>OX387383.1:12500-413052 GCA_947563715.1 Lycia hirtaria | reverse complement strand
ACGGAGGGCAGCTAGCTGTGGCTGGAAACGGAGAGCAGAAGAACGAGCTGAGCGGCGTTCGATGGGAGATGCTTATGTCCAGCAGTGGACTAGAATGGGAATGATGATGAAGGATATAGGTATTCTTTATTTTTCTATTCCCAACTAACTAAAGACTATACACACGGAAAATATGGAATGCGGTGGAAAGTGGAAGGAAAACATTAGATAAACATTTTAGTACCCGGATGGCAAGCCTACCAACCTTAAATTAGATATCAGTTCCTACGCATCTAATGGAGTTCACCACTAAATCAGTTGAAGTTTCCAAGCTGTGCTTGAAGATGTCACATTCTCAAGCACACCGTCAGTCATCAGGTGCGCTGTGGTCAAATGACGAGTGAGACCACATACATATATTACACATGGAGTGAGCTTATCACTCCAGGGAGGTTACACAAGCGGCATTTTAATATCGTGAACGTCAGTAGAATAGCAAACTAAATGTATGGGATTGACATTTAGCTAACAAAACGTCACGTGACGGCACGACAGGCCACAATATGGCATTTCGAAGCTTAAAAATTTGTAGAAATTGAAACGTTTGCCGCTTGGCTGCAGGTGGTTCTGGAACTATCTGACCAACATTCAACAACGTTCTCCACGATAATATTCCATAATTTCCGCTTTTCCCGGACGTACTGTAACATTACTTCCCCAGATATGTTCTTGTGTCGTGGAGCATTCATGCCGATAGCCGCAGACCTGCGTGATGCCTGATTGCAATAATGCATTGAGGCTTATAATGCTTGACACGCTGACTTAGATTTTTCTTCTGGGAAAGCGGTTTAATGACAGGGAAGTAATGTATGATTAAGAGAAATCTGTCATCGTTTAACCGTTCGTTAAACGATGTGTTTGCGGCTCCTGTTTGTTTCCCGCGATACGTAACCGAAGCGACACAGTGCCCAAATTATTAACAGACTTCTATTGACGAAATATTTATTCAATTCGGCGGTTTTTTGGGGTTCCTTAGTCAACACGGAACGCTTATTGTTTTGCCATGTCTGTCCATCCATTCTATCCGGATTAAGCATAAGTATTAAGTAGTATATTTTTCATTGAGTAAATATCTCTAATAAAGACAATATATATAGCAAATTTAATGTCTGTGTTTTCCAAGAAATTACTGAACACTTACCTAGCAATGGTTTGACGATGATGCGCACCTGCAATAGAAAGAAAAACTATTTAAACAGTTATAAACTTATTTTAGGAGTGTTTTGATCTTATCCAAAGCATAATATAACAATTTTCCACGAAACTTCTTATTATATCTTATTTTTCCAGTACTCGTGTATAACTCCTGACCATTGTCAGCTCGCAAGCCGCTATATGAGTGTAGTAAACAAGAGGACTAGTGTAGCCTGGACTATAAAACGAACTCGTTACGTAAATACCTTTCCGAGAAGCTAGCAGCTAGCTAGCAGGTGAGCTACTGAGTGGTTTGATTTAATATCTTACGGTATTAGTCCGCCCGAGTCTCCGATGCGATGATAATCATCACATTAATCATATTTTACAAATAAGCTTAAAGTGTGTTTGTTCGTAATTAATTTTATTTTTAAGATTTTAATAAAACTTACATAAATATATAATGTAACCTTTCGAACCTTTCGAAAATCAACAATAAAATCAATTAGACTGAAAACTTTAACATAGTGCATTGTAACATAGTTTCACACAAAAGATAACAGTAATGGAGTGGTTGATGATTACTTATATAGCTTCTCGTTTCTTTTATTCAAATCTTTAGACTTTGACGTTACTAAAAGTTTTAAAATAAAAACCGGACAAGTGCGAGTCAGACTAGCCCACTGATGGTTCCGTACAAACTAGTAGATAAAAGGGAGAAATCATATATTTTTTTTATATTTTCCTTCATAAACCGAAAAATATACATCGTAAAAATATTTAAAAACCTGTTTTAGCTTATGCTACTGAAGCTCATATGATAGCCCACATGATACAGTTAATTCACTTTAAAATTTGGACCTTCATTCCTTGCATAAATAAAGATCGTTCCCGAGATAAAGATCTTGACACCCGACGGACAACAAAGTGATCCTATAAGGGTTCCGTTTTTTCCTATTGAGGTACGGAACCCTAAAAAAGACCTCCTCTTAGATTTTTCGAAATTGAGTAAATATTTTGGCAAAATTATGCGTAAATGTTCAAATAATTATTTATAAATATATGTCATAACACGAATATGAGATTGCTCAGAATGTTTTGTATGTCTGCCATACATAGTTTTGTATGTCTGGCATACATAGCTTAAATTTATTTTAGTTTCTCCGTATTTTTTTATTTTTTTTATCAGCCCTGTTTGTTCTAACTGTCCCACTGCTGGGCACGGGCCATCTTCTCATTGTGAGAAGGGTAAGACCATAGTCTGCCACGCTGGCCAAGTGCGGGTTGGCAGACTTCACACATCTTCAAAATCATTGAGAACTCTCAGACATGTAGGTTTCCTCACGATGTTTTCCTTCACCGTTTGAAGTTGGCGGCAATCAACAATACGCACATAACTTCGAAAAGACAGAGGTGCGTGCCGCGGGATTCGAACCCAGGACCTGCGGATCGCAAGTCAGACGGTCTGCCGACTAGGCTGCCGGACCCTATAATTCCATAGCCATTTTATCTAGCCATAGCTAGTATTACTTAAGCTAGAAGTGTGTGTTTATCAAGGATTTTCATAACGCTGGCTCGAGCTGACGGAAATGGGACCGCATTCCTGGAGCTTCCAAGATGACTTCGCAGTCGAGGAACGCTGCCCTCTGCTACGAGTAGCAAGGACAGAACTACAATATGCTCAACAAATAATAGAGACGATAGGGAGTAATTAATGTATTATTGACTTGAAAAATTATGGTTTACTTATTTAAGAATTTTATTTTTGGTTTATTTATTTACTTATTTTCCAGACGTGTGCATGTTATCGAAAAAAAATACTGTGTCGTAAATTTATCGTTAAAATAAAGAACATATTTTTTACAAAACCCAAAAACATCGTTACCAAGTTTGTCAATCGGTTTATCATGGCTTAGATTACTTATGTCCAGCAGTGGACTTGTTTGTCATGGCTTAGATTACTTATGTCCAGCAGTAGACTTTTTATGACTGACAAGATAAATAAATAAATATTGGTTGACATTTCATACAACATCATCTAGCCCAAACTAAGCAAAGCTCTTACTATGGGAACTACATGATGGCGATGATGATGAAATAAAATTAATAAATATAGGACAACATTTTTTTTTTATGTTAGATGGATCTGCGATTGACCGCCAACTCGCCTGATGTTAAGCGACGCGACGGTGTTGCCGAGGATGGAGCTCGTCGATCTAGAAAATGTCTATTCACTCTAGAAGATTCCAATGATAGGTACATTATGGATATCTGAGTGTTTTACAGTTATGTTGAGTATAACTTACATTTTGTAGTTGGATATTTTATTTATTTTTTAATAATGTTACTGGACCGAGAAGAACAGAAGGAATTATTTTGTCCAGCAGTGGGACAGTAGGTACAGGTTAATTTAAAAAAAACTTGTTTCAAAACAAAGTGTTGCTTGCTTGAGGAACTTGTTTGATCAATATTTATAGACTCATTGCTACTGCGCATTTCTGTCATTTCTAGATATAACATATTACAACATATTACAACATATTATGTAGAAGGATATCTAATATTTTCAATAATCGTTTAATATTTATACCATTAAATAATTCATCACCTTTTACTTGCCTTTTACTTTCTTTCGACGCTTACTCAAAGAATTCCTTTTAGGTGACTAATATTTAAATGAATGAATTTTAATCAAATAGCAAAAAATGTATGCTAAGTGTTGAATTTCTCATCCGTTCACATTGTTTTTTGCGATCTATGCGTTTGAACAAAAAGATTTGAAACATTTGTATAGTCGCCATACCCAGATATATTTGAAACATTAGTATAGTCGCCATACCCAGATATATGTTTAACTGAACTCAGTGTTATCAAACTAAAATGATCTTCTTAACTGTTACTTAGCCGATGGAACGCTCTTACAAAATAAGATAAAGAATATTGATTAACCTAGAACAACATACGAGTACATGTTACAGGTAAATCAGAATTACACATATTATGATAAATTAACTAAACTTTATAATAATAGCATAAATAAAATGATATAATTGATTTAATTTGAATTACATCTGTTTTAAGACTAGAATAACCGTTAAGACCAGAATAATGAAAAATATAATTACCTACCATTAAAAATATATTATCTAGTTAAATAAGTATGAATCTACGAACAACTAACTACAAATACCAAAATATTATTATATTTTTGCTACGCGTGACTGTGCCTGCTCTGTCTTTGTAAAAAATGAGGATTTTGAAATATCCATTTCCATATATTCACTTAATTTATAAAAAGTGTTATTTTCAAAGAAAGATTTTAATTTCTGTCTAAGTAGTATCCTATACTAGTCCTATTCTATTCATATATGTCTGGTTAATTCAGGATATTGAGTGAAGCTCGCAGTTATTGTCGCGTGCGTAGCTTTACCACGTGCTTAGACCACGTGTGACATTATATTACTGCGCCAGGAATCTTTTTATTTCGGTTTCATTCTCGCGCAAGAGCTCGAAGAGTCAAGAAGTCCTGAAGATGCATCATGAAGATATGAAACATGTGTAACAAGAGTACCAACTTGAAGACATTGAAGCCGTCAAGAATACCAGCTAGAAGACACCGAAGCAGAAGAATACCAGCTTGAAGACTTCGGAGCGGAAGCACACCAAACATATGTTAGATTTAAGTTTTTGAACGTGAATTTCCGCAAAGTAATGCCTGATCCAATAAATAAATTAATTAATTTTTATTTTATTTATTTGCGTACATGAGTAACAGAAATAGCCGGAAAATGGTACAATAGAAGCCATTAACGACCTTTCGCCATGCAAATTAAATTTTAGCTAGGCAATTGATTTTTTCTGTTGATTTGTTGAAGTGTGACGTGTGTATCTGTGTATCGTGTCTGCTTGTAGCATCGTAGCTCTCAAAGGGATGGACCGATTTTGATCTAATTTAAAAAAAAATGAAAAAAATTCGGAAAAAAGTTTGTTAGTAAAAAATGTTGACGTAACTATGCATCTTATACGATAAGTGATAACGTCGCTGTGAATGCATTATTTTGGCTTATGATGAAGCACGCTCGCTAAATTCGGTTCACATAATGAATATTAACAACATTTGACTGGCCTTGTGGCACAGGTGGTAGTGTGTTTACGGCTACCTGCTGAACTGAAAGGTCGTGGGTTCGATCCCCACCCAGGGCAAACATTTGTGTGATGAGCATGGATGTTTGTTCGTTGTCTGGGTGTTTCTATGTATCATATGTATATATTTACAAAAAAAAAAGTAGGATATTTGTATTCTATTATCAGCCATCTAGTCCCATAGTACAAGCTTTGCTTAGTTTGGGCTAGATGGTGTTGTGTGAAATGTCCACCAATATTTATTTATTATTTTATTTATTTTCTAATTAACAATGTTACCAAGCTCAGAGACGAACATACAGGAAATTGTAAAAGTGTAGAACATAGAGTGCCGCGCGCCGCCGCCGGTCCCAGCCACAGTGTCCCAAACCGAGGCATGTCGGACACGACATAAGTAACGTTACCTTATCTCTAACACGTCCACATGCCGCGCACCGTGGACAAGTGTCTCCTATCCTCCATAGGCCATAAACTGCGTTCCCGTTACAGTCCCGTTTCCATCTCCAGCTATAAACTAGGAAAGGATATATCCACCAATTACAAGGGCGTTAAGTGGGCGCCCACGCGTGGGCTTACTCGATCTCACGTTTTATTGGTTAGATAATGCGAGTGTGTACCCTGTGTGGATAGGGAAGCTCGATAATACTGTACTGTACATGTCTATTAGTTTAGCTTTATCTACTTCGCTGTTGGAATATTTTAATGAGGACTTTAGCACAAATATATGAAATATATTAAATGAAGGTTATAGCTTTACTTCCATGATAGTGAATTATTAATACTGAGAATCTTCATGTAATAATTATAGGGAAAAAATATTATATTTAATTGAATAATAGATCGTACATATTTTTTATTAATCTATCGGAAAAGAAGGTTTCAAATCTATACAGACATCTGTACATTTTGTAACTATATATATTTTTAGTAATGTATTTCTGGCTACCTAAGGCAACACATATATTGTTTTTTTAATACATTTTATTAAAAGGTTCTCTTCAATACAAGAAACTTTTAAATCGTATGTACATTGTTCTCCTATATTTCCTGTAGTTGTAAACAGATATCCACGACTCTTTTATTAGAAAGGATATACCTAATTATATCAATAAAGAGGTGGCCCATAAAATCAATCAAGTCGACTTCAGTAGAATTAATATCAAACTCCAATTAATTCTTATTCGGGAGCGTGCTAACTGAAGTCAGTTATTTCTATTTTATAGACGACAATATTTTTTTATGATCACGCATAGCTTGTTAACCAGTTATACGATTTCGGTGTTTTTTTTTATTAGAATTACATGAACACCTACATGACATGTAGTCTCAGTAGCTAAGTACCTAACTTTGTTTTAGTAATTCGTTAACTAGTATTATTCAAAGGAGTTCACGATTATTTTCTTAACAAATTCGTGATATTTTCAAAGGTTTTCATGATTTTTAGTCATCTCATTAATACTACCAACGCAGATCTGCGATACCTGTCGACGTCGCGAGTGACATCTGCGTGCTTAAGGAACGTTTTGTATAAAAATATATATTTAATATATTCAAAACTAAAAATACAACTGTCACCTGTGACTACAGACGGACGCTGCAATATGTTCAAAACGTCAGCTCATAAAATTATGTTAAATATACGCGATAAATCCGTTAAAATTAGTTACATTTCAATGTAAAATTCTGTGGCAATTAGGGCCCATATTACCGGGACCCACTTGTGGTACCCTGGACTGTGAATATTCCGAGGAGTCAAACACTGTCGAATGACTAGGTTTCAATTTCCCTCAGCGATCTCTCTTCGTGTAGAGTCCGATACCGGCCCGGGCTCGCCATGAATGGTCATCTTGAGTGAAAGTTCGCGTTGGAGTTTCCATTGATCTTTTGCGAGCTGCGCCGGCGCATACACTGGCACTACTCTTGTACAGGGTCAATCGGAGAGGGATGGTAAGCCGATTGGTACAATTTGTATGTGTTGTACAAATATTAAACCTATTAAACTGGTCCTTTTTTCACTATTTTATTTATTACATTAACAGGTGAAATACATATTATCATACTATTTTAAATATGGAATATGTTTCCCAACTGGGTTTGTTCTAACAAATATAATCGAGCTGTTTTTAAATGACTAGTTAGTCTGTTTGTTCTAGGCAAGTGCGTTTCATCATAGACAAAAGAACGGTTATTTTATTAACTAAGTGAGCGAAGCGAACAAGTTTCTACATTAGCTAGCAATATTTACATTCTTATGTCCGGATGTTTATTTCTTATTCCTATAGTATTTTTCAATATTCTTCAATATTCGTTTTTTGCAACCAATCTTGATGAAACTTGGTATACGGGTTCCTCAATTCTATAGAATTTTTATACAAAGCTTGTACGTAACACATATGTATTTTATCAATTTCAGAATTAGTCTGACAATAAAAGTAGGTAATCACGTTATAGGTGTTTATACTTATATAATATTACAAGCTTTCGGCTACGTACATGTCTGTATAACCCTGTATTGCTTGTTTACCTTTGCCATTACCGCGTGTGGAGTTCACAAAGCACAGCTTAATAAAGAGTTGGTGTTACATGTACATTACGTGGTTCCACATTTATTCTTCGCTCGTAAGTAGGTTTAAATATCGACTTCATGCGTACTTACTCATTATATAAAAGCTTAGGGAGAGTCCATGTGAAAGGTTACTGGGACATACAGACAGATTGAAAGGCATAATATTTATGATTTACTATAAACATTATTGTTTGTATAATTGTTAATCAATCACGTCAGAACAGTTGATAAGGTTAAACGATATACGATATAAAAAAAAATTCACGCATGATCATTATATCAGCCACAAGAAGTCTACTTTTAGACATACTTGGCCTCCTATTGATTAAAAAAACTGGATGAAACGGCTTCTCGCAACTTTTATAAATTCGTCTGTTCATCTCGTGGCTGGTCTTCCTACGCGGCGCTCGCCGGTGCGTGCTCTCCACTCGAGAACTATTCGCCCCCATTGCCCATCAGTTCTACGTGTTATTTGCCCTACCCACTGTCACTTCAACTTTTTAATCCGCCGTGCTATGTCCGTTTATTTTCGTAGATCAACGAATCTTTTCATTTCCGATTCGATCTCGCAAAGAAACTCCATGACCTTCCCATAGCTCCATTTCTAATTTTAATTGACCAATATCATGAAAATCTTAAACTCAATGAAGTCGTATAAAAGTGAATATACTGGGTGATATTTTGAGGTGAGTAGGTAATGTAGGTGTTGCAGACACTGAAATAACATTTGCACTAAAGTTACGATCACAATTAAACAATAATATAGCGTAGGTTCGTTTTCCCACAAGTAGCGGTGCGGTGTTGCCAACCTTCGCAACAGAATCCGGACTACCAACATAACAGTTTCGGAAACAATCAGTTTAATTGCAGCGATTGGACGCATTGTGTGGTCCAAGGTAGCCGCTCCGTGGGAGACACCTGCTGGCGCAAGGGAACACATGTAGCGATTTATTTATGGAAATTTCTGAAGAATGCTGTCATTTGTTATGGATATACAAAATAAAATCATGAATCATTATTTTAATCTGCATTCCTTGTAAAGTGAAGATAATTTTCTTTTTATCTCGTCCATCCTATGGTGTGAGGTGTTGTTGGATAGGTAATTCAAAAGTATTATAGACGAAGGTGAACCATTTTTTTTAATTTAGATATCCGTTTGCGAAATATTCATCTTTGAAATGATAAGTTTTGCTAGATATTTTTTTATTCTCAACCAAAAGTTCGTAACTTGAACTCGGACAGGGTTTCGCAGAAATTACGCAATCCTAAATAGGAGCACGCGATATCATTGAATAGGCAAAATTCACTCACATGCGAACAATAGACAAGTACCTAACTGGAAGTTAAACACGCACCTTAACTGCCACTACTTACTATAGCAACTTGTGTATCGAGCGGGGCGAGGCGCAGTGCTCTGCAGAATGCAACACTACTGGGTATTTACTCAACTACGGTGAAACCAAACAGAGTATCATAATTTCAGGCTGTACTGTGTATGTTCGTTCATATTGTGTTCTCGTATCACTCCTATATTTCTATCATAGTTACCAAACGAGTTACTATCGTTAGAAGTGTCTTGATGCGTGCGCTGGGTACAGACTAACCTGAATTCATAGTTAGTAGTGTCTTGATGCGTGCGCTGGGTACAGACTAACCTGAATTCATAGTTAGTAGTGTCTTGATGCGTGCGCTGGGTACAGACTAACCTGAATTCATAGTTAGTAGTGTCTTGATGCGTGCGCTGGGTACAGACTAACCTGAATTCATAGTTAGTAGTGTCTTGATGCGTGCGCTGGGTACAGACTAACCTGAATTCATAGTTAGTAGTGTCTTGATGCGTGCGCTGGGTACAGACTAACCTGAATTCATAGTTAGTAGTGTCTTGATGCGTGCGCTGGGTACAGACTAACCTGAATTCATAGTTAGTAGTGTCTTGACGCGTGCGCTGGGTACAGACTAACCTGAATTCATAGTTAGTAGTGTCTTGATGCGTGCGCTGGGTACAGACTAACCTGAATTCATAGTTAGTAGTGTCTTGATGCGTGCGCTGGGTACAGACTAACCTGAATTCATAGTTAGTAGTGTCTTGATGCGTGCGCTGGGTACAGACTAACCTGAATTCATAGTTAGTAGTGTCTTGATGCGTGCGCTGGGTACAGACTAACCTGAATTCATAGTTAGTAGTGTCTTGATGCGTGCGCTGGGTACAGACTAACCTGAATTCATAGTTAGTAGTGTCTTGATGCGTGCGCTGGGTACAGACTAACCTGAATTCATAGTTAGTAGTGTCTTGATGCGTGCGCTGGGTACAGACTAACCTGAATTCATAGTTAGTAGTGTCTTGATGCGTGCGCTGGGTACAGACTAACCTGAATTCATAGTTAGTTTAATATGCTGTCTTCTACACGACTTACGAGTAAGTATACTAATATATTATATTACGATTCATGAGTTACAAAAAAAACAATTTAAAAAATTGTGTTGCGCATCAAATGAGAGGGTTCAATTTGCACATTACATATACTTAATGTATGTAGGTATATTTACGTATGTAATATCTATGATTGAACAGAATATATTTAGATTACCGTATTTCATCTTCGGCCACACCGTCATTTACTATCACCGTGATTTGGTGGTATATTTTGTATAAAAAGTGTACATATGGAATACGAGACAGGGGGATAAAGAAAAATATATGATGTACCAGCTGCTTCTCTTCCCCTCACACCAAACTCCACCTCCCCAGGTGGCGTTTATGGTGGCACTGAGCTGACACCCTCTCACTGCAAGACCACATTTTTCACATCTAACCCTATCATCATCATCATCTCAGCAATGAGAAGTTCATTGCTGGACATAGGCCTCCCCCATGGATGTCCAGAAAGACCGGTTGGAAGCGTCCAGCGTCTTCCTGCCACTTGTATGATATCTGTATGATATTACCTCGTGGCTGGTGTTGCTACGCTGCGCTTGCCGGTTCGTGGTCTCCATTCGAGAACTAACCTTATAATGACAGTCAAATATGGCGTCAAACGGCCTAATATTCTTTTACTATGTTCCTACTCTGTAAGGCAAAATAGGCGTGATTTTGTTATGTTTTGTAAACTTTCAGCATCTACGCTATTACACACGCCATAGTGTAACGCGATATTGCTCCAACAGCCTTCAGTTATTTGAGGGGAAAATTTGACTTTACATAATTACGTACCTAGTAAGTATAACAATACACAAAATATTATAAACAACAATGTATATTTAGTACTCGTGTATACAAACAAGCAAAGTAATTTCCCGTAAAGTTGTAAACGATGTAAATCACGCCACATCTCATTGACGACAGCTCATTTGACCGGAAGTGACGTAATAAGTGCTAATTAAAAAATGGTCCCAGCCCAACAATGGTGCCCATTGCGACAAGTGGGAAATTCACAAGCCAGGGAAACTATCTTTCTCTTTTTACCACGTCTATTCTAAATATTTATACGACATGTAAATACATGTTGCGCAATTTATGTTTACTTTAAGCTGGGGGAAATCTGTCAATGTGTGTGGCAGGCTCACGACGGATACTGTGTGGAACCCAGTGTCCCCTACCGAAGATGTTTCACTATTATTTGCTTATCATATTACGATACAGAAATATGTAGTATAAATATAATATGACATCGCATTCTACTAAATCGTTATTTTATTAAATACTCGTAGTTAGTGAAACGTTCATTTCAGGTTGAGGAAATATGAGATTCACAGAATATCGGTAATCGAACTTATAAAAATATGATGGAAATCCTGACAGGAATACAATTGGGCTTACATAGCATAATAATACCCCCTCTAACCCTCTAATACCCTCTCCCATCCATGTAAACCTTTAACCTAGGTCAAATGTGGCGTTAAGCGGCCTCATGGTCTTTGACGGTCTGCCTACCCCGCAAGGGGAAACAGGCGTGAATGTATGTATATATGTAGTTTAAAAATCGGAAACGACTTCAAAATAGGAAATTTCATTAACATGAATGACATATTTTTCCAGTTATTTTGTTTTAAAAACGACTTATTTTGTTTTGAAAAGACCAATTTAAAAGTGTATACTTTCAAAAAAAAACAAATCGGTTTATAAATTACAGAGTTATGCGGTAACAAGCATGTAAAACAACCTAATTTTTTTACCCAACTACGTAAGAAGGAGGGTTATGTTTTTCGAATGTATGTATGTACGTGGGTATGTATGTATGTTTCTATATGACAGCCTACAGCCTAAATAAATAGGAAATAAAATAAAAAAGCATTAATTCCAGAAAAAAGTACATAATACATATAACATTTTCTGCCAAACTATAAAATAGTTTGTCGGTATGGCTTGACCGATTTTGATGTGCGTGGTGTAATTAGATTTTTCGTCGCTTCCAGAGTTTCATATGCTATATTTTTTGTAATAATAATAGTAATATAATACAGTCTTTCGTCAGGTGGCAATAAGGCGCGCGCCTTTAACGGTTGGGTGATGCCTCTACTGACATACTCCTTTGGCATATTAAGGTGGACTCAAACTGAGCTGGACACCCTGGATAGGAGGGTCCGTCATCAACTGACACTACATCGCATGTTACACCCACGCTCGTCTGTTATGAGACTGTACATCCCGCGGAAGTGGGGGGGGGGGGGGGGGGGGGGGGGGGTCGTGGCTTTTTAAGCGCCAAGAACCTTCACAACCGTGAGGTGTGCAATCTCAGGGACTATTTCCGAAACAACGAATGTGGTATGCATTGTGATGTAGTGCGGTAGATAAGGGCCTGACGCCTCTCTCCTTGGCAAAAGAAAACTGGCGCAAACCAACGATGCTCAGCATCGAAGACCGCAAAGACGTATGGAAGAGCAAGGAGTTGCACGGGCGGTTCTACAGGGTGTTATCAGGACCCGATGTAGACCTGCCTGCGTCGGTGAACTGGCTGCGCTTAGGTGACCTCTTTGGGGAAACTGAAGGGTTTGCCTGTGCAATTGCAGATGAAGTTATCAAGACGAACAGCTATCGGAAATATATCATGAAGGACGGTACGGTCGACATTTGTCGGGCATGCCACCGTCCCGGAGAGTCTCTCCGACATATTGTTTCCGGTTGTTCGCATCTTGCTAACGGCGAGTATTTGCACAGACACAACCAAGTAGCCAGGAGCATCCACCAGCAACTTGCCCTTCAATACGGCCTTGTCGAGTCAGAGATGCCGTACTATCAGTACGCACCAGCGCCAGTTCTCGAAAATAGCCGTGCTTTGCTCTACTGGGACCGTTCTATCATCACGGACAGGACTATTGTTGCCAATAAGCCTGATATCGTGATTGTAGATCGATCTCAGCGCCGGGCAGTGCTCATCGACATCACCATCCCACATGATGAGAATCTCGTGAAGGCCGAGAAGGACGAGCTCAGCAAGTACCTTGACTTGGCTCACGAGATATCCGCCATGTGGGATGTTGACTCGACGATCATTGTCCCGATAGTAGTGTCGGTGAACGGTGTCATAGCGAAGAGCCTCGACCAACATCTCAAGAGGCTCTCGCTCGATGGTTGGGTCAAAAATAAAAAAATACGTTTTTTGTAATCTCCAACGAACTTTTTCGTAATAAATAAGTGATTATGCTAAAATTATTCTAAAGAATACACATTTATAATCTTTTACATACTTTCTCACAAAAAACGTACACTCAACAGTGTATCAAACGTAACAAAATCGTAACTTAGACTGCGAAACTACTTTTCTGCAGTCGGGTATTTTGTTTTTCTTCTAATATATGTACATACTTGTCGAAGCCAGTTAAAAATATTGTAAAATGTTAAATAATGAACTGAAGTGAGAAGTGTATGGATATTGGATAAAAAACACATAAAAATATTAAAAATAAGTTGAACAATTTAGCCTGTTTCCCGTCGGTAATTTTTGAAACTAACGATTCGAAACCAGCTTCGAAAACAGAATTATTTTATCTTTTATCGAAACCCGTTTTCTAATAAAGAGAAACAATAAGTAAACATACAATGGGGTATTATGTATAATATACATAATTTACAGTGGAAAATCTCAATTTTGCCCTGTGACTGTCATGTCTGTGACATATCGGATATTCAGCTCGTTCCAATACTCGTTATTGTGTTATTGCCTCCAATGTCAGGGTACTCGTATGTAGTATGTACCAGTACGGTGCCAATCTGTAATGCCAACTTTAGACATACATTTTTAAAATTCTTATGAAAATGAAAACGTTGTAATTACCCTCTTTTTAGCCTCGACGCGAGAAGAGGGAGTTACAAGTTTGACATCTCACTGCAGGATCGTACTTCCCAAAACGGACTGTTTCTGATATAAATTTTATTTGAAAAGTGAATATAGATCAAGTTAGCTTTAAATCAAGAAATTATGTTGTCTTATGTTATATGGTTTATGTTTCTTTTTAATGTCATAATTAGGCATTTTGTAATTCTCGTTTAAATGTCGCATAATTTGTACTATGCTTGATATTGATAGCCCGACACATTCAACTGCTGCATGTTTTCTACAATATGAAATTCTGCAAGCAGTATGCATACAGTTCGAGACACTTTAGAAATCGACAAATTCGTAAGAATGGCGGCGCGCCGAGCGACGCCGCCGGCTCGTCGAGCGACGCCGCCGGCTCGTCGAGCGACGCCGCCGGCTCGTCGAGCGACGCCGCCGGCTCGTCGCGTTCAACTAGATAACAGATCATTACCGATATGTATCGTATCAATTTATCTGATTCATAATAACTATAATAAAAATAAAAAACTGAAACAACCTACTTCAAAATTCACATTTCTCATCAAATTCAAATTTCATCAAAGATTCTCATCAAATTTTAATAAATAATATATGAGACCAATCTGATAGTGAGATTATCCTTTCAATATAGAATAGAATAGAATAGAATAGAAATAATTTATTGAATAACTGATACAATTACATTTTGATATTGCGCAAAGATGTTGATGCAATAATAGTTAGATATTATCAGTCTACCCTCATCGGGCATTCAATAGTACAATGTCATTTAAATCATTTTTACAAATAAAATAACTATTAAATTTAATCAAAATAGTTATATAAATTAAATATAATCTACATAAGGATGTCAAATTAATTTTATTATTGTATTAAATAAAAAATAACCATAATTAAGCCACTAGGATATCCAATTACATAATTATTTTAATTGTCAATAGCGAACACAAAACAAATTTTCATATGCAAATGTCAAATGTATATATGTCGATATTATAATTAAAGATTGTATAGTTTATTTATTAATGTCATTTCAGTTGACTTATCTCTATTAAAATATTCATTTAGATCATAGAAAACATTATTCATCAACCAATTTTTAAGTTTAGTCTTAAATTGTTTAATATCAGAAATGTCAGTAATGGCTTTAGGCAACAAATTATAGATTTTAATGGCACTAACGAAGGTACTCTGTTTGTAAATCCTACACTTGGTTCGTGGTTCAAAAAGATAGTCATTACCTCTCATAACATTGTTTCGTAATCGCACATCAGATTTCTTTTTGAATAGATTGTTATTGTTTCTTACAAATAAGCATATTTCTAGAATATAGATCCCAGTAAGGGTTAAGAATTTCTTTTCTCTAAATAAATCTCTTAACGTATCGTCATCATTTTTACTATATATAATTCGTAAGCATCTTTTTTGAAGAGTAAAAGTTTGTTTCACGTTGACAGAATTTCCCCAAAAAATAACTCCATAAGTCAGTAAAGGATATATGTTCCCAAAATATGCATGTCTGGCCACTTCTATGGAAGCAACATCTGTTAACACTGACAGAGCGTAACAGTTACTAGATATTCTACTATTAATATTTGCTATATGAGACTTCCAGTTTAGATTTGCATCCAAAGATACGCCAAGAAAATCTATCTGACTAACTTCTGTAATAGTAGATCCCGCAACGTTTACGCTTAAGTCAAGTGGAGTAGTATTATAATTTCGAAACTGCATCATTTTAGTTTTGGAAATGTTTGTTCGAAGATTAAGAATGTTTAACCAATCTACCAAAGTTTTAAGTGTTGTGTTAATATCTTCAACATAATCAGCATTACTATGTGTATTCTTTACAAATAATATTGTTGCGTCATCGGCGTACAGAACAGAATGATGATCCGTTAGACAGGGAATCTCATTAATGTATTCTAAAAATAGCGGAGGGCCCAGAATGCTACCTTGCGGTACCCCCAAATCTACCTTACCCACAGTTGATTGAGTAGTTTCTACAGTTTTTGTTATTATATTGAAGTTATTAAGTTCTGTAGTTTGTATTCTGTTATGGAAATAAGATTCAAAAAGATCCAGAGCTGCACCACGAACACCCAGGTGTTCAAGCTGCTGTTTTAATATAGTCGGTATGACGCAGTCAAATGCTCTGGACATATCAAGGAATACAGCAGTACATGATTTTTTATTGTTTAACGATTCCCATACCATATTCAACATGTTATATATTGCTAATGTTGTTGATCTCCCTTTTCGAAAACCATATTGATGCTGGCTGATAATATTGTTTTTTTCCCAGAAACTTAATAACCTATTATAGATGGCAGTTTCGAATATCTTCGAAAAGGCAGGTAATAATGCAATGGGGCGATAATTATTCGGATTGTTCTTAGGACCTTTCTTATGCAATGGTTTAACAACTGCAATTTTTAATTGATCAGGGAAGCAGCCCTGTTCAAGCATTTGGTTAATTATGTATACTAAAGGTTCAACTATGTATATTCGACATGATTTTACCACCTGCATTGTTATACCATCATAACCGCTACTCCTTTTATTTTTGAGTTTCTTTATAATTTTAAGTATTTCATCTGTATTTGCCGGGGTCATATAAATACTATTACATGTAGATTTACTTAAAGGCTTATACCGGATGGCGTTGTTGACGAAATCACTTCCTAGAGCGTTTTGTGTAATAAACAAATTATTCATGTAATTAGCAATCTCTACAGGATCAGTCAAAATATGGTCACCTGATTTCATGGATTGAATTGTGTGTTTGATCTCATTAGTTGCTGACGTATGCATTTTTATCAAACCCCAGGTAGCTCTAGATTTATTCATACTATTTCGTATGTACCGAAGGTTAGAGCTACGTCTTGAGTGTTGGATATACTTTTTTAGGATAGTTTTGTATCTTTTATAGTAAGAGATATTGCTGGATGTTCTATTTATTTGTAATTGAAGGTATAGATGTCTTTTCTTCTTACAAGATACGGCTATCCCTTTTGTTTTCCAATTCGGCTTACGTTTATGCGTTACACGTACTCTTTCTAAGGGGAAACATAAGTCATATATCATTTTATATATTTCAAAAAATGTGCTGTATGCTTCATTTACATTGTTTTTATCATATACGTCTTGAAAATTTACTATATGAATATATGAGACCAATCTGATAGTGAGATTATCCTTTCAATATATGAGACCAATCTGATAGTGGGATTATCCTTTCAATATATGAGACCAATCTGATAGTGGGATTATCCTTTCAATATATGAGACCAATCTGATAGTGGGATTATCCTTTCAATATATGAGACCAATCTGATAGTGGGATTATCCTTTCAATATATGAGACCAATCTGATAGTGGGATTATCCTTTCAATATATGAGACCAATCTGATAGTGGGATTATCCTTTCAATATTTTTTCCAAATTGGTTCACAATGGCGGAGTTGAGGTAATAAAAATACAACAGAATTGTTAACCTCCTTTTTAACACCCAACCCCAAAAAGAGGGGTGTTAATTTATTGTTTTTCTAAATTTTTTGGTTTTTAGGGTTTCGTACCTCAAAAGAAAAAAACGGAACCCATATAGGATCACTTTGTTGTCCGTCTGTCCGTCTGTCAGGGTGTCAAGACCTTTATCTCGGGAACGCGAAAGAAAAATCAAATTTCTCAGTTTTCGTAAAAAAAAAGTTACAGCCGAATATGTCGTAAAAAACGCACATTTCGATACTCACAAGGGAATCAAAACCTATGGGCTACTTCCCGTTGACCTGAAACTATGAAATTTGGCAAGAAGCATTTTGTTAGAGTACACATATAGGAAGAAATCCGAAAACTGGACATTTTTAATTTAATCACGAAAAAATAGGGTCTTTATGCAAGGAATGAAGGTCTAAATTTTAAAGTGAATTAACCGTATCATGTGGTGTATCATATGAAAGAGCTTCATTAGAATAAACTAAAACAAGTTTTTAAATATTTTTACGGTGTATATTTTTCGGTTTATGAAGGAAAATATAAAAAAAATATATCTTTTCACCCTTTTATCTACTAGTTTGTACGAAACCCTCGGTGGGCGAGTCTGACTCGCACTTGTCCGGTTTTATTTAAGTTACAGATATTGTACATCAAATATTTTTGTGTTAAATTGTATATGTATGTTTATATAAGCCTATCTATTTATATGTTGAATACATTATAAGTTATTTTTACCGGACTGCGAAAGAAGGAGGGTTATGTTTTTCGAGTGTATGTATGTATGTATGTATATTTCTTTGGCACGCCCTAGAGCCTAAACGGCTTGTCGTATTTTTATGTGAGTGGTGTCAATAGATTCGTCTTAGCGTGAGAGTGACACTGGATGCATCAAAATAAAAAAAAAACAAAATTAAGGATTTTTGGCGGCAAAACTAATCACAAAAAATAATGTTTTCAAAATACATCGAGTGGTATCAAAATAAAGAATTTTTAACAGTGATTACGAATATTTATATATATATATATAACTTATATGTTTTATTGGAGTTTGGAATAGGAAATGCTAATAAACGGGTAAAACAGGATTAAACCTATTTCCTACCTAAAAAAAATCACCAACAATTGTACCATTATAATTGTGCTTTAAGGTAAGGAGAGGGGAGAAGGGAGGGGTAGGTAGAGGATGGGGGGGGGGGTGTTTCGAGTGTATGTATGTATGTGGGTATGAATGTATATCTGTATGTTTCTATATGATCGCGTAAAGCCTAAAGGGCTTGACCCAATTTGATGTGCGAGGTGTCGTTAGATTCGTTTTCACTTATTGCTGAGTATCTTAGGCTATAATTTTTGTAATAAATAAAATCATACATCTCTCACAAATATAAAAATACGCGTGTTTTTTGTAACTTCCAACGAACTTTTTCGTAATAAACAAGTGATTTTACTAGATTTTTTTCTAAAGAATGCGCAATAATCTTTTACAGCGATTGTACGCATACTTTCTCACAAAAAACGTACACTCAACAGCGTATTAAGCGTAAAGGAATCGTAAGTTAGGCTGCAAAAACCTCTTTTCTGCAGTCGGGTAGTTTGATACTTGTTAAGTGTATTCTCGTGTGTGGCATCGCCTACCGGTTCCAGCGGAAGACCAGCGCTGGTTGTTTACAACTAGCATTATGCTGAGCTGGGGCCGGATTGTGACTAAAACATAATTTTGTGACCTATTTTGTGTGTATGATTTTTTATTTTCTGTGTGTTTTTGTTACAATAAAATTATGTCTATGTCTATGTCTATAAGTTTGACGTGTGTATGTGTATCTGATTATCTGTGAATCACCTACCTGTGGCATCATAGCTCTCAAACGGATGGGCCGATTTTGATCTGTTTTTTTTTTGTTTGAAAGAGTATTTCATCGAGAGCGTTCTTAGCTATGTTTCATCAAAATCAGTTCAGTCGTTTTTTTATCGAGAGTTTTTGAATTTTCTAAACGTATACTTGTTAAAGCCGGTGAAAAATTAAATAAAAGAAACTTTAGTTCAGCGAGCGAGACACGCTTACACACTTAATCGAATATATTGAATAGATTAAAACTATCGTAATATTAATGTGACGGAACTTCATCACTCGATGAAAAGTAGATACGTGACAATATTTCGATGTACTTAACTGAAGACCTCGCATTCCTTCAGCACGTCATTACCTACTCACACACTTTCCAGTAAAACTAACTGATAACTGGCAACGTATCAAAAGAAATCTACTTATTTCAATATGTTTCATTTGCACCAAACTTGCGCTGGCGCATGGAATGCGCTGAATGCGCACGAACTATTTGCGATATTGCAAAACGATTGCATTTGTTCACGAACGCGGGAATATATCGCAATGGCTCCACAACGAAGTTCCACTCAAATAGATAAATACTTTCCTTGGAAGTTGGGTTATATAAAATAAACAAAATATAATGTTACAAGCACATTTCTTTCTAAAAAAATGTGTTGGTTACAGGTCCACAGTTTGTTACTTGGGATTTTGAATGGTTTCTTTTCCGCAATCTCTTGTAGTGTTAGCTAATATAAAGTATTTTTAAGACTACATCTTTACTTTATATTTAATATTATAAAGTGGAAAGTGACTAATTTTCTGTCTGTTTGTAATGTTGTCTCGACCAATCCGCTGAATCTAATGTTATAACATTTCCTATAAATATAGCTGACAATCTAGAAACGGACATGATTATATTTAATTTTTATCATCATCCTTGCCACTTATCATCAACATGCGAGTGAAACCGTAAGGCTCAGTTAGTAATACATACTTATGTAAGGTATACGTCGACAGATATGTCATTTGCCAACACGATGTTCCAGAACCGCCTGTAAGTCTCCAACATCAGAACACCTCAAGGTACACGTATACTGAATCCCAGCGTGACCTGACCAGTGGAGATGTCCGAATACATAATATAGATTCTTAAAGTCTCTGTAAAATCGTATAAAAAAGCCTTTATTCCCAACATCATCACTCTACATTATAATTTACAATATGGGAAAACACATTATGGGAAAACTGGGAGGTGCCTAATATACAGTGGGTCAACGGAGTTCCAGGATGCGGAAAGACAACTTAGGTAGTTGGAAACTTCGATGCGAGCAAGGACGCCATCATCACCACAACAACAGAGGCAGCCAAAGATCTGAGAGAGAAGCTAGCGCACCGCATAGGAAACTTGGTAAAGACTAGAGTGCGCACCATGGCTTCTGTTCTCGTAAATGGTTTCAGAAAAAACGAGAGCTACTTCCGCCTTATGGTAGATGAAGCACTCATGAACCATTTCGGAGCCATAGTAATGGCTACACGGCTGTCTGGTGCTGGCGAGATTGTCCTCATTGGAGATATCAACCAGTTGCCTTATATTGACAGAGAAAATCTGTTTGAGTTAAGGTACCATCGCCCAAATCTGGTAACCAACATCAGCCAGGAGTTGTTATGCACGCATAGGAACCCGATGGACGTCGCATATGCGCTGAGAGAAATATATTCAGGAATATATTCCTCAGCCGCCCATATCCAGTCACTAGAGCAGAGAAGGTTCACGGGTTCCCAAATACCCAAAGCCGCCCCTAAAACTCTTTTCTTGGTCCATACTCAAGAAGAAAAGATAACCCTTAGCAACCAGGGTTACGGGGGAGGTACAGGGTCACGAATCCTCACCATCCATGAAGCTCAAGGTTTGACGTACGAGTCGGTCATCGTCATCAAGACCAAAGGCAAACTACAGCTGCATGACAGCGTCTCGCACGCAGTCGTGGCAGTCTCGAGGCACACCGGGACCTTCATTTACTACGTCGATGATGAAGGAGATGCCATCAGCCGTTTTGTGCGGCGGGCGACGGCAGCCACACCAAAGACCATTTCAGATTACAATCTCAAAATGGCTATCAAAGATCGAAACGCGACGGTAGTGGAGGCCCTGAATGCAAAGTTTCGGTGTACGTTGTAAAAAAAATAAAAAATTTAATTGTTCTTATGTTTTCCCTTAAATAGTAGTAGGAAAGCGTGTGTACGAGCACTCACGATCGCTTAAAGGCTTCTTCTTGCGGCGGCGTCGTGTGGCGGGTCGCCCTCTTCCCTCAAATATGGTTGAGGAGAGCGATGGCTGGCACATGCGTCAACTCGTGAACGGGTGCTGCTTGCGGGAGCTGGACTGCTCGGTGTACACACGCATGCATGTGCATGTTACTTAAGTATTAACAGTTATTAGTTAAGTATTAACGTCTTCCTCTTGTACTCTAGTTTAAAAAAATAATTAAAGTTAGCGAAAAAAAAATTTATTAGTCTATAAAAGGCATGGACCTTGGAGTCTGTGGTGCTCGAATTTTTTCAAATAAAAAAAAACGTACAACATAATTTATGTAATAAAATGTACTTTAAGAAAACTACTAGATGTTATTTTGTGAAGTATTGTACTTATACCTACTATTACATTCTTCATATTAGATTGGGCACCCATCTTCAGGTAAGTATAGGCCTCCTACATGTTCTGCCATGTTCGCCTCTCTTTTTCCAGTCTCGTCCAGCCGTTTCCACTATGTCATTGCGCCATCTTCTTCTTGGCCGCCCCCTCGATCTGCTGCCCTCCCTGACCACCAATGCAGGATTCTGTCATTCCAGCGTCCGTCTGTAGCTCTAGCAGCATGACCAGCCCATTTCCATTTCAATTTGCAGAGCATACAGACAGCATCTAACACTTTTGTGGTATATGTTGCGTTTTTTATCTTTTATTTGTGAACCCAGGATTGATCTCTCAATAGCTCTTTGAAAGTAGCTATTTTTGTCTACCTCTCTTCTTTCTCTCTCTCTCTCTCTCTTTTCTTTCGTGCAGTCGGATTTGCAATCAGCAATAAAACTCAGATAAAATGAGATTTTATCTATAGATAGGTTATACTCATTGAATATGAAGTAAAAGAATGGCAAATCTCAGTTCACAGCACTTTCGATAAAATCACATCATTATGGCCTGTTAGTATGTTGGCCTTACATATCTTGGTGTTGCACTTTCTAAATACATAGGATGGCATTGTCACTGTTCACAGGACAAGAAACACGTCTATCAGTGTTACCCGACGTGTCGCGATTGAAGGCGAGTCGGGCAATTACCTTACTTGACTTCTTGCCACGCTGAGCCGGGAAAAACCTATCTACGTATAATACATCACATCATTGGATAAAACCTTTAAACGTTACCCAACATCTACATAAATAAGCAACTAAAAACCGAAACAGCTACTCTCATAAAGTTAATTGAGCCGACAATCGCATGTATTGAGATTGAGCTAGCCCGTCCCGCGCCGCGACGCTACTTGTCATATAATCGCATGTATTGAGATTGAGCCAGTCCGTCCCGCGCCGCGACGCTACTTGTCATATAATCGCATGTATTGAGATTGAGCCAGTCCGTCCCGCGCCGCGACGCTACTTGTCATATAATCGCATGTATTGAGATTGAGCCAGCCAGTCCGTCCCGCGCCGCGACGCTACTTGTCATACAATCACATGTATTGAGATTGAGCCAGTTCGTCCCGCGCCGCGACGCTACTTGTCATACAATCGCATGTATTGAGATTGAGCCAGTCCGTCCCGCGCCGCGACGCTACTTGTCATACAAATTATTGGCTAATCTATGGCACAGAAGAAATAATAGTGCAGCTTTGCGACCTTAATCGCGGTTCGATTGTGATACAAACAATAACGGAATCCAAATCGATCGTTCATTTAAACTGTGTAATTTTGACGTGTCGACGACCTAAGGACGCCGCTCCTTCGCCGATGCGCGGCGATGACGCGAGCTAAGATAGCTTCGCTAGACATCTTATCGTCGTGCTATCATGCAGCAACTGTATAACTCCTAATATTTATGTATTTTTTTCGTTAATTTACGAAACGTTTAGTAATCCAAACCTTTCGTAAATTTTTGATTGTCTACAATGTTTGATCACAAATATTTACAGGTAACGAGAGAAAATTAACGCAATTATTAAAACGGTACCATGTATCAAAAATACCAGTTAATAGTAGATTGTTATACAAGGGGCTAAAAAGACCCATTGTAACGAGGTAGATTTTAGAATAGAAACCGAGTTACAATAGGTTTTTAGCGCCGTGTGTTACACTCTACTTTTTACTACAATTGCGAGAAAATTAAATAAACCAATACAATACTTAATTCAAAGTTTATTTTATTAAAAATGAAATGTACAATTTGTATAATTCTGGATATATAACTAGATGTTTGCAAAGAGAATGAATATATATTCCAAAGAGATTATTCTACTTTTGAATTAAGACTGTTTCGTGTATGTAGGCTCTTTGGTAACAGATAAATTAAAAAAAATATATTTTTCCCCTATGCTTAAAATGCATTTTTTCCCCGCTTTACTACGCTACAATGACGGACTTTTAGAGCAATAGGAGTGAAAAATTAATTTAATATAACAACACATCGCATCGGCATAAAGTGATAGACATGCCTTAGTTTAGACGAAAACCACAAAATGCTAAGTCTTTGTCGTGGTAAAAAATATAGGCCTAAATTGGCCTTTGTGGCTTGGAACACGGCGCACCAGTGAGCAAACGGCGACCTTTGCCTTTAGGGAGACAATGAAGGAAAGGTTGTAATGAGAGTGTTGCCAGTAACAACATCAATCATTATCAGGCTGCGGCCATTGTGCTGTCGTAATATTTATACTTAGCTAATTTTAACCTTGTAATGAAGTTTAAGTAGAAAATATCCAACACAAATATTTGTTACAGTGTATCCAGTTTTAAATTAACATGTGTAGCATTGCCAAAAAAACGGACCTGAAAAGCCCTCGTTTAACTATTTCTTATTACTTCCTACTCATAGATGATTATACCCATATATATTACTATCCATATTACAATGTATAAAATATAATTTTAATTTAAAATCCTTTTCAAGTTTTTACTGATCCAAATAGAGTAGGTAAGAGTACTAATCAAGAAGCCGTGTGTTTTTCACTGTGTCGTAGTGCTCTCTATATCATTGTAGAAGAATGTTTTTTTTTTAACTGTTTAACGGCTCTGGAATCTGACTCCTTTGAGCTAAAAATAACATACATTTTCGAGAGTATTGCTTGAAGCAGAAGTAAGGGAGGCATCAGTACGGAGCCATGGAAATTCCGGTGCTTTCCATCAAAACGCAGAGGCTGACCATTGATTGTGTTTTTAGTGGATAAAATCCCACATAACCCAACTGTTTCCCACTAAACACTATTTAAGGCTTTTCACTACGCAACAAGAAACGTTGTTGTCTTTTCACTAAGTACTTATCATTCACTTTTTGGCTTTTTGCAGATGTTTTGATATAGTATCTGACAGCGTCGCTGCGCAGTGCAGCGCGCGGCTTAATGAGAACAGTTATCGCGCTGCGCTGGCGTGACAGTATTTAATGCAGGCAGTGCATTTCTCCGCGGCTAGTACGAGTATGTGGTATGTGTGCAGCCTGAGCCTCGCCGCTCGCTGCAACACTGCGCTGCACTCGCTACAAGCGTGCGTTACACGCGTGCCGTGACCTGCATGTCTACAATGTAACGATCTTTAACACTTGTACTCGCTATTGTTGCTAAAAGTTAAAGATAAGCCTAACCCATTAAAGTCTTAAAATAAAATACTATTGCAAATTTTCAACAGCACATCACCGCCACCGTCTCGGTTCCTGAGAGAGATGATCTCGGCAGGTGCATCGATGCATGTTACATTTTTAATAATATCTCTGCGACTCGGTTGGTAACGCTTGCTTGAACGTCCCTGTGCTCTAAGCTTGTCGTGGTGAGAATCCATTTGATAAACTTTATTCTCATTTACATGAGATGAAGCCCTATTAGGTAGCAAATGCAACCCGTTAATTAGACCCCTTGCGCTGAACTAATCACTCTCCGCGAGGTGTCTAGTTCAATCGCACGCGTTGCACTCTTCGCAACTGGTTCCTCATGAGTACGTTGTGCACAAAGCAATCTGCAATGTGAGCGCATCACATTGCGCAAGTTAGCACTGTTACTGCAATTACAAGCAGTAGGCACTACCAGTGCAGTACAAGGCGCAGCCCGCCCGGCGTCCATGTCGGGAACAAGGGTCTCTGTAGTGTCCGCTCAACACTCGTCAGTGTGAACGCGATATTAATCATTTCGGCTGGTTTTTTTTTAAATTGAAGATGTGTTACATCAGAGTTATGGATCAAAAAGATGTGACACAATTATTTGGACGACGTATGTGGTCCAATAATGGCGTATCCGCTTCAGGAACGGAAGGTTCAGGATTCGATTCCTGATCCAATCTTGATGTTTTAATCTCGTCCTAATTTGGTCTTAATCATAAAGCAATATCTATTGTAGCTCGAAGTGCGAGTTTTTTGTATTTTTATGATTGTCAAGCTTGCACTTGACCGCCAACTGTAGTGTGACGCCGTGGTCCACGACGGAACGCGAATCATCCACGATATAAAGACATGGTAACATCTATCACGGGAAATTCATTCAGTATTCATGGCATCCCTAACTCCTGGGATCCTAGATGATAATTTCCTCTAGTAGATGTAACGTGTGATGCTGAGAGCAGCAGGGCAGGCCGGCAGCTCAGCCCACCCATCACTTGTGTTTCACTAGCTCAGTAACAGTGGGTGTGCGACGAGCGCCGCCTCCGTGTTGCGACACCATCCCCGAGCTCACAGACGTGACGATGAGCCTCGCCATACCTATTGTTAGGGTAAACATCGGCAATTCTACGCAAAACAGCTCCGCGGATAATTTGTAAAACGTGGCACGCCGGACTCTCCGAAGATAAATATAGATAGAGGGTGAGAAGATAGAGGGTGTCCTGCTAGGAACATATTGTGAAAGAAGAGGATAGCTATGTGAACCCACATAGCCGAAAACAGAAGAGGGTGAGTCACACGTTCTTAATGCGTACTGCAAAGGAATGGAATTCTTTGCCGCCATCTCTGTTTCCTGAGACCTACAATCTTAGAATTTTCAAGACTAGAGTTACTAGAGTGACTAGATATCTTCGAGATCGACGTGTAAAATTAATCTTAGTACTTTGACCAATCTTCAGATTGAGCTTATAAACAGACAAGACTTCATGTAAGGTATATAGTTGGTTATTTAATATCGAATGTGACGTTAAGGCGGTCTAAGTATTTTTTTCGGGTCAATGGAATCTGAAATAAAAGGTTATGGTACATCTTTTATGCACTTGTTGTATAAAATTCTCGTGTTGTATGCAAATAAATTATCTTTATCTTTATCTTTATGGATTAAATGAGAAGATTAGTCGAAAGTACTAGGCCAACTTTGACACGTCACAGCGTTCCCCACTACGAAACTTAAAAAAATGGTTATAAATATAAAAGCAATATCCATCACAAAAAACCGGACAAGTGCGAGTCAAACTCGCCCACCGAGGGTTCCGTACAAACTAGTAGATAAAAGGAGGAAATCATATTTTTTTTATATTTTCCTTCATAATCCGAAAAATATACATCGTAAAACCATTTAAAACCCTGTTTTAGCTTATATGCTAATGAAGCTTTTTCATATGATACCCCACATGATACGGTTAATTCACTTTAAAATTTGGACCCTCATTCCTTGCATAAAGACACAATTTTTTTTGTGATTAAATTAAAAAAGTCCAGTTTTCGGATTTTTTTCCTATATGTGTACTATAACACAATGCTTCTTGCCAAATTTCATAGTTCTAGGTCAACGGGAAGTACCCCATAGGTTTTGATTCTTTTGTGAGTGTCGAGGTGTGCGTTTTTACGACATATTTGGCTGTAACTTTTTTTTACGAAAACTGAGAAATTTTATTTTTCTTTTTGCAGCAAGAGACTATGGATCTGCGTATATGGTTTTAATTACAACTCTATACCTTCACGCGTTTCCGAGATAAAAGTCTTGACACCCGGACGGACGGACAGACGGACTACAAAGTGATCCTATAAGGGTTCCGTTTTTTTTCCTTTTGAGGTACGGAACCCTAAAAGTATTGAAATCACTTCCTTAAAATAGTTCAGAATTTAATTTCAAATAAAAGCAAAAAATACATAACTAAAAATTTACTTTACCCATAAAGTCATTTTCAATAGTTGCTATATATACACAGAAGGTATGACTCAAACTGCTAACGGCCTTGTATGAGTATGGGAAACAATAGCTATGTACATCTTTCAGTTTGCAATTTATGAAGTCGCAATGACTAACATGCGACATAATCGCATATAAGTAGTGTCGGTCAGTGGACTAGGGAAGAGATGATGGAGGATGTACAATAATAGTCGCTCGATGGTCACTCGATGGTCGTCCGGTGGTCGCCCGGTGGTCGTTCCGTGTGCAACCGTCTGCCATGCCATGCCGTTACAGAGATACTGAGATCTGGAAGCAGCGCTGATTGACCAATCAGTTATGTTGCTCGCCTCTACATTATAACGGCTGCCGGACATTATATTCGTTGAATTTTGTCTAAACGTTTTGAACCAAAACTGTTATTCTTTTCAATAACAAATAGAAAAAGGCCATTGACCCAAAATATTAAGCCTTCCTAAAATACACATCCTATACAGTTGAATGTTCGCTTGGTTGCCGTTTAGACGCTATCTATAGTAGTAGTATAATTACCTTCCTGGACAGTCTCGTCTTGGACTGAAAAATTAGTTTTTTTATGCTATACCTATAGATCCACGGTTGGCCACCAACTCGCCTGGATGTTAAGCGACGGTAGCTGGACAAACAATATAAACAAGGAATCATTTTTGAATGTATATCGTGCGACAGGTCGATAGCCTATAGTGATTACTGCTATTGCCGAAGATTGGAAGGGAAATGGCCTCCACAACATTCAATTTGGCATTCTACGGAAGATAATCAAATAAAGCATGGTAGCTAGACTGCTGATAACCGACTTCAAAATACACAATTCGTTTACTTGGATGATTTTTTTCCAGTTATTTTATGTTAGAAAAACCAAAGTACTAAACCGATTTTGTTAAAATTTATATGAGGCCACCTGTGAGGGACCACCTCTGAGGTATTACCTATCAAACAAAAAAGAATCATCGAAATCCATTATCATCGAAATTCATAATTGACGGAATAGTAGCTGAACAAACATATAAAAAAGTCTGTTGAAAATAGAATATTGCCACTATGGTATGATTTTTGATTGGTTACATATAAATGAAACCCGCATGCGTCTGCGTCTCGATAACATGTTCTCAGGTGCATGTAGGGCAGCGCTGCGTTACCCAACATGTTCCCACGTGTCACCGTCACCGCGTGCTCCTATTTCCGCGTGTGGTGTCGCGCGTCGCGCGTCGCACGCTCCCCTTCACAACGACATTACGGCTGCGGCGTCTTGTGCACCAGCGATGCGCAATTACACCAATCACAGTTTCAAACAGAGAAAGACGCGTGACGCAAGCTCACCGAGTCCCTTGGACGCAGAGGAACACACTCACGTTCACTCGCATTTCAGCCTAGCGCAGCTTCATACAAACTTACTAAACAAAATGTATGTAACAGTTGCGAAAAATTACATTTACACTGTTTGACACAAAGTTCAATAGATTTTTATCTTTGGCTGTTGTCTCTGAAGTTCATTCTTCCAACAACCCAAATAGGATCAAAGTAACGAGATCTAAAGAAGACAAATTTTATAGGAAATGTAGACATAAACTTTCTTCAAAGTTTGCCAAATAAATATTACTATTTCGTTGTTTCCTTGATATTGTACCATCACGATAAACGAAATTGAAAAGATGGACATGAAATTGAACGATTTATTTTAGTTGACAAAGGCAGTATGGCCAAACAGTTTTAGCCTGGAACGACGAATTAAAAAATCAAGTTGACAATAATAACTGAAGTTATATCGAATTCCCAAATACAAACAGAATTTCGCAGAGGTATTTCGACTCAAATAAATAAATTTTAATAAATGAATAACTGAAATAAATGTATTTAATTATTTTTTTAAATCAAAATTTGATATATCTTCATAGACTTTTTCTGTATGAAAGATCGGGATCTTATTATCCAGAGTACCGTTCTATTCTCTTTGGTCGCACCTCGTCCATCGTCGTGAACGTACGGCAACACTGGCGTCGACGGTAATATCACAAGGTGGATTTCAAATTCTTTGAATTACTCAAAAAAATAAATTATCTCACACTCTTAAGGATAACTAAGCACGTGTTATTTTGATGATTGTATGGACCTGATGAATCCAAATTTTCAGCATCTCACGTCTGTTTAAATCTGTCATTGAATCACGCTTAAGCGGGGAATTCACTAGACGGGCATGTCCGCGGGCAAGCCTGCAGGCAAGTCCGACGGGCTTCGCTACTATCATGTCTGTGCTTTATCAGTCAGTGTAGTACTGCCGCGGGCGGTCTGGCAGACTGCCTGTTGGAAGTCCGCGCGATCTCATTTTGTCTGCACAGGCACCGACAGGTCCGAGCGTGTATGCTTAGTCCAGGCGGCCTGTGGACAGACCTGGCAGTGACAGCAACCCAAACAGACGTCCGCTTATTATCATTCGACGAGTTGTGGAGTATTTTTAATTTAAAATGATTTTTAAATTAAAAATATTTTTTTAATTTAAAATTTTTTTGAACCAAATTCTCTTCCTTTTCTTTTCATCTAAGAATATTAACGCAGCACCGGTAACTATTGCAATTTTTCGCCTTTGCATTGCCATCTTGCAACACAACTAATAGCGAAGCCGTTCTAAAACAAACTGAAGAGTCTGTGAAGTGTATTGCGTCGCCAGGCATGCCCGGACAGACTGCCCGCGGACATGCCCGTCTAGTGAATTCCCCGCTTTAGAATGTACAATGTTGGGGAGTGATGACTGTCACAAATTGATACTTATAATATTTTACAAGATCTTAAAAATTTATAGGCTTTTTCAATTTGTATACTTGTATTGTAATAATAAAAATTACGTTAACGAATTAAAAACCTTAGTAATCAACTCAAAAAGTTAACTAGGGTATATCTTTAAAAAGTTAACTAGGGTATATCTTTAAAATGCTTCTGATCTTATTTTAAATATCGACTGTGTGAAATTAAACTCGGAGTTTTTGTAGCTGGTATCTAAAAATGTCTTGAAAAAGTGAAATATGCCAAAACTTGAGTTAGTCACTTAAATTTCTCAGAAGTTACTTTCATTGTTATCTTCCAAAACATGAGGATAATCCGCATTTATGATTTCTAAACGATTTCCTATTTCCTTATCTTGTAGGATACCCATACAAAATTCTCATTTTATGTCTGATAATATAAATTAGTTTTAAAAAACTTTATCTCGAAGATGTCATAGAACTAGAACGCATACAATGTAAGCCGGGTACAATGTAAGCCGGAACCCTGCACTCTGCCACCCATTTCTCAATTAAATGTAAGCCGGAACCCTGCACTCTGCCACCCATTTCTCAATTAAATGTAAGCCGGAACCCTGCACTCTGCCACCCATTTCTCAATTAAATGGCTAAAATTCATAGTCGTTGAACGTAAATCTATGTTGTATAAAATAAATCGGACAAGTGCGAGTCAGACTAGCCCACCGAGGGTTCCATACAAACTAGTAGATAAAAGGAAGAAATTATATATTTGTTTATATTTTCCTTCATAAAATGAAAAATTGCATCTTATATTGCATGATGTCCACTTTAGTACAGTTGTGAATAAAATTGTATAGTAATTCTTTAAATGACTCAAAAGATAAATTTAAAATATTGTACGATTAATTATTTACTTAAAGGCAGTAAAAGTACTTATAACATGTTCAATTACCATCAAAAGTAGGTACCGCAAGAAACAAAAACCTATAGAGCGACGTTACAACACAGCGGCCAGCGCGCAGTGCTGTGCCGACTTTTTGCCCATAATTTCCGAACAAATGATGCAATTTTCTTGCACAGGTGACCGAATAACTGTATGGAGCGTATGCTCACTGATTACCGATTGACAAATACGCCTCTGATTGGATATTATTGAGTTTTTTCGCTGCGTTGGCAATACTCTATGATACTTTATAGGTACGCCATTCCTAACAATAACAATACTTGTAACTTAACTTTAGACTTGTTGATTTTGGAAGCTGTGTACAAACCATACATTAAGAATTTATCACTACGCGTATAATCAATTAGATTTTTGACATACACGTAGTTATGTCAAAATGACAGTTTTTATAATAATAAACATAGGTAGTTTTCTGGAGGTAGACTACCGCCACGCTATATAATGTTGTCACACCACTGTGGAACACAAGATATTTTTCTTCACACTACCTGCCAGTCTTTTGTTATCCCTCAGAATATAAAATCAAAATGTATTGCAATTTAAATCTGATAGATTTTACAACCCTAAAACTATGTAATATACTTACTACATTATTAGGCTAATTATTGATTAAATATTGCGGATATTAACAAAGGATTCCCAGAAACCTTATAAATCTTATCAAGTGCTATAAAACTGTAAACAAAATCATTGATAAAGTATTTTTTTGACGCGATAAAACGGCGCGCCTCCGCCACGCGCATACGCGCCTCCGCCACGCGCATGCGCGCCGCGCTCGCGTGAAGTCTCATGGCAGCATGCCGTCGCTGACGTTGCCAAGAGTCTAGTTTTAGTTTTGTTAGCTTGCTAAAATGCAATCTCTCTGCTCAATCACGCTCGATGGCTAGAACAAAGCGATCGACCTCCGCCTTACAATACAAAAACCAACTCTAGTACACGATGTTCGGTAAGCACAGAGTGTGCTGCAAAGATATCCATATATATATATGGAAAAATTTATTACATAATTGTGTTGTAAAAAATCACGTTAAGAAATAGTTTCAGTGTTTGCAAGATGAGAAGAATAATCTACATGCAAATACATATAAAAGCGTATTACTGACTAAAAGCTACTTGTAGCTATAACAGCCACTACATTACTGCAGTTGCTAAGAAATGAAGGAAAACAATTTTGTCATCTGCTTAGTTATGCCGTTTACAATTTGTCTGTAATGCAAAATAATGAAACGGTTTTAAATTTTTGCATAGTTTTTTTAATAATTAGAACAATCTCAGAAACATAAAAATACTAGGTTTAAAAAGTCTGTAATTCAAAGAAGTAATTTCAAGTGCACCTTTTAAGCTTAAGGCGTCACTCCGGCTGGCACTGCTCACTTAAATAAGAATCAGCTAATAAAGTTTAGATAAGCAAAGTTTGGCACAACATCATTTAAAAAATTTTTGACGGAAATATTTATTTACTTGCAACATTACTCGAGCGCTTGTGTGTATTCATACGTACGTACGGGCATTATTTATTAATTAAATTTTTCAATATTTTTATTATATATAAGTATTTAATCACGTATGAAACAACTTACCAAACACCCTGTATATGCGCACAACAGACAATGCATAGAACTGATATTGTTTCGGGTTCACCGCGAGTATGCAACACTGCATGCCCCTCGCATGATACCTGCCGGAGTGCCGTGTCATTGTTCTGCGAGAAACTCGCAAAAACACATCAAATGTCTCGATTGTTTGCTAGTTTGTCTTAGCTTTGTACGAGCTAATAATCGACGATTATGTCATGTTCAGATAATTATGATGTTTTTCGGATCATCTACGAGTATCTGTATTGAATATTTTCTATTGTTCTTACACATACTTATCTACTGTCTGTCAGTGATACATATATTATTGTCCGTCGTTAATGTCGTGATTTTAATGTGTTGTGTATGGTGTGCAGTATTTTCAATATGGTGGAATGGCAACACTGCTATTTTGCATTACATTGGCAACATCCCGTCGCAAACGACATTGCGACAATGAGCCGGCTGTAGCAACGAATATCGATAACAATGTTGCATGCGTGTCGCGCGACGTGCGCCCGTGTCGCGGTAGTCGTGGTGCGCAGGCGCACGCGCTCGGGCACGGACCGGAACCGCGCTGCGCCTTCCCACGACAAATAGAAAGTAATTTAGAGAAAAGACGACACACATGATGACAAGATCTGCTAAATCAAAATCTCGATGAAATCGGTTAAAACTAATTTACATACATATATATATATATGGAGTAAATCTAAATACAAATACATATATATTCTCAGATCCATAGTCTCTTGCTCCAGAAAGAAAAATCAAACTTCTCAATTTTCATAAAAAATAATACAGCCGAATATGTCGTAAAAAACACATAATTCAACTCTCGCAGGGGAATCAAAACCTATGGGGTACTTCCCGTTTACCTATAAGTGTGAAACTTGGAAGAAGCGTTGTCATATAGTGCACATCAAGGAAATAATACGAAAAATGTAAATTTTTAATTTAATCACAAAAAATAAGGTTTGTATGCAAAGAAGGAGGGTCCAAATTTTAAAGTTCTTTAATCGTATCATGTGGGGTATCATACGAAAGAGCTTCGGTAGCACAAGCTAAAACAGGGTTTTAATTATTTTTGCGATGTACCTATATTTTTCGATGTATGAAGGAAAATATTTAAAAAAAAATATAATTTCTACCTTTTATCTACTAGTTTGTACGGAACCCTCGGTGGGCGAGTCTGACTCGCACTTGTCCGGTTTTTAGGGTTCCGTACCTCAATAGGAAAAAACGGAACCCTTATAGGATCACTTTGTTGTCCGTCTGTCCGTCTATCCGTCTGTCCGTCTGTCCGTCTCTGCGTCTGTCCGGGTGTCAAGACCTTTATCTCGGGAACGCGTGAAGGTATCGAGTTGAAATTAAAACCATATACGCAGATCCATAGTATCTTGCTGCAGAAAGAAAAATAAAATTTCTCAGTTTTCGTAAAAAAATGTTTCAGCCGAATATGTCGTAAAAAGCGCACATTTCGACACTCACAGAGGAATCAAAACCTATGGGGTACTTCCCGTTGACCTAGAACTCTAAAATTTGGCAAGAAGCATTGTGTTAGAGTACATATATAGGAAAAAACCGAAAACTGGACATTTTTAATTTAATCACAAAAAATAGTGTCTCTATGCAAGGAATGAGGGCCCAAATTTTAAAGTGAATTAACCGTATCATGTGGGGTATCATATGAAAGAGCCTCATTAGCATAAGCTTAAACAGGTTTTTAACATATTCTTCGCCCCCTGCAGACCCTTCACTTCAGCTGGGAACCAAAACTTTTTAGGCGAATTTTGATTAAGTACAGAGTGGCCGCGCAAAGCAACGTTAACTGCCTTGCTCGGATCCGAGTGGGAGGCGCTGCTAGTGCTGCTACTATAGCCCCACCCCACTTGGATCGGAGTGGTGAGCAAGAAATGTGTTAAATATTATTACGATGTATATTTTTCGGTTTATGAAGGAAAAAAAAAATGATTTCCCCCTTTTATTTAATTTGTACGGAACCCTCGGTGGGCGAGTCTGACTCGCACTTGTCCGGTTTTATTTATAGTAGGCCTTACTTTACAGGTGGTTCCATCAACGGATGACATTTTTCAGTTACAAAAACGAAAGTACAGAACAACCCATTTTGATAAAAATTTATATGGGATCACCTCTGACCTATTAAATAAAAAATAGTTATATAAAAAAATTATTATTAGCGGAATAATCGCAAAATCAAACACAAAAATGCAAATAAAATGTATGGGATTGACGATAGCTAACGTAATGTCACGTGACGGCACGTCACAGTTTCTTAACATTTCGAAGCGAAGAGTTTGTAGAAATACAAACGTTTGCCACTTGTCTAACCCTGCTGTGCTGATCCCCGCTTGCCTGCAGCGTGCAGCGTACAGCTTGTAACGGCAGCGTGTAAGACATCGGCCAGTAGACAGTGGGTAAGGATCCGCGGAAGCACGCGATACGGATTACAGAGTGCGGCCCATCCGTCTCCACTGTCGCGAGTCGCGACACCATTCTGGCTGCTGGCTGCTGGCTGCTGGCTCCCACTGTGCTCGATAATAATAATATCGAGAGATGCTCCAGTTACTTGATCTTTTAAGTCGTCTAAATATTATAAATGTGATAAGTACTGGTTTTTGTTTGTAAAATGTTTAACTGACTTGAAAAAGAGGATTACATATCTTACAGTGTATCTTACGATATACAGATAACTTGTTAAAAACCATGTCGACAGTTCTTTTTTTTTTTTATAAAGGGAGTTCGCTAAGATTGGCTTAATAATAATGTTTATAAATAGGCAATACAACGACTTACGTTTAAAGACTTTATTAAACTTGTAAAAATGTAAGCACTAAAATAGTTTTTTCTCAGAAAAATCTGAGACGAGCTTATATATGAGAATACTGCTAAATAAGGTACTATAGGAAATACGTACATAAATCGCAGACCTTTTTGCTTATTTAGTTTGATTTGTCCAAGTTATTTTAATTTTATGAGTTTCACTGACTTTTTACTCTATTATTATTATCACTTTATTTATTTCTTAATAATTATTATTATATTATGTGATTATATTATTATTATGTGATTTCTATGAGTATTAACTAGAAATAAATGAATTTGAATTTGAACTCCTACGAGCGATACATTTTTTTTTTTTTTTTTATCAGCCCTGTTCGTACAAACTGTCCCACTGCTGGGAACGGGTCATCTTCTCATTGTGAGAAGGGTTGATAAAAATAAAAATTGATACATTCGTTTATTGAGATAAAAACGGAAAAGGACCAATTACAATTATCTCACAATATTCAAAAATTATTCTTAAACAATGTCTTAAACAAATGTCTGAGGATTACAAAATATTCATTATATAAATACAATATCATTTAAAATGTCAATACAAAAATGTCAAATGGGCAATACGCCTAGCATGTCAATAAACAAAAAAATAAGGGTTAGGCCATAGTCTGCCACGCTGGCCAAGTGCGGGTTGGCAGACTTCACACATCTTCAAGATCATCGAGAACTCTCAGACATGTAGGTTTCCTCACGATGTTTTCCTTCGCCGTTTGAAGTTGGCGGCAATCAACAATACGCACATAACTTCGAAAAGACAGAGGTGCGTGCCGTGGGATTCGAACCCAGGACCTGTGAATCGCAAGTCAGACGGTCTCACCACTAGGCTGCCGGAAACTCCAGCGATACATGGTGTTAATTTATTCACGCGCGATATGGGTTCTATAAGTACTTCGTCATGTGTGTGCTTTAACGTCTCTGTGGTGTTAATATGGACCTTTTGTCCAACATGGTTGAAACAACATTGACATAGAAATTTTGTGATAATATTATAAATTTGAAAGTGTGTCTAAATAAATGAAATTTGGAAATATGGTAGCCTGCTACATACCTATATCCCGGGAAAATGGACGTGTCCTGAGGGAAAGCTGATGAAACCGAGGGGGCAGGTAAACTAGCTGCGGTCTCTGTTTCATCTGCTTATATGCTGCCTTAACTGCTATTATTTGAAAACAACCTATGTAATTGCAAAATATTGCAGGCAGGATGGAGGCAGAAAAGAACCAAATTCCACTCATCAAAGTCGGAGCAAAATCAAGCAAAATAGATTACCAAGTAGTATAGACACATACATACAAAATAGATTACACAAGTAGTATAGACACATACATACAAAGATGTATAATTTTATTATGTCCAAGAAAACGATAACTCCATCTTGGGGAATAAGGTGATAAAAAAGAAATCTCGAAAGTTTAAAAATAACATTTTATCTTAGAAATAAATGAGATAAATGAAAATCGCACCGTTATAAATGAACACCCTGTATGTCTGCATGTCTGCAGCGTATCGAATTATCAGATATGAAACTAAGTAGCCAAGTGAATATGTTCCGATGTAAGTTGTACCGACGGAATGGTCGCACATCCGACGGAAGGCAAGTACGTGCTAAGTGAGCCAAGTGCGCACTTAGCTGCGCTTAAATATCACTTACTGTTTACTTAGGTGCTGTTATGTCTTTAATCGGTGACACGGAATACTTAATTGTCAGTGCCGGTAATTAACATAAGAATTAAACGCGTTGTAAATATTTTTCTCATACTTTTTTAAAGAGTTCTACCCGACTGCGCAAAAAAGAGTGATATGTTTTTCTTTGCTACGGCTGATTGGCGCTGTGTGCACAGATGTAGTGCCGAGCTCGGCTCGATTGGCGCTGTGTGCACAGATGTAGTGCCGAGCTCGGCTCGATTGGCGCTGTGTGCACAGATGTAATGCCGAGCTCGGCTCGATTGGCGCTGTGTGCACAGATGTAGTGCCGAGCTCGGCTCGATTGGCGCTGTGTGCACAGATGTAGTGCCGAGCTCGGCTCGATTGGCGCTGTGTGCACAGATGTAGTGCCGAGCTCGGCTCGATTGGCGCTGTGTGCACAGATGTAGTGCCGAGCTCGGCTCGGCTCGCGAAGTACATATATCATTAACATCATATATAGGAAATTATTACTAGAATGAGAATTCACCTGTTAAGTTAATTACTTAACTCGAAAATCCAACTTTCGAGGAAAACAAACTTTCTTTTTTAATGTGAAATAGTTTTACATTTTTAAAATATCTTACGGGTACCTACACGAATTTATTCTTATGAGTCGAAATCTCCGACTATAGTTTCAACCGCATACGGCAATCTTTTTCAAAAGGAGCAGTGCAGACGTTACTCCCGAAGGACGTGTTGCCTGGTACTCAGATTTTCGTTTGATCACCAACTCTCCTGATGATAAGCGACGGCGTGTGCCGTAATATCAAATAGTAATATTAGTTATTTATTACCAAAGTTAGTTGTGTTACCAATAGTACAATACCAAGATACTAATTATAATAGATATTTTAACAATCAAGTTACATTTCTCGCAGCATTTTCGGATTTCAGAACCGACTCTTTACTTTAACTGAATGATACAATTTTATCCATTTAAGAAAACTGAGTATTGGCGGGAACGTGCAAAAAAATTGTCGCAGCTTTATTATCTTTTTCTAAATCTTGTATTTATAAATGGAGGTGATTTGTACATAAAGTGTCAGATTACGAGCACGGGTGCAATAGCAAAGTGAAATAATGTGCCAATGTGGTGGAACGTGTAGTGGCATGTTATCAGCAAAACTTCAAAGTTACTATGCGAAGTACTTGGTTAGAGATGCTTGCTAATAATAGATCTTATTTTGTAATGCTTGTTGATTTGTACATTATTTTTTCTAAGATTGAGTATTTGATACTGGAAAGCGCAGAAGACAATTGTTGTCATAATCTTTCAAAGAAAAAGAAATAAATATATGGCAATGTTTGAACCTCAAGCGCGAGTTGCTGAACCTGAAAGTCAACACTATAAAAGCATCTTGTCAACTTTTTCACCCAGGCTTAAAAAGAGGAGTGTTAGAGGTAAGTTTGACGCGTATATATATCTGTTTGTGGAATTATAACTCTCAAACGGATGGACCGATTTTGATCCAGTTTTTTTTTCATTTGAAAGAGAATTTCATCGAGAGTGTTCTACTCGTAACATCTGTGTGTTCATCAAAATCGTTTCAGCCTTTTGTCGAGGGTTTTTGGTTCTAAAAAAATAAACTATATTTCTTTGGAAATAAAAACTCTCAGATAAAACCGTGAATTGTGAGTAGTTGCTAATAAGCAGTAGTTGTAAATGCTTAGTTTTTGCGCTTGTTAATCATGGGTTTTGTTCTTGTACGCTAGACAGTAACTGTAGACGGTGTCGCAGCGGTTCCTACCCGCTATTATAATGGGGAAACTTTTAAAACTATTTGTTTCTTTTTTTCGGTTTCAGCGAAACTTAATACGTTTAACAAAAGTGTACTAACCGCGTTTCTTATATAGTTATAATTGCTTGTAGTTCTAAGTAAAAGCAGGAATAGTACCGATGAGTACAGTAAAGCAGGAAGATAGTACCGATGAGTACAGTAAACAGGAAGATAGTACCGATGAGTACAGTAAAGCAGGAAGATAGTACCGATGAGTACAGTAAAGCAGGAAGATAGTACCGATGAGTACAGTAAAGCTATCATAGTTTCTTATTACCCTATCTGTTAGTTAGAAAATAGAATACTTAGTACTTTCAGGAACGGCTTTATTTACTTAATAAATAAAAAATAATATAAAAATAATGTTATCGTAGATTACAATCTAGATAAAATAAATAGAAAATATAAAGAAATTGAGAAAACTAATAACCATTTCAAAACTAAATCTCTAAAGTTAAAGCTCACGCAAACTATGTTCACTGGAGCATTTACCGAAGCGTTCAATACAGAAATCACAGCACATACTCGTAACATCTTACTTACCTAGATCGGGAGCGCCGGGAGAAAACAATCACTAGAGAAGTAAGCACAACACGTCACAGAGAAAATACGAATAATTAGTGCAGATGCGTCCGTTCGTCACTGTCACACGCGCGTGTCGCGTCGGGGTGCGTCGGAGCGCGTCGGGGCGTGCGCGTGCGCCGGTCTCTCGCGCCGTTATGTCGAGCCTGAGTGCGCACTGCGCCTGCGCGCGCCGCGGGACAACACTCGGAGTAGGCGATGGCTGCGGCAACTCGCGTCTAAGCTGCGCCAGAAGATGGACTTACCGACCTCTAGTACCTACCTGTTTACAGGTGAACTGTATAAGTACGGAGACTCGGCGCGAATTAAATTCCAGGATCCACTGTCGGTACGAGTAACTGTTTGAAGATTGCTCGCACTTCGATTGGTTTCTAGGGAAGTCGGTGAATGAATGTAGCGGTCACTTTACGGTATAGGAGCGGAACTCGTGTTGGAGGGCGCGGAATTACAACAATGAGCTGTAACTCTTGGTTCATGAAAACATTGGGAAAACTATAGCTTTGAGATAAGTATTTTCTAGCGTCTGCATGACTAGCTGGATGGTAGGTCAAATTCTGACACTGACCACCTGGTAGATGTATTCCAGCACCCTACTTGAGAACCATGCGAGGTGTGTTTACCACTTTACACACTTACTTGACATCAGGTGTGTGAGCTATACTGAAACGTCTAGCCGTGATAAATGGTAAGAAAAACATCCATGAGAACCGGTGGGCAAATCTCGACATTCGGCTCTGACAGTTGGCATACGCGTCCCATTTCATTTGATTTACTTAATATTTTAATTTACTACAAACCGCCACCCATGACCCAGGACAAGCAATGTTTAATCCACGGAAAGAGCTACTTGTGAGGCTTCACAAATAATATGCAATAGATAATAATAGATAACACACCCTGCCATTTAAACTTACTCATGACCATGACCGACCACGGGACACTGCTAATTTTTAAGGTTCCGAAGTCAACAAGGATGGACAATTACGGAACCCTATACCTATTGCGCGTGGCCTAACACCCACTTTGCCGGTTTTTTGATAATATATCAAATCGCTTTCTAGCAAAAAAATTGCTGATAGATACATACCTACACATAGATATTTCACCGAATAGCGAACATTTATTAAAGTCAGCCAAAAATAATTATACAAACACTAAGAACAAATCGCTACGTGGTACTTTAAACGCAATATCGCAATAAGAACTAGTCTATTAGAAATTATTTTTTAATGCTTTATTAAAATAGGGAAATCGCTGAAAGTAGAATCAATAGACAGTACAATGCTTGTTTCAATAACAAGCGGCCTTCAGGCGCCAAGAGCACGGAGCAATCCACCAGGTTACTGCTGCTTGTATAGCTGGATGGAGGACCACCGGCTGAGACACGTGTGTGGTCATCGATACTTACACTTTACAGATCTCTTCCAGATGAAACGATGAGCCCTGTCCTGACGAATATACCTAAATAGTTATTTTATAGTGAAAAGTTATGTAATGTTTCTGGGCTAGTGTTCTCTTTTGAATCCTTCCTCTTTACGACAAGCCACGATAGTCGCGCTGTCGCTGGTTTCCCTAGTCTCGATTGGTCCAACTTGGGAGGGAACCTTAAGGCCTTGTCGTTAAGAGCCGGCGACACTCCTCTGAGCCAACCACTAGACGAATTTAGTACAAGCTTAAAGAAGTCCGTAGCAACTCAGCAGTTATGAAAATAAAAAAACGAGCCTAGTGCGAGTCGGACTCGCGCACGAAGGGTTCCGTGCCATTATCTATAAAAACGGCACAAAAAAAACACGTTTGTTGTACGGGAGCCCCCTTAAATATTGATTTTATTGGAACGAAGTTCTCGCGCGTTGCGAACGGGGGCTAGACGGAAAAAATTAAGACCAAAAGTTGTAACGACACTTTTTTCTATAGTTGTAAGTCGTGCGGCGTGCGCGTGTTTCTCTGTCTCTCTCTCTCTCTCTCTCTCTCTCTCTCTCTCTCTCTCTCTCTCTCTCTCATAGAAAGCAATCCAGTTATTTTCGTTTTGTCTTTCTATTTCGCATTGAACAGTGTGGTGTCGCGACGATTATTTTTGTTGAGTGTATACAGGTTTTTTGTACATAATAAATAATAAAAAATAATTACTAAAATTGAGATTGTTTCAGTTGCCTCTAGTCTCTGATGCCATAAGTTTGTTAGGTGTCAGTTTCACTTGCCCGAACAGTTATTAGGCTAGGTTCGGTAGGTTTCTGTTTTATTATATCCAGAAAACTTGTTATTTACAAAGGATCTGTTATCAGATATATGTATCTATTATTAAGTTATGTTCGTTAGGTTTCTTTTTTTTTATTCAAATATTTTTTTAATTACAAAGATTTGGATATTATATGAGTTCTCAAATGACCTTTCGGGATTTTGATAGAGTGATTTGAAAAAAAGAAAGTTTTCGGCGAAATGATATACGGTATTCCACAATTTGCGTTATAGATGGGTAACCAGGTTTATAAAGATATATGTTGTAAGTATATAAAATTCGTGCCGTCTCGTAAAAGGGCGCGGGAAAGTAGCCCTCTCACGCAGCGGCAGGTTATAGCAGAACCACTCGCTTTGTCAGTAGGTTCACGCAGTACCTACCTACCTAGCTTGCGTCACCTTTCACTGCTGCAGTGGGTCAGCGGAATGAGCGCAATGAACTTTATTGTAATCTAAATAAATGTTTATTGTAATCTAAATAAATGTTTTTTGAAACGTTGTATTCGGTTTGATAATTATTATTAAATATGAGCCTGTATTATAAGTACTACTGAAGTTTTTTTTTTTTTAAATGTGTCACAAAAATTCATAAAAAGACCTTTTTCTACCCATTAACATTATTCGATTTCAACAATTATTTTTTATGTGATTGTGTTTTTAAATGGTTAAGTATGGCTACGGTTTGCTTTTTCCTTTCGTTATATCTTACCGCTTAATTACATACAACAACAATTAACATTAGTAGATAAGATGCAAATCTCCCAGTTCCTCCGTGCATTATTTACCCCACGTCTCATGGCGACGCTGCTCACGCGCCGGCTGACCTTGAGCGCCGTCCAGCATGCCAAGTGAGGGGAAATGGCAGATCCTTGCACAATGACGTCGTGGACTCACACGACGGGTGGGAAATCTATAAAGATACAGCTTTTACCAGTTCAATCATATGTGATCCGAGCGGCACGCTTTAATTCCACTGTCATTGTGCGGACTACTAAATTGTAGAATACGCTTCTAAGTTGGTATTTACCGATATAATATATAGTTTTAGTGTCTTGATATCGCGATTGGTTCACACCATCGTAAGTCGCCACGTAGCAAAAGTTCTATACTCAAGAGCTTTCTTTCTGTCGTATTTTCTACTCAAAGACAAAAGTATGCACATACTGATGTCTGAGAGAAATTGAAAGAGAAAGATGCCCACAAGTGAAATTGCCGTTTCAGGATCAAGTCCACGTCTGATTATGTACGATTAGATTGATGTCGGCAGCAAGCAGCCGCGATATTATGTTAGTGGATGGATTACCTGTTGAAAGTAACGATTGCGCGCATCCTTTAGTTGTGTTTGTGTACCTTGTGTTGCTCCTTTGTACACACACCCTCATGCAATGTGTCCGCACACTACTACTACATGAACATTACATGGCGCGCTCGTGAGTTGATCAACTGGACAAGTTTCACGATAAATGATTCAAATCTATTCTAGAAACTTGCTTTTGCATAGTGATGTTTCGAGTTTTTGTGCATCTCTCAGATTTTTGGTGATAGGTATACATAATATACGGCAGCCCCGGATCTAGGGGGGGCAAAGTGCGGATATTTCAGGGGGCGCAAAAAATCATAATTAATATGATTAAAAATAAAATAACTTGCTCCACAAAGCGCCTAGAATACGAAAGCTTGATTGACTCACCGTTAACTTTTAAGAAAAAGGCGCAACATAGATAATTATATTAAGTTTTTTTAAGTACGTTATTTTAAGAGCTGGAGAGAGGGGCGCCACCGTCAAGTTTCTGCCCCGGTTCGAAAAAATCGTAGATCGGGGCTGATATACGGTAGGTATCAAGATTTAGTTTTGTGGACGTTTTTGTGATAAATGAGTACATTGATGTGTTTGTCGTGTGCCTTCATACGACTTGAGGCATTTTGTGATAAATGAGTACATTGATGTGTTTGTCGTGTGCCTTCATACGACTTGAGGCATTTTGTGATAAATGAGTACATTGATGTGTTTGTCGTGTGCCTTCATACGACTTGAGGCATTTTGTGATAAATGAGTATATTGATGTGTTTGTCGTGTGCCTTCATACGACTTGAGGCATTTTGTGATAAATGAGTACATTGATGTGTTTGTCGTGTGCCTTCATACGACTTGAGGCATTTTGTGATAAATGAGTACATTGATGTGTTTGTCGTGTGCCTTCATACGACTTGAGGCATTTTGTGATAAATGAGTACATTGATGTGTTTGTCGTGTGCCTTCATACGACTTGAGGCATTTTGTGATAAATGAGTACATTGATGTGTTTGTCGTGTGCCTTCATACGACTTGAGGCATTTTGTGATAAATGAGTATATTGATGTGTTTGTCGTGTGCCTTCATACGACTTGAGGCATTTTGTGATAAATGAGTCTATTGATGTGTTTGTCGTGTGCCTTCATACGACTTGAGGCATTTTGTGATTCATGAGTATATTGATGTGTTTGTCGTGTGCCTTCATACGACTTGAGGCATTTTGTGATAAATGAGTATATTGATGTGTTTGTCGTGTACCTTTATACGACTTGAGGCATTTTGTGATAAATGAGTATATTGATGTGTTTGTCGTGTGCCTTCATACGACTTGAGGCATTTTGTGATAAATGAGTATATTGATGTGTTTGTCATGTGCCTTCATACGACTTGAGGCATTTTGTGATAAATGAGTATATTGATGTGTTTGTCGTGTACCTTCATACGACTTGAGGCATTTTGCTCGAGAAATTAGCGTACCTTGTTTAGAGATCTATGTAGTCAACACCATATCCGTCGGCCTGCTTGTCTGCCCGCGGCTTATCTCAGAAAATGTTAGTACTAGAAAGCTGTAATATGGCATCATCGGCAACATCTTTGACACCTAACGTGAGATATATATTTTTTTCATATCCCTCCCATGATGTGGGGTAACGTTGGTATCCTTCAATAATATTATGGGTGTCTGAAAATTAATTTTCAGATCTAATATGGCTTTTGCGAAATATGTTTTTGTTGTCAAGAGTGGTCGTCGTCGTTGACTGTGCGGCGGAAGGTGGAGCCGATCTAGAAGATTTCTTATCTAATATATTTTTGTATAAGTGGTATATATAAGTTATACTCCCCCGCCCGCCCAAACTCGCCCTCGATACTGGTTTGGACACTGGTCTTCCTAGTGCGGGGTTCATAGTGTTTATAATTTGCGCAAATTGTTTATTATACCTAAAGATATTTGTGTTTGTATTTTGTAATTACCTAGGTAAGTGGACCAGTTGTAGAAAAACAGATTGAACACTTTTTCTTGAACTACTACCGACTTACTTACCGATACTTCTTACTTTCCGACAACTATATAAAATGACCAAAATCATACAACTAATAGAATAGCCACATCTCTCGATAAACAATAAACAAAGTAAACAAGCCATGTAAAAGATGTTTAGGTAGCATGCGCGTGCGCGTGGGAGGCCTGCCTCGCACATCACGCACTTTACCGCTCCCGACTTCCACTTGTATGGAAATCCTAGCCAATAACATCAAGTAATCGGACGACACTCGCGGCACACTCCGCGACACACGACATGGCCGCTCTCTACTAGCTAACCTACTTACATCGCCGCTCGCTTACTTTTTTTTTATTTATTTACTGCTCTACTGGAGGAACAGCCAGACCCCATTTACACATAATATTTTGTCTGCAACGACCAACTTGAGTTCGGAGGCGATTTATAGACTTCCAAATTGATCATTGCAGATCATGTCCTGGTGGTAGTTCCTAAGAAGAAGATGATTTATTTGTTGTATTAATACGTATAACGTGTTCTATTCTCGGCCGCAAACTCACTTACTATTATACCTATAGGCAAATCGCCCTCACATCTATTACTTAGACAAATCTGTGAGTTTATGTACAGGCCATGAACACTGTCGAGGAAATTGAGTATTATACATGATCCCAAACCATATAAAGTCTACGTGCATTTGATGTATACCAAGGTTTCGTGCGTGCAGAAAACAAGGAGAAGAGAAGTGGAAAAGTGACCGTTGTATGGCGACGATGCAACGGCGCTTAGTACTCAATAGCTCAACAAACCGAAACAACAACAGATAAACATAGTGAATAATCGTGATAGTTAAAAAATGGCCAAGTGCGTGTCGTGCCACGCGTAATGTAGGGTTCCGTAGTTACATATCATAATTTATGTGTGGGGCTCTCGTTTGATACTACGAACAAATGAGGTACTCTAACGTGACTCTATCAAAAATTTTCATTTTAAAGCTTAAAATTACGCAAACGGATCCCTAAATTAAAAAAATCGTTTTAGCACACTCCCAAAGTTTTTTGATTACCTATCCAACGATACCCCACTTAAATGAGAAAAAATAGTTCATCCCCACTTTACGTGTAATTATTATTTTTTTCAAAATTGTATTCTGCGGCTTTCTCACCATTATTAATATCATATCTATACCAAATTACAGCTTTTTAGTACTTATAGCTTTTGAGCATAGCCGCGGACGGACAGACGGACATGGCGAAACTATAAAATAAGGGTTCCTTGTTTATTACGGAACTCTAAAAAGTGTCTTAAAAAATTTATGTACCTACTTGTATATTTAAGATTTTCTATATTTTCTACTTTCACCTAAACTAGACACAATGTGATGACGTTTTAGAACGGGCACTCACAAACGACACTCACTTGCTCGGAGCGATCAAATAATTTGGCATGGGCTGTACTGTGTTTAGACCTTGTTTATAAGGAATTTCTTTATTATTATCTATGCATTTACTGAATAATAACGCGTTTCTATGTCTCTTCTAACGGCCGGAGATATGTTCACTGGATGTTGGTGCGTTTATTGTGTCCGCGCTAATAACTTTACGCATCTTGTATAATATTTGTTATTGAAGCTATTCTGCTGAGTCACTTTACTATGTCCCTAGACAGATCTTAACACAGACAGAAATAATAGTGTTAACGTTGGCGTATCATAAAGACGACTCCGTGAAATCCAAGTTAGTTGGTACTAACAATATTGTGCCTAAGTATCTACCTACCTGAGATCTTTATGTGAGACTTGTGCTGAATCAACAGATAGCCATTTTCGTGTTATTGCGAGTGCTGGCTACAGTAACTGTTGCTAATAGTCTATTATTATTATGTTATAGAGTGTTCAATACATTATGCACTGTTAATGTGTTGATACTTTATCAAAGGTTTTTGTGATAAAATACTTTATTTTTTATTTCGTAATGTGCTTGCAAGGCTCTTTCTTCGGTATTTAATCAACAAACCACTTTACCTTTTTGTAAATATTCTTTTGATTATCACCAACTCGCCTGATGTTAAGTGACAGTGTGGTCGAAGATGCTGATAATCCTCGCTAATCTAGAAAATATCAAAAATATATTTAATTTGATAGAACAACGACTCTTGGTTTATCGTTCATTAATTGTCACAATCAACACTTTTACAATTATTTATTGACATATAACAATTATGATTATGAGCCATAGGTACACCCAGTTTGCAAACGAAGTATGATAAGGGTATCAGAAACAACATATTATTGCGATACAAAGTATATTTATTAGTCACTTTGTTTGTATATTGTGTACCAACATTCAAGTAAGTGCGTGTGACACAACAATCGCTATGTAAATACCTTCACCGTTATTCTCGGAAGAAAGGCGCCAGTTTCCGCACAAAAGGTTCAAAAATCGGTCGCTGGTCGTCCGGCAGCCGGCGTCCGGCATCCGGCGTTCAGCACTCAGCAGCAGGCGGTGGACGACCTGCGGTGGACGGCGTACTGTCATTTGAACGATCATTATGGTCATTACGGCATTTCTGTTATTTTACATTCCCGGTGACATTGCGTCAGTTGCGCGGGCGACGGTTCCGCCTGGCGCGGGCAGGGCTGCCTGCCAACCAAACCAAACCAACGTACTGAAACGATTTTGATAAAAAATATGGAACAATTCTGAAGTATGGCATCAGACAAAAAAGATTCATCGAGCCCCGTTCATCATTGACTAAATAATCGAGTAACAAACATCCAGTCGAATTGGACGCCTCCTTCTTTTGGAAATCAGTTAAAAATAAATTATTCAATTAAATGTAAAACAATAACACATAGAAAAGTAAATACAAATAAAATATGTAGATTGCGAATAGACCCTCTGCACCCGGTATATTCACAATGTATCAGATTCGAATTCCCACACAAATCAGACACGCACTTTCAACTTATAAGGCCCCTTTTTAGGGGTTAAAAAATAATTTGACACGTGTATCAAGTGAGCCCTACGTACAGAGTCAGTAGAATGCCGGCCACGTATTATTATTACTATCTGATGTCTCCCAGTAGGCGAGCGAGCGGTCAACGACAACTTACAAATGTTATTACAATAGATATTTCGCGCGCTACCTTTTCTTATAACACTTCAGTACTTGTTACAGTCTTACTATTCTCAATAAAAGGGGGCTTTAAAAAAAATAAGTCGATGTGAAGACTGTCTTACATGATACACATTAGAACTTTAAAGCATAGTTCACCTGATTCTTGGTCCAAAATAGTAAGCACACCTAACCTGGATTTGAAACTGTCTGTCAAGTGAGGTCATCCGAACTCACCGTCAGGTGCTTGGCGATAGAGAGCCTACTGAAAGTAAGCCTCGAGTTATCAGTTGGTTAAATTTGGAGTTTTCTACAAAAAAAAATATCTAAGATTTACTGATACATTCCCATTCCATCCAACAAAACCATTTGCCAATTCACCTGATGGTAAACTACGTTACTCTATTATCCTAGTAATATCATTTCTATATACTTAATAATAATAATAAATGGAAAATAAAGACATTTAAGGGACTGTAAATTACTCAAAATATTACACGCCCGAAATGGGTAGACTGTGATACCAAACTAATTATAACACCCAGTTTTATGTAATAAAAGATTCTGATTCTGATTCTTCTATGGAAGTTAAAATTAGGTTAGTATATCAGCGAAGTGAGGACGCACCAAACAAGTACTCTAATATATTATATTAGAGTACCAAGTACTCTAATATAATATACAAGTACTCTAATATATTATATTAGAGTACCAAGTACTCTAATATAATATATTAGAGTACTTGTTTGGTGCGTCCTCACTTCGCTGATATACTAACCAAATTTTAACTTCCATAGATGGAATCAGAATCAGAATATTAGAATCAGAATATAATATTATTAAGGTATAATTGTCATGCTCGAGAACGGCATGGAAATCAACATCATCACAGAAATCTATTAAATCTGTGGATATCTATGTACAGTCAGTCGTAGATCTATCTTGCGTAAAAAAGGTACTATGAATCCCAGCGAAGTGATTTTAGTGAATGTAATTTTGCACACAATATAACCGTAAATACGTAGATAACGTACTCACATTGACATCTGATTGTTTTTTAGGGTTCCGTACCCAAAGGGTAAAAACGGGACCCTATTACTAAGACTTCACTGTCTGTCTGTCTGTCTGTCTGTCTGTCTGTCTGTCTGTCTGTCTGTCTGTCTGTCTCCAGGCTGTATCTCATAAACCGTGATAGCTAGAAAGCTGAAATTTTCACAAATGATGTATTTCCGTTGCCGCTATAACAACAAATACTAAAAATAAAAAAAATAAAAAAATTAAGGGGGGTCCCCATACAATAAACGTGTTTTTTTCGTATTTTTTTGCTCAATATTAAAAACGGTAACAGATAGACGCTTCAAATTTTCACAGAATATTTACTTGTATATTACCTTTCAAAATAAATAATTAAATAACAATAAAGTAAATATTAAAGGGGGGCTCCCATACAACAAACGTAATTTTTAAGCAATTTTTACTCGATCTTAATAAAATTAACAGGTAGAAACTTGAATATTTGTAAGTAAATATTTAGAAATATATTAACTATAAAAATAAATACCTAATCTAATACATAAAAACTCACAAAATGAAAATAATCCGTGCATCTAAACGCGGTGCGAGCGCCGGTTTAGCGGGGTAGCGGGGGAGGTAACATCACGGAGCGAGCCATAACCGCGCGTATTCGCGCGAGCGTCGTCATGCTGCCCGGATGTGTATCGAAAACCTACCTATAAGTTTGCAATTTACTACTTGGAATTTCGTTGATTTCTCGTTATTTTATAAACAGAACTAAACTTTGTAGTATTATAGACGATAGTACGTTCGTGCGCGAGTCCGACTCGCAGTTGACCGATTATTTTAATGTTTGTTACCTCAGAACTTTCGACTGGGTGAACCGATTTTGATGTTTTTTTTTATTCGAAAGCTGGTACTTCCCGTGTGGTCCCATTTCAACTTGGACCAGTTCTGATATGACAATGGCATCCATGAGAAGTCGGTTGCTTCAGTTTTTTAAACTACAATTATTGTTTGGTAGGTACCTCCTCACCTCACCACTCAGAGGTGGTCCTATATTTTTTTTATCAAAATCGGTTCAATATTTTGGTTTTTATAACAAAATAATTGAAAATATCATCCAAGTAAACGATTTGCGAATTATGAAGTCGTTTGTTTCAGTTTTTTAAACTATAGTTATTATGTAAGTTTTGACGTGTAAGTGTAAATTACGAAATAAATGAATATGAATATGAATATAAGCAGTTCTTTAATTTTGTCTTTTCTACTCAATGACAATGATGATTTAGTAAACGTTGATCATACTCAACAATTTAGTAAAGTTAAACATGTATATATATTAATAACAATATGTTTCACTAACTGTATAAAAAAATATAAATTAAACTACTATATGTAATAGACTAAAAATAAAAACTAATCTAACAAACCACTACTAGTAGGTAGGCATTGTGCCCAAAATGCTGACCGCATTACCACGTTGAATAACAATGTTCATATTGTTTATTCTTTGTGCAAAGTAGCGGCAAGCATTTTGGTCCAATCGCGGAGCATGTTCTTTTTTAGGGTTCCGTACCTCAATAAGAAAAATCGGAACCCTTATAGGATCACTTTGTTGTCCGTCTGTCTGTCCGGGTGTCAAGACCTTTATCTCGGGAACGCATGAAGGTATCGCGTTGAAATTAAAACCATAAACGCAAATCCATAGTATCTTGCTGCAGAAATAAAAATAAAATTTCTCAGTTTTCATAAAAAAAAGTTACAGCTGAATATGTCGTAAAAAATGCACATTTCGACACTCACAAGGGAATCAAAACCTATGGGGTACTTCCCGTTGACCTAGAACTATGAAATTTGCCAAGAAGCATTGTGTTAGAGTACGCATATAGGAAAAAATCCGAAAACTGGATATTTTTAATTTAATCACGAAAAAATAGTTATTTAACCGTATCAAGTGGGGTATCATATGAAAGACCTTAATTAGTATAAGTTAAAACATGTTTTTAAATATTTTTAGGATGTATATTTTTCGGTATAAGAAGGAAAATATATAAAAAATAAGATTTCCCCCTTTTATCTACTAGTTTGTACGGAACCCTCGGTGGGCGAGTCTGACTCGCACTTGTCCGATTTTTTTTTTTACTTTAGGAAGACTGTCTGTAGTAAACTGGACAAATAAACAAGCTAGACACAATCATGTCCATAGTAGATAGGTACATAGAAATAAAACCACAATTCAAAGTTTAAAATAAATTTATAAATCAATAATATCAAAATTTCAAATCTGAATAGATTCGTTTGATTAGATAGTCGTTTAATAATTTCAAAGCTATCTAAGATAACCACAAATAAATAATGTGTAGAGCTAAGGTGTAGAGGTTTACTGGTATTCACGAACGGGAAAAAATACGGTTAATAAACAAATAAGGTAAACGTCCCAATAATCGAACGATTTTGAACTTTGCTGACTTTGTTGCTCTACCATACTGAAACTAGTTAAAATACGAAAATGAAATTTTAATTGCTAGATAGGGTATACATTCTAGTTTATCTCAAAATAAGTTGTTTAGGATACATTTGAGGTTTAATAGTAATTAATAAGCAAATAGTAAAAAAAGACCCTAAAGTACCAATGCTCGAACGATTTGCACTAGAAATCGGAATGTTGTCCCAGAAGTCGAACGCCTTACAAATATGAACTGTATCTGCTTGAATTTAGAGTTTAAAATCCCGTCATTACTCAAAAAAAATTTAGGCATAGCTGAAAAAATCATGCGTAAAATACGAATAAAATAGTATTTCAGTTCAAAGTGCGTAAAGAACTTCACGTGAAAGAAAAATACATTTTAATAACTATCGAAATAATATATTTCATATACAACTTAAAAACGAAAAGCATTTACTAATTTTGCAGTTAAAGAGAGGCCCGTGACCAGCAACGGGCAGATTTAGGGCCATAATTATTTATTTAATATTTGGTGGATACCTATCCTACCTAGAAACCTATTTGGAACATCTTTTGAAAAAATATAGACGAAACTACCTAGTTTCAAAATCAGTTCAATAATAAATTTAGTTTAATAAATTCTAGTGAAATTAGGATTTTTTGTGATTGTTTTACAGATAATCAACCAATATAAACAAACTTTACTTTGTTCTTCAAATGATACATTACAATAGATACATCGAAACGTTATTTCACTAGGCAAAACTTCTGCGCAAACAGTATGATAACAAGTCTTACAAAGTACGCACTGTATCACCACCTTTTTGATGGATCAGCCAAGTATCAGCTGGAAGCTTTGGAATCAGTGGACCGGCGAGCTGTGAGGTTAATCGGTGACGATAAACTAGGTGCCAGGAAGCTACTTAGTATCGAGCACCGCCGTAAAGTAGCATGTCTGTCTATTTTCTACAGGATTCATTTCGGGGAATGTGCGCAAAAGCTTCACGACCTAATTCCACCCTCCCCATTTCACTACAAGACTAGCAGAATGTTGGCGAATTACCACTCATTTCTCGTTGAAATACCAAAAATCCATACTCAGCGATATCGATCCACATTCCTGTTGCGTACTGCACAAGAATGGAATTCTTTGCCGCCATCTCTGTTTCCTGAGACCTACAATCTTGGAATTTTCAAGGCTAGAGTGAATAGATATCTTCTGGATCGACAAGCTCCATCCTCGGCCACACCGTCGCTTAACATCAGGCCAGTTGGTGGTCAATCGTGGATCTATCTTGTATAAAATAATATAGTCTAATAAAATTAAATCCATTTGTATGGACCAAATCACATTAAATGAACCTAGAGGAATTCTTTTAAATTATGAAAGAAAAATACCTAAAACATAGATTAACAATAATTTGATACTACTAACTTTGAACTACCTGCACCTGCGGTTTCACCCGCGTAATTATGAAAAACGGTTATAATGATAAGTAGTAGCCTATGTCCGTCTTCAGTTTCACAGTTATTTTCACACTGAATTTCATAACGATCGGTTCAGCCATTTCATCTTATAAAGGTAAAAAAATTCGCTTGAAATATTATTATGAAATTGTGTTAAATGTATTTGAAATTGGTTTCTTGGGCAATTGCCGATTGATTCAAGCATGTTGTAGATATGCTAGACGATACAACTTTCACCAGACAGTAATCGGATCCATCAACTGGTGCTGACGATATGGAATATCTGTCGGGATCATTCGTCAGTAAAAGGTCCAAGCAGTTGGCAGTGTGGCTGTCAACTTTGGGTACCCTCATAGCTTCCTTGACCAATTGGGTGAGATTTAATGACATTGCTAGGTTATAGGCCTCTCTCCCTGCGTGGTCTGTCTTCTGGTTTGGGAATAGCCACTCCGGTGATAACCATTAAAAACCCCCAGAAGAACAAGCTGAACTGTGGGATATCGCCGTTTAACCAGATCTGCCTTTTCACTGAGCTGCTGAAACAGCAGAGTTGTCTCTTCGTTCCCGGTGTGCGAGGGATAGAAGCCGGCGTAGGGTCTTTTCTAAGCCGGTGTCGACCAAAATCTACAGAATAGAGAATCTGGAACTTTCAAGGTCACGGAGACGCCTATAGAAGATGTCATCACGTGCGTAGACGCAGATACCAGCGCGTGTTTTACCAGACCACCTATGCCAGTACATAGCCTGGGAAAGAGAGATAGGCTGTGTCAGTAGGACATCTGATTTGCGTTTCCGTGACGGATAGCAAGTGCGGGTTCTCAGTTTCAAGATGGTATCGTACTGGTTCGATATTTGCGTGCAGATCTCGCACGCCAATATCGAATATATTGCAAAAGTGCACGCAGCGAGAGAGTGTGCTTCTGCTGATTGCACAGCTTACTATTGTAGAAAGAATAGATGGGTGGACAACGGGAGTTGGGTGAGGCACCAGTCACATAGTCCAGGGTACAAACACGAGATGACATCGCACTATAAGGAGGCTAGTTTAGAGACTGCGGGGACGCCCATAATCCCCCAATAATCCTTGAGGTCTTCTCGTCCGGTCGCCAACCGGCATCAAGGAGCAGTCCCAGAATTTTTCGCTATATGGTGAGGCAGCCTTTCATGTGTGATCAGCGTACTTGGGCCCCCAACTCTCTGTGGTCGGCCAGCGGAAAGCCGTGCTACGAATCCCGCACAAAACCGTCGGTGGTCCCATGAAGCTTACGACAGAAGAGAGTCCGCGTTGTTTGTCGTGTATAAAAAATCTAGACTTTGGTACATTGTACTGTCTTGCAGTAGCTGAAACCGTGGCTCCTTTATTGACTGCCTCTAAGACTTCAAACATTGCCTCGCGCTTCTTGTTTATGATGGACTATAATAGAAATAAAGTAAAATAATATAGATCAAAAAATTGTTTAGGTTAAACTACTAGATATAACATTTCATAAACTGAACATAGATAATTATCATTGCAAAAAAAACACGTAGATCAAAAATCATATCATAAAATGTACCAAATATTATCAAAATCGATCGATAAGTACCTAAACTCTTAGGAAACTTTTCTTCTTTGTCACTGAGACCTAGTTTTGAGTAAAAACTACAAAGCCACAAAAATAAAGAAAAAATACAGAGTAAATTTATACGAAATTAATATAATTGCATTTTTATTTTATAAATTTTGCTTGACTTTGAAAGTATCAAATCAAATCAAAATTAATTTGTTTCAGACTCAGAGACATCTATATATTTTATAGTATAAATTGTATTAAATTCTTATTATATGTCAATTAAATCGAATTAACTATATATTATCTCATCTACTCGTACTAAGCCAAACAAAAATGTAACTAAATTCAACGTAATAAGACACATAAATGCACCCATCGATATATTTCCTAACATTCGGAAGATATTTGCCACAGGTTTAAGGGAAATTGAAACTAATTTCAAGGCAATAAAGATGTATTACGGACTTAGGTACAAGGAATACCAAAAGCTAAAGTGTGTCCTAGTCTTCGGACGAAAAATATGTATTTTGTCCGAGTATTGGGTCATCTAGAGGTTAAGTGTGTACTAGTAGGCGAACGCACAAATATAACAACCAATCAATTAAAATCTTCTCAATTTATAGGTTATATCGCTAGATAATTTTCTTAAGTATCTTAGTAAACTAACACACTTACCGTATCATTACGCAGAACTGAGAAACAAAATAAACTAAATGACGTGGTGGCAACGAAGTGTAGCAACTAAACTTGAAAAATTTTTAATAGTTTCGGATACCGCACTTTTGTTGTAATGTAGACTGGTCGCCAATAGACCAATTTTTCAGTGTTGCTACTATATTGGTTTAGAATATAACCACAAATTTTTTGCCATTCACGAAATCTTATTAAGTATTAGTAGGAAAGTTTAAAAAACAAAAAACCACAAAGCGTTCGAGCTCTAGGACATGTTCGAACTTGTGTACATTTACCTTATCTAACAATATAAAAACTAAAAAAAAAAAATATTAACACTAATTTAAGAATACTTACTAATACCTAATTCTTCCAGGCAATTATTTTATTAGCAAATAAACCATCGCGTATTGCATGATGATTGAGCGCTGACTACTGATGTAAGTTAATACGTAACTAAGTAATCAGTTTTGTAACAAGATCGTAACTCCAACATTTGGATGCGAATTCTAGATAACAATGTTGTAAAATAAATGTTATAGCAGAAAAAGCGAATAATTTGCATGGCATGCGAAATTTCTCAGGCGTTGTTCCCCGCGACAGGCATACGCGAGATTCCAGCCAGTATAATAGAGCTTTCTTTGCATCCATATCTTTGAAGTAGACAATTAAGTTTATGAAGGGCGCTAAACAAAGGGCCAGATTATCTCTGGACTCGTAAACGACCGAATTAAATAGTTGAAGGGCCCGGGAATGCCGCGGGAATGCTTTGCCAGGATTCCGTGGGAAATGCCTAAACCGCTGCCAGCGCGACCCGGGGACTACGGTTAATGTTATTGTTTTTAACGCTCTTTTAAAGTTTTTAATTTTAATATAGTTTTAGTACCTACCGAATATAATATCTGACAGACAGTTATACAATTACAGTTAATCTGAAACAAAGTGATAGGGATGTTTTACACTTCAATCTTGTTTTATTATGAAAACTAACGTAGATGTTACACTTTTTTAACTAGAAAATAGACGTGAGTAACCCGTTTGTTCAAATAAAAACTTCAATCTTGTGTTATAGATGCGAAAGTTTGAGTGAGTTTATTGTTAAGAAGAAAGAAAGAAAGAAAGACTCGCCAACAGAGTTTCTTATTTTTACTCTTGAAGGTTGTTTTCCTTTCGTTCCTCTTAGTTATCATCGAAAGTTTTAGTGAGGTACTGCTCTTCGCTTTATTCCTATTAAAAAAATTTGGATCGTGTTCTTGCTGAGTAAAAGTTAGATACCTATATATTCGTCATTGTCGAAATTGCCGAAACATGCTAATTTGATTCACAATTTGTCCACTTCTGTTCGCTTACATAAGTTCCAAGATCAGAAGGCCAAGGCAAGACGATAAATTTCAAATATTTGCCACCTGCTTGCAAAAACACTGAATAAATGCATAATTTATTTGATTATATCGACACAATGCCCCTTGCTCCAGAAGCTAAATCTCGATAACAATGATGTAAGGTTTATGAGTATATTACTATTGTTATCACCCCATAATCATCGAGCTATACAGAATATACAGTCCAAAGTTTTTTATTTTTTTATCGGACTTCTCAAATGGGGAGAAATATGGTTATTCTTGTTAAATCCATGCATTATAATAGAGTAGCCAATCAAATAAGCAATAGAGTAATTGTTACTCAATGCAGTTTTTCTCGTCTTTTTTTTTCGCTTACAAACATTCGTTTATAAGCGGCGTTGGATGCAAGCCACTTTTATCAGGACTTGTCGGATGAGCCGTGGAGCAGCAGTGGACTTCTCTGATGATGATTATTAAGCGAACCATTTTCTTGGTCGTAGTTACACCTTATTTTTTTTTTTTTGAAAAAATTCGAGCACCACAGACTCCAGGGTTATTTTTTTTTTAAACTAGAGTACAAGAGGAAGACTTTAATACTTAACTAACATGCACATGCATGCGTGTGTACGCCGAGCAGTCCAGCTCCCGCAAGCAGCACCCGTTCACGAGTTGACGCATGTGCCAGCCATCCGCTCTCCTCAACCATATTTGAGGGAAGAGGGCGACCCGCCCTCAATTTTTTTTTTTACAACGTACACCGAAACTTTGCATTCAGGGCCTCCACTACCGTCGCGTTTCGATCTTTGATAGCCATTTTGAGATTGTAATCTAAAATGGTCTTTGGTGTGGCTGCCGTCGCCCGCCGCACAAAACGGCTGATGGCATCTCCTTCATCATCGACGTAGTAAGTGAAGGTCCCGGTGTGCCTCGAGACTGCCACGACTGCGTGCGAGACGCTGTCATGCAGCTGTAGTTTGCCTTTGGTCTTGATGACGATGACCGACTCGTACGTCAAACCTTGAGCTTCATTGATGGTGAGGATTCGTGACCTTGTACCTCCCCCGTAACCCTGGTTGCTAAGGGTTATCTTTTCTTCTTGAGTATGGACCAAGAATAAAGTTTTAGGGGCGGCTTTGGGTATTTGGGAACCCGTGAACCTTCTCTGCTCTAGTGACTGGATATGGGCGGCTGAGGAATATATTCCTGAATATATTTCTCTCAGCGCATATGCGACGTCCATCGGGTTCCTATGCGTGCATAACAACTCCTGGCTGATGTTGGTTACCAAATTTGGGCGATGGTACCTTAACTCAAACAGATTTTCTCTGTCAATATAAGGCAACTGGTTGATATCTCCAATGAGAACAATCTCGCCAGCACCAGACAGCCGTGTAGCCATTACTATGGCTCCGAAATGGTTCATGAGTGCTTCATCTACCATAAGGCGGAAGTGGCTCTCGTTTTTTCTGAAACCATTTACGAGAACAGAAGCCATTGTGCGCACTCTAGTCTTTACCAAGTTTCCTATGCGGTGCGCTAGCTTCTCTCTCAGATCTTTGGCTGCCTCTGTTGTTGTGGTGATGATGGCGTCCTTGCTCGCATCGAAGTTTCTAACTACCCAAGTTGTCTTTCCGCATCCTGGAACTCCGTTGACCCACTGTATATTAGGCACCTCCCAGTTTTCCCATAATGTGTGGACTACGGAGCTCTCCTCAAGAGATTCTTTTGGTGTGCCGGGTTGTGACCACCACAGGGTCATTCAGTGGTGTCGCATATTTCGGTCTTCCTATCCGCTCCGATTCACCCTCATTTAGAGCCACAAAACCACTCTTGTCACTGTAAGCTGCCATATGATGACATGACATTTCTCCCCTTATGACTAGAGATGATTCGTTGTTATATATGGCTGCCTCTGCTTCATCCAGTTTCACCTTCAGAAAGCGTTCGGATCCAAGTCTGAATAACTGCAATATAGTTTCGCATATTTTGAGATTGACTTGTCTCGTTGCTCTTGTGATAGCTAGAACCTCAATGAATGCATTCCTGGCATGCTCTGATGGCGCGTGTGCTGGGATATAACGGGGCGGACAAACCTGGCCCATGTCGGCTCTCGTCCGGACAGCTCTTGGTACCTGTTTCGGAGCTGCTTTCGCCACTGCTGGTGGTGATTTTGGTGTTAATTTAATTTTTTTTAAATGTTTTTGTTCATCATCATCATCATCATCTCAGCCATAAGAAGTCCACTGCTGGACATAGGCCTCCCCCATGGATTTCCAAAAAGACCGATTGGAAGCGGCTTGCATCCAGCGTCTTCCCGCCACTTGTATGAGATCATCTGTCCATCTCGTGGCTGGTCTTCCTACGCTGCGCTTGCCGGTACGTGGTCTCCACTCGAGAACCTTTCGGCCCCATCGGCCATCAGTTCTACGTGCTATGTGCCCTGCCCACTGCCACTTCAATATTCGAATAGTAGGATTGTTTTATTTTTCAATCGTACTAGTCGACATAGGTAGCCAAGAACCTCAGACACCGGCATGGCATCGTACGTTTTACGCTTCATGGTGGTTTTGGTGGTACTCCCGTTTAAAAGACACGCTAATCCAGGTGACAAGCGGACACGCTTCCTCTTACGAACCCGGCAGAAACTTACCCCGAATCTTTCCTTGGCATTGTCCATGAAGAAAGCCACTCCTCGTATACGAATTCCTGGCACTCCTTTGTCTGCGTTAGCGAACAGTTCTTCAATTGCTACGCTGTTTGGAGGGATTTACAACCGAGGTGTGGTTATTGAGGCTGGTGTTGGCTCAGTTGTGTTCAGTGTATGTGATATGATGTTAGAGGGGGGGATGTGGTGATACAAGTGTTTCTTTGTTTAGAGTGGAATTTCTTTTGAGAGCTATACGAAAAGATTTCTCTACAAAGGACAAAAAATATGATCTACTCAGTGGATCTAATATGATGTTGTGGAGATCCGATTTGTCGAGTTTTCTGTCCATTTGGTCTTCCCCAGAGCCATGAAAGATGCAAAAATTATACCCATCTTGAAACCGGGTAAAGATAGTACGCTCGCTGTTAAATATAGACCAATTAGTTTACTCCCTTCACTGGGTAAACTTTTTGAATCTGTAATATACTCACTGTTGGTTAAAGAGTCCAAGAACATACTGATAAATGAGCAATTTGGGTTTCGCGAACAACACTCTACTGTACAACAGCTCGTAAGAGTGACTGAACATATTGCTCACCACCTAAATCTTAATGAGTCAACTGGCATGCTGCCTTCACCTGGTGGGAAAACGGCAGAGAGATAAGCTTCTCCACTTTCAAGCTCCACTCTGAGTGTACGGTCTTCCAATCAAAGCTTTTTGCCATATGCCAAGCAACCCAAATGGTGAAATCGAGCAATGACCCAGTGGTCAGTATTTTGAGTGACTCGAGATCCTCACTTGAATTGCTACGAAACCCCAAGACGTGTCACCCTCTGGCGAAGGCAATAAAGGAAAATATTGAAAAGATCAATGCAGAAGGAAGATCCGTTCATATGTTTTGGTTGAGAGCGCATGTGGGAACAGCCGGAAACGAAAGAGCCGACGAACTTGCAAAATCAGCAGCTGTCACAGAAGCTCCACCAGACTACGAACGGATCCCCCTGTCCTACAGTAAAAAAGAGATCCGAGAGGAATCAGTTCGGAAATGGCAAGACCGGTACGATGCCTCCAGCACAGGTGCAGTAACGAAAAAGTTCTTCCCGAGCATAGTCAAGGCTTATAGGTTGATTCGAACTATAAAACTGACACCCTTCCATATGCAGGCTCTTACAGGACACGGAGGAATAGCTGAGTACTTGTATAGGTGCAAGCTTAAAGACAGTCCCGGATGTGAGTGCGACCCGAACATCTCTGAAACAGTAAGCCACATTCTTCTCGATTGTCCCCGTTTTATGGCAGCACGACTAGATCTTGAAATCCAAATGGACAGAAAACTCGACAAATCGGATCTCCACAACATCATATCAGATCCACTGAGTAGATCATATTTTTTGTCCTTTGTAGAGAAATCTTTTCGTATAGCTGTCAAACGAAATTCCACTCTAAACAAAGAAACACTTGTATCACCACATCCCCCCTCCAACATCATATCACATACACTGAACACATCTGAACCAACACCAGCCTCAATAACCACACCTCGGTTGGAAATCCCTCCAAACAGCGTAGCGATTGAAGAACTGTTCGCTAACGCAGACAAAGGAGTGCCAGGAATTCGTATACGAGGAGTGGCTTTCTTCATGGACAATGCCAAGGAAAGATTTGGAGTAAGTTTCTGCCGGGTTCATAAGAGGAAGCGTGTCCGCTAGTCACCTGGATTAGCGTGTCTTTTAAACGGGAGTACCACCAAAACCACCATGAAGCGAAAAACGTACGATGCCATGCCGGTGTCTGAGGTTCTTGGCTACCGATGTCGACTAGTACGATTGAAAAATAAAACAATCCTACTATTCGAATGGGCGGCTCAATCACCTTTCGTGCAGGTATGTTCGCTTCTTACAAAACTTGGTGAAAATATGGACAGTGTTCCCCGGATTATAAGCGTCGACGCAATGGTGGTCCAGGTTGACAAAGGAGAAGTGGTGGATCGACTAGGTAGCCTGAAAGCCTCAGAACATCATGAGGTGGTCGTGTACGAAGATAGGGGCGATAACCTATCGTACTTAAAGCCCAAGAGACACGACGACCCTTCTACAACAGATAGCTGGGGACATCCTATTCCGACTTCGACCAATCTCAGTGGCTCCGAGCAGGCGCAGCAAAAAGTAGCCAATGAAAGAGCCATAGAGCAACAAAATGGCAGTTGTAATAATAGCAGGAGCCATTTTTCGGCTTTTCTAACAGCTTTTAGTGCTGCAGGGCAGAGCTTACTCCAATTAACACCAAAATCACCACCAGCAGTGGCGAAAGCAGCTCCGAAACAGGTACCAAGAGCTGTCCGGACGAGAGCCGACATGGGCCAGGTTTGTCCGCCCCGTTATATCCCAGCACACGCGCCATCAGAGCGTGCCAGGAATGCATTCATCGAGTTTCTAGCTATCACAAGAGCAACGAGACAAGTCAATCTCAAAATATGCGAAACTATATTGCAGTTATTCAGACTTGGATCCGAAGGCTTTCTGAAGGTGAAACTGGATGAAGCAGAGGCAGCCATATATAACAACGAATCATCTCTAGTCATAAGGGGAGAAATGTCATGTCATCATATGGCAGCTTACAGTGACAAGAGTGGTTTTGTGGCTCTAGATGAGGGTGAAACGCAGCGGATAGGAAGACCGAAATATGCGACACCACTGAATGACCCTGTGGTGGTCACAACCCGGCACACCAAAATAATGCTAGACGACAGAATCCTCAAACTGGCGGAATCTCTTGAGGAGAGCTCCGTAGTCAACACATTATGGGAAAACTGGGAGGTGCCTAATATACAGTGGGTTAACGGAGTTCCAGGATGCGGAAAGACAACTTGGGTAGTTGGAAACTTCGATGCGAGCAAGGAAGCCATCATCACCACAAAAACAGAGGCAGCCAAAGATCTGAGAGAGAAGCTAGCGCACCGCATAGGAAACTTGGTAAAGACTAGAGTGCGCACCATGGCTTCTGTTCTCGTAAATGGTTTCAGAAAAAACGAGAGCTACTTCCGCCTTATGGTAGATGAAGCACTCATGAACCATTTCGGAGCCATAGTAATGGCTACACGGCTGTCTGGTGCTGGCGAGATTGTTCTCATTGGAGATATCAACCAGTTGCCTTATATTGACAGAGAAAATCTGTTTGAGTTAAGGTACCATCGCCCAAATCTGGTAACCAACATCAGCCAGGAGTTGTTATGCACGCATAGGAACCCGATGGAAGTCGCATATGCGCTGAGAGAAATATATTCAGGAATATATTCCTCAGCCGCCCATATCCAGTCACTAGAGCAGAGAAGGTTCACGGGTTCCCAAATACCCAAAGCCGTCCCTAAAACTCTTTTCTTGGTCCATACTCAAGAAGAAAAGATAACCCTTAGCAACCAGGGTTACGGGGGAGGTACAGGGTCACGAATCCTCACCATCCATGAAGCTCAAGGTTTGACGTACGAGTCGGTCATCGTCATCAAGACCAAAGGCAAACTACAGCTGCATGACAGCGTCTCGCACGCAGTCGTGGCAGTCTCGAGGCACACCAGGACCTTCACTTACTACGTCGATGATGAAGGAGATGCCATCAGCCGTTTTGTGCGGCGGGCGACGGCAGCCACACCAAAGACCATTTTAGATTACAATCTCAAAATGGCTATCAAAGATCGAAACGCGACGGTAGTGGAGGCCCTGAATGCAAAGCTTCGGTGTACGTTGTAAAAAAAAAACTGCGAGCACTGAACCCTATTTTCAACAGAAAAACTAAACTTAGTGCTATGTCCAAGTTACGTATATATACTACTCTAATTAGGCCATGTCTTACGTATGCAGCTCCTGTTTGGAATACCACTTGCCAATCCAATTTCAATAAAGTGCAGGTAATCCAAAACAAGGCACTGAAAATATGTTTAACACCCCGTTTCGAACTAATCTTCATAGGCTTCATAAGTCCCTCGAATTCCCGACTATCAAAGAATTCGTCGTAAAACTTACCAAAAGGTTTTATTTCAAAATACATCTAAACCATACAAACAAATTAGTTTATTCACTTGCACGAACTAGAAGTAAAAATCTTTCATATATCGACAAGTAAGTACAAAACTTACAAATTACCCCATCACTATCTATTGTTCGAATGAGCTCGTCGAGTGCCCGACTCATCTAACTCACTAATCGGCAGTTTACAGCTAAACAGCTGGTTTTAATCTAAACAACTGGTTTACACTCGTATTTTCTTTTGAGATTACGAATTTTAACCAACTGGTTTGGCGATTGGTTGGTTGTTCTTCTTGTTTCTGTACAACAGGCCCTGTATGTATTTGTTGTATTACCCACAAATGTAAATGTTCAATAATATCTTATTACTTTATTTTCTTACAAGTTTTTACTAGATTTGTTAATTTATTTTGCCTGTATAGCAATCCAGAAGCCATATCTAATAATGATAAAATTATGTGTATATGTAAATTGTAAGATTCTACCTAGTGTTATTATTTATGTAAGTAATTATCCACCTCAAACTATATTAGCACGACACAAACTTATGAAATAGCGAAGTAGTATGTACCTAACAAAACCACTTTATTTATATTATATAATTTACCCTCATAATCATGTTTTAAAAAGAATGTATTCTACTCACCTAACATTTTGTTAGTTCAAAGTTTTAAAAGGCGCACTTAGCCTATAGAACGATTTAATCAATAAGATAATTTGTAACCTAAGCTATTTAAGCTAAGTCTATAAACTGTATTTGTCATTATGATAATAAAGTACTTCTTAAATCAAATTAAATCAAATCAATCTGTCCATTTGGATTTCAAGATCTAGTCATGCTGCCATAAAACGGGGACAATCGAGAAGAATGTGGCTTACTGTTTCAGAGATGTTCGGGTCGCACTCACATCCGGGACTGTCTTTAAGCTTGCACCTATACAAGTACTCAGCTATTCCTCCGTGTCCTGTAAGAGCCTGCACATGGAAGGGTGTCAGTTTTATAGTTCGAATCAACCTATATAAGCCTTGACTATGCTCGGGAAGAACTTTTTTGTTACTGCACCTCTGCTGGAGGCATCGTACCGGTCTTGCCATTTCCGAACTGATTCCTCGCGGATCTTTTTTTACTGTAGGACAAGGGGATCCGTTCGTAGTCTGGTGGAGCTTCTGTGACAGCTGCTGATTTTGCAAGTTCGTCGGCTCTTTTGTTTCCGGCTGTTCCCACATACGCTCTCAACCAAAACATATGAACGGATCTTCCTTCTGCATTGATCTTTCCAATATTTTCCTTTATTGTTGAGGTACTTAAAATAGTCTTCCAGTTATCACAAAAGATGTCACAATCAGGGTTGGCAGCAAGGAGTGCGTTTAAGTGGCGACGGGCACGATTCAGAGGCGACATAGAACGTGCTACTGTGCGACCGCGATCTACGTGGAACAGGTCATGCGGGCGACCACGTCTGTTTGCTGGAACCCCGGGCTCCGGGTCCGGTGCGAAGAGTACGCATAGCAAGTCGTGCAGACGTATAGAATCGACGGACCCCCTAAACGCCTTACAGCAGATAGTTAGCTAGTCTAACATCCTTCTAACTTCCAAAGAGTTGTAACCAAGCTGACCGAGCAGGAATTTAGTTGGGTACAGAAACGGATAGTAACCATGAATTTTCTAATACAGCGACCTTAAAAAGGCCTTTGGACTTTTTCAAGCATTCGCGCGTAGGTGACATGATAGGGATTCCAGACACAAGCACTCTATTCAAGTTTGCTTCTAACTAAGGAGTTATATAATGTTTTAATTACTTCAGGATTTTTAAAGTCTCTAGCATTCCGTAGGACGAAGCCAAGGCGCCGGTAAGACTCTTTTGCGAGTTCTGATAATTATATGATCAATGAAAAGTTAGACTGCAAACTGTCGAAATTTACCCCCAAATCTTTGATACAGTTATAACCCTATTTATAGGTACGTTGTTTAAATGATAATCAAACTGTATTGGATTTCTTTTACGATCAAAGGTCATGACGTTACATTTACTTATATTAAATTTCATTTTATTTCTCACGCTCCATTCGTAAATTTGATTGATATCATCCTCCAATTTCAGGCAGTCACTAGAAGATTTAATTTCAAAAAATAGTTTAAGGTCATCCGCATACAAAAGACATTTGGCGGTAGATAGTACATTAGGTAGATCGTGAATCATCATTTGAAAGAGTAACGGACCAGTGACAGAACCCTGGCTTACACCAGATCTAGTGCAATATGGTCGAGATACATATGTACCATGCCTCACATATTGACACCGGTCCCTCAAGAAATCGGCCAAATCCAGATCGGCCAAATCGGCCAGATGTGAGGGAGACAGTACCATATGACTTACAGATTTTTTGAGCGAAGCCTCTTTGAAGCGCGTTTAGTTGCAACTTGTTGTATTCGAGGTCTGTCGCCTGAGCCCATACACTTGAGGCATACGTCATGATGGGCTCCACTACCGCAACATATATAGTTCTCGTGATCTCGCTATTGAGTCCCCAGTTCACCTTTGCTGCCAGTGTTAGCTGTTTGTATATGTCGGCTGCCTTTTTGCATTGTGCGGCTACGTGTGCTTAAAGGTGAGCTTTCGGTCAATCACCAGACCCAAAAGTTTGATTTCATCAACGAGGTTAAGCCGAATTCCAGACATATCTAGAATTGGGGCGTCGTATTTCAACTTGTTTGTTAAGAGCATTGCGTTGGTTTTATGTGCTGCAAAGTTGAGTTTGTTACTTTTTCCCCATTGAACTACCATGTCTAGAATCGTATTCGCTTTTTGCTCGATGAACTTTGACTGGCCTGTGAACACGAGGACCACATCATCTGCGAAAGCTTGACAATATACTCCCTCAGCTTCCAGCTTATCTAGCAGCGAGTCTAAGATTACATTCCAGAATGTTGGACCTCCGATGGAGCCTTGGACACATCCTTTGGTAGTTTCTTTCTCGTAAGCTGCTCTAGCATAGTTAACCTTGATTTTTCGGTCGCTAAGGTATGAGCATACCATCATAATATAGAGGTTTGATGGGCACCTCTTATTCGCTAGTTGGTTTTTGAGGGCGGGCCACCATGCATTATCGAAGGTTCCTTCTATGTCTAGGGAGATCAGGAGTACTATGTTTTTGCTATTCACTCCATCCTTAATGTGCTCTACCAAATCATATAGAGCAGAGACATTGCTGCAAGACACCAGTTGACACCAGTGTCAATGCCGGAGAGAAAATACTAGCAATATAATTACCTCACACTGACGAATTTCTCTGAATTATTATGTTATTTTTATTTATTATCCGAATTATTATTAATTTATTTTATTTTTTGACCACTTAATATTGACTAATTTTAATTTAATTTTATGACGTGAATATGTTTATGATTTTATTATTGACTACTTATGTATATTGACATTATGAATTTTATATTTCAATTAAATAGTTATGATGTTGTTATGCGATGTTATGTATATTTTGTGAAATTTCTATGGGTGCAATTGGCCCTAAATAAATGAATTTTGAATTTGAATTTGAATTTCAATACCTTTAAAGTTGATTTTCGAGTGCCTTAAAAAATCCTTTCCGCTGCGCTTCTCTCTGTCTGCGCTGGGCCTAAGACGGACAGTCAAAAACCTATTCTAACATTCTGCATTTAAAGTTCATTATTGTATGTACAAGTTTGTCCTTCTAGCATGACGTCATTATTTTAGTCAGAAACCTATTCTAACTTTCTGCTTTTAAAGTTCACTATTGTATGTACAAGTTTGTCCTTCTAGCACCACGTCATTTCGTTGCGCCGAATGCTTATTTTCGGCACATGCACGTAAGACTCGTTAGCTCAATAGGTTAGAGCACCGAAATACATTTCAGTTTGTCAATCGGAGGGCGGAGGTTCAAATCCTTCACTAGTCTTTCTTTTTGCTATTTTATTTTTTAGTTTTCACTTCTGCCGGCACTCCCGGAGTGCAACCCGTTGTTTTTAGGGTTCCGTACCTCAATAGGAAAAAACGGAACCCTTATAGGATCACTTTGTTGTCCGTCTGTCCGTCTGTCCGTCTGTCAGGGTGTCAAGACCTTTATCTCGGGAGCGCGTGAAGGTATCGAGTTGAAATTAAAACCATATAAGCAAATCCATAGTATCTTGCTGCAGAAAGAAAAATAAAATTTCTCAGTTTTCGTAAAAAAAGTTACAGACGAATATGTCGTAAAAAACGCACATTTCGACACTCACAGAGGAATAAAAACCTATGGGGTACTTTCCATTGACCTAGAACTCTGAAATTTGGCGAGAAGCATTGTGTTAGAGTACACATATAGGAAAAAATCCGAAAACTGGTCATTTTTAATTTAATCACAAAAAAATTGTGTCGTTATGCAAGGAATGAGAGTCGAAATTTTAAAGTGAATTAACCGTATCATGTGGGGTATCATATGAAAGAGCTTAATTAGCATTAGTTAAAACAGGTTTTTAAATATTTTTACGATGTATATTTTTCGGTATAAGAAGGAAAATAAAAAAAATATGATTTCCCCCTTTTATTTACTAGTTTGTGTTACGGAACCCTCGGTGGGCGAGTCTGACTCGCACTTGTCCGTTTTTTTTTTTTTATTCGTATAAGTGGTGTAAAGGTTGCCGCTTTAGGCCACATTGAACTCGTGTGTGTTTGAGCGCTGACGCTAAAACCTTTTCGACATAATATCGGTTAAGATCAGGCTCGAGGGTGGAGACAGATCGTCGACAAGCGTCCACTTGACGCATTCTGTGACGAACACGCGCCTCACGGAACACTCAGCAGCCAAACCCGTGCGCCGTGCGTCGTCGTCGTGCTGCGTCGCGCCGCCTTCGGTTCTCAGTTCTCACACATCAAATTAATAGACTTTCACAATGCGATATTTTGTGGAACAAAACTGTACAATTCACACATTTTGGGTTACCTTGCGTCACTGGTTTATTGCAAAACCGTCAATTAGAATCAATCTGGTTTTTTATTGGATGACTCAATTTTATAGCCGCTGTCCGTCGTAGATAAGTAGGTATGTGTTTTAATTATAATTAGAGCCCAAATAATTATGATGTGTAAGTCAGACGGATCGCCCGACTTACACATTATTCGATCAATTAATCATATCTATTATCTATGGATATATTTGTTAGAGGTATAACCTACAGGTAATATGCATAGTGAGGTTTTGGAATGACTTAACTATTCCTAATTCAAAATTAAATAGGTTAGACATGAGTAAGTGTAAGATTATAGTAATCTAAGTACCTATATCAAATCCAAAGATTGGAAACACCTGAGTGAATCAGTGGAGCATCTTGCTCGTCTCATCAATTAGGTAGATAAGTCATATACCTACTTGTTGTAAACAATTCGATGGCTGCTTTAAAGAATTACTTATTACCTAATTTATAGTTCAAAATCCTGCGCGGCATTATACTGTCCTCGTCATTAGGTACAACATGTCTATTACAACTCACAAATTTTGTTCTTCTTCTTAGAAAAAAGTATGATCTAAGTCTAGGAGATCTATTTCACTGCTGATAGCCAGGAGTGGAATGGATACAAATAATATAGATCCATACACTGTAACACCCTCACATGTTGGCGTCTATGGTTAATATTTAGTGTCTAACTCCAGTGCCGTAGCGAGAAGTAACGTTCCCGGCGCACCGCGCTAGCTGCGATTATCGCATGGCATCGCGTATTGTTCGTCGCGGCATCATCGCATCGCATCGCATCGCATCGCATCGCACGTGCTAATTGGGACTCCGGCGGAAATATCCCACAATTTTACCCGTCGACTTGTGGTGTTTACACTCCGTACCTACTAATGAATACTGGGAGTGGAATGTTGCTTACAGACTCATTTCTAGACAGCTCGATAAAGCTAAGAATTACTGCCATTGAACATCAAAAGGAATGCCTTTCGTCTTCAGCTGACTACTTCATACGGCTCATTATAAAATATTCATGTTTCATCAGGTAGGAACACAAGTTAGCACGTCAACACACGCAGTGTGTGTATTGATGAACCGCGCGCTAATATTGGGAGGGACATTCTTGCTGCCCAGGGTACTGTTCTTAGACGTAGGTACCTAGAAATCTGTAAGCAAACGTAACTATTGTATCATGTGCAGAGATAGATGCCAGTTTTAGAGTTCCATAGTAACTACGAGCAAGGGCGTCGCCAGCCCATGGCCCAGGGGGGGGGCAAGTTAATATTATGGAGGATGAGAAAAATATGAATTGTAGATACAGGTACGGCCTTAGGACTTTGGTTGCTTTGCAGTTGGCTACATCTCTGTCCCCCCTTGGCGACGCCCTTGACTACGAGTAGGTAATTCTTATAAATTTACTATGTCCGTCTGTCTGCCTGCAAGTCACGGACAATTTACTCTACATAGACGAAGTTTTCACGATTATGAATAAAAAAAAAATTAATAATTATTTTATTTAATTTTAATTTTATTTATTTGGACAACCAAACAGCTTTCGTACATGATAATAGTAAACAAAAACTAAGTACAAATGAGCCAACGTAGGCTATAACTGATGCAGTAAAAAAGAAGTTAGGCTGATTGTGCATAGAAACTAAGACTGAATTAAAATAGCATAGGTACATTTGAAATGAATGAAAACTAGGTTACACCAGAATATGAACATGAATATAAACAAACTTAGAACAATTCACTTACTAGGTAGACAGTAATGCTCCATCCATTATTTTTTTAAGTTTAGGACCAAAAAACTGATGTTTAATTAAATTTATAAATACGTGATGCCTCGTTGTAAATAAAATAAATCAATAAACTCAAGAAAAGTTACAATTGAAGTTTTTAAAAGTACGCGAGAAGAAAAGGGACGGACAGTCAATTTTATTTGACACTAATTTATGAAGAAAGCATAAGTCAGCAGCCTCTCTTCTTTAATTTGTTACGGGGTAACAAGTGATGGTGCCTGCAGCTTACTTCATAGTCAAAAGTTTGGTTAGAGATTTTAGCCTTAAAGTTAATAAAACGCACAAATTTCCTTTGCGGCTTTTCAAGAAGATTCATATATTTATCATAGCAGGGGTTCCAAACTTGGGATGCATATTCATATTCAAGTTGACTACGGACCAGAGAACAATACAGAATCTTGAGGGTTTTTAAGTTTTTAAAGTCTCTGGTGACTCGCAGTATGAACCCCAGGGTTTCATGGATTTAGCTGTGATAACTTCGATATGTTTGTCGAAGAAAAGCTTCGTAAAACAAGTTATAAATGTTCTAGTCACAATCTAAGTCACGTACCTATACAGTCATTTTCAAAGTCGAGTCCTGTTTGAATAAAGTGGTGGCGACTTTACTAGAAGCTTCTATGGAGTTTTGTCGACAACGTAAAATGACACGTTTCACTGCTTCATTTCACTTGCCCACACTCATGTACTTGATCTAATACTTAATGAATAAAACACCACCATTTTTATCGCATTAATATACAAAATAACACATGTTTAAGAAAATAAAACAAAGCAACAACATGTTTCGATGACGTTCCCGCCAAAACTCATTCTATTATCTTTGTTTACAGTTACATCCTCTTTGTTTACAGTGATGCCAGATTGCAGGTTTACCCCCAAATTTGGGGAGATTTGAGAGTCATTGAGGGTTTAGGTAACAGATTCTTGAGAGGATTTTTGGAGGGAAAAAATCTAAAATCGGAGTTTTTTTTGTCTAAAAATAAACAATAATTGTAAACATATTATAAGATAACTAAAATCGATCAACGATAATAAGCACAGATATATTTTTGTAACAACAATAAATATAAGTAAATAACAATATTAACACTACTAACAGTAATAGCAGTATTCTTGTACGTTTGTATGCCTAATCGGCACAACATGATTTTAAGTGACTAAATTTAGTGTACTTAACATCTTTTATGCACTTGTAGTATAAAATTCTGGTGTTGTATCCAAATAAATTATCTTTATCTTTATCTTGGTAATTAATATAATTCATGTGTAAAAATAACTGTAACAGAAGTACAGATCGCGCGGCGAGAGTTTGGCTTTGACCGTTATTGCGCAGAAATCAGAAATTGGGTATCAACGGGCAATTAGCGGGGTGCGGGGCGGGTGTGTAGGCGCACGCGGTGCTCTGATTGGCGCTCCAATCGTTCCCTGCCTCTCGCATCGATACGACGTACCGCGCACTCCTGTTGTACAATCACGTTCACAAGTGAATTGCTATTTTCGTTAATTGTTTATTGTTGTCGATTGTTATTATTTGTTGAGTTTGTTTGTTTAAGTTTGTCAGTTAAGTTTTTTTTGTTAAATATTAAAAAGTGATTTGAAAATGCGTAAAAAAAACATTGTTTTAAAAAGGCAAGCACGGAAAATGATATATGACGTGAATTGCTTTTTAAAGAAAGAAGCTGACGAATGTATCGATTCATTGAAGCAAATTCGAAGTCAGATTGAGGAAGTTGCTTCTTTACTCAGTCAGTCGGAGAATAACCAAACTATACAGACTATGCAGGTAATGAAAACGGAAACTGTTTCTAAATTAAATTGTGTAGTCAGTAAATTAGCTAAAATTCAAAAACGGACATCGGAGGCCACTAAGACTTCAATTGGCACTGTAAAAAATATCGCAAATCAAGCCAAGAGTTCCGATTTGCTAATTATTTTCAGAACACCTGGAAAAAAACGTCCCAGAGCTAAACCAGTTACGAATATTGATAATTTTGACCAAGGTGTTATAAAAAGATGTATACACAATTTTCACAAGACGAATAATGAACTTCCCACCATTGGGAAACTAAAAAAGAAACTTGAGGAAGATATAAACTTTAAAGGGTCAGAAACAAGTCTTCGTGTAATTGTAAAGGAGTTAGGATTTCGCTGGAAAAAAACAGAAAACAACCGTAAATTACTAATAGAAACATCGAATATCCGATTACAACGCATTGAATATTTAAGAAAAATAAGAAAATATCGACAAGAAGGAAGACCCATTGTTTACACAGATGAATCCTACGTAGATTCATCGCACTCAACAACCAAAGCCTGGAGCGATGGCCCTACGGAAGGACTAAAAAAACCCATTTCTAAAGGACAACGAGTCGTGATAGTCCACGCAGGATCTGAAGCTGGGTTTATACCAAATGCTTTATTAACTTTTAAAGCCGGCACCAAAACAGGGGACTATCACGACAACATGAATTACGAGAATTATGAAAAATGGCTTAGGACACAATTAATTCCCAACCTACCACCCAATTCTGTAGTGGTTGTCGACAACGCCTCATACCACAATAAACAATGGGATTTAGCACCGTCCTCCAATACCAAAAAAGCCGATATGCAGAATTGGCTAACTGATAAAGGCATACAATATGATTCAACAATGCTCAAGCCACAATTGTACAACTTGATAAAAGCTAATAAAGAAAGATTTAAAACTTTTTCAATAGATAAAATTTTAGCAGAAGCAAACCATAGCATATTGAGATTACCGCCTTACCATCCAGACCTCAACCCCATAGAAATGGCATGGGCTACTATTAAACAATATGTAGCTAGCAAAAATGTTAAATGGAATTTACAAGAATGTACCAAACTTATCAAAGAAAAAGTATCCTTAATGGGTGCCCAGGAATGGGAAAAAATATGTAAAAAGGTAAAAGATGTAGAAGAAGAGTACGCCGAGAGTGACCATGTAGTTGATTTACTTACCGAGCAATTTATAATTCGCGTCGATGATAGTTCCGAAGACGATGATTCTGATGATGGTTATGAAGATGATGATGATGACAACTGCGACCGAGGAAGCCCTGAACCCGGACCCTCAACAAGCAAAAGACGTTGCACAATTTCGTGTCGCGGCAGCACCACTGGACCATGCGGGGATTTCATAGAAGGCGTTAAACCTTTAACTGATTCAGAATCTGAATAGCACTGCTGCTAAGACTTTTTTTTTAATGTTAACTATTGTATTTAATAATTATTTTAAGTTTTCTTTTGTTTGTATGTACCAATTTTACATGTATCTTGGAATAAATAATTTTATTAAAAAACAATTACTTAGAATTTTCATCGCTGTCTCTGTAAACTTTAAAAGGAAATAAACATTTTATATAAGTAAAATAACTATCAATAGTTTTAATAAATGAAGAAGTTTATCTATTTCGTATTATTTTCTAGCATTATTACCACTGTACATGAATTTTGACCCACTCAAATATCCAACCTGGTACATAAAAAAGGAAAGTATTGTGTGCGTGACAATACCCATGCGCAGTAATCCCCTCCACCCGAAGGTCAAAGCCAAACTCTCGCCGCGCGATCTGTACTGAGTATGAAGATACCCAGTAGATTCTAAGATCAAGATTTTGTTCACTACATCGTAAGTTATTTTTTATTCTTGTTATATTTCTCATTTTATTTTGGGAAAATCTAAAACTAGCTTCAGCTTTATAAGATGCACGGATTTTAGGTAGGAATAGGAATCAACAGGCCATGCAGCTAAATGTGCTGGTCAAGACCAGCTTAAAATAGGTATTGTAAAAATGCCTAGTTTTTTAAAATGTGGTGCAGCCGTCTAATCATTCTTAATACCTACTGTCAATAATTAACAGTAGGTATAATAAGTACTAGTATTGACGCTCAATTATTGAGCGTATGGCTCTTTTTTGTAGACGGACGTGTTCCTACTCCATTTCAGCTCGTCTACTATGGGAGCAACGACCAGAGCAGCCACATCGCGATTGCCGACGATGCATCGTCGGCAATCTCAAGCATACAAACTCGGCATACATCAAGATTTCGGCTCATGTTATGGCATCCGGTAGATCATTCAATATTACCGAGAAACATTGGAGACTATTAGAATAATATACTTGTAATACTTGTATCATTTCATTTTTATCCACAGTAGGTTTTCATACCTTAGTGTTACCATGTATTATTTTGTTTATATAAGTATTTTGGCTGAGAGTTTTCCTAAAAATATAAAATAAAATAAATAAATAATTGTGTGTGATTTCTTCTGAATAAAGTACCAATATTGACCTCTCCATCATTTATAAAACCTAGGTGGTCTGCATTGTATCAAAATATAGGGCAGAAATGTTAAATTTCGGGTTTATTTTTACTTACAACCGAATCATAACGTACAGGGTACTCATGTTGTTTGTAAGAAATGTACTTAATTATGTTTTTTTTTTTTTTTTTTTTTTTGTGAAATGGAGTTTTTTTTTTTTCAAACACGAATTTTGGAGATTTTTCGAGTATGATTTGGGGAACGCGGAATGGTCATCTGGCAACACTGTTTGCTTAAAAAAAAAAAAAAAGTAAATCCAGAGCCGTTAAATATTTATTAAAAAAAAAAAAAAAAAGTAACCAAAACGTAGTAAAAACATATTATAGTGTTTGTGATCACTGATCACTCACAGACAGAATATTAAGCATTAAGCAAAGAGTATTGTACTAGCTAGTAAGAGTTTTTGTGATAAAACTAGAAAATAAATAAACACTAAACAATTTTTATTATTTCTATATGGATGACATAGAAAAATTGAGTTGTAGTAAGTGAAACTACCTTTAAATTCCAGTCTTAAATCACCTGTGCAATAGTACTAAATTATCTGTTTAATACTTTCAGAGGAAGAGCTAGATATAAGTGATGTGGAGCATTCTGCCACAGATGATCTTAAGGACACAGACGAGAAGCCTAAAAAAGAAAAGAGGAAACGAAGACGTCGTGAAATTGACATGGTGAGTTCGCTCCGGGTTTTGTGACTGACATATTTTAGCATTATACCTAGTTAAGTATAAAAAACAATATGCAAAATTTCTCTTTTGGCAAAAGATCTTTTCTTTAGCCATTTCTGAGGTTAAACTAAGACTATAGACTTAATTCTAAAAATAGGTACCTGATACAACATTAGTAAACCAGTCCTACGCTCCCTAATATACAATTTGTGTTGAAGATCAAGTTGTCGGACGAGGACGAGACAGATGATGAAGGGCTCGCCAAGAAATTGCTGCGGCACTTGAGTCCAGGGCCTAACTCTCCTGCATCACACAGGGAGCCCCGCACTTGTGTACTCAAGGTATGATATGGGTTCATTCATCTATTCAATGCAACAAAGGAGATTGTCTAATTCAAATTCAAAATCATTTATTTGCTTGAATATAGGTTAGTACTTACAGATCTTATATTTTAAGGGTCTTACCAAAAAACGTTACTTAACTTTAACAAACGTCTTAAATTCTCTGTCTTCTTTCCGCATGTGTCATTACGTGTCAGCCAGAAGTTGACAAAATATGTTAAGCATTGCTTAAAGTTCAGTAAAATTTTTCAACAACACTAGCACTATATTCAGGCCCATAAGAAGCATGCAAAATAATTTCTAATAATACAGTGTATAAATATGAACTATAATATTTCTTAGTTATCTTTAAACATGCAATTTCTCAGTTTTTCTTAGCTACATAATTCATCAAAGCATAAATATTAATATCGGAACATAGCACATACAATAATACCAAATTAATATTTCGAATGGAATCGTTAAAATTAAAAAATGATAAAATATATGTATGTCAAATTTAAATCAGCATAATCAAAAGTAACCAAATCGTTGAAGTGGTTACCTTATCTGCTTTTTGGAATTTAAAAACCAGGGTTTATGGGGAATTTCGGGTTGAAGGTCACCATAGAATTTACCTTTCACGGTTTGCGATTCCTGCCATTTTTGGGACCAACATTTATGTAGAATAGGTTTTATGATCGTACACATATCGTGAGAATAAATTTGAGAATATTCTAGAGAGCCTGTTTCGGAAGCAATTTTAGCACACGAGTCAGCACATTTAGTTATTTATTAAGTGTCATATTTTAATACTGCTGCATTATATTGTTTTATCACTCAGGAATTTGTGAATTGAATAGTAAACTTTTTCTAACCCTTTCAACTTTCTTTTAAATACAGATAAGGAGCTTGTCTTCTTGATCTCAGATGGCAATTTATTGTAGATTGGGATTTACCATACTGAATATGGTATTCTTGTGGAGCTGGGTTCTGTGTTCTTTTTGTGTCAGAAAGAACTTTCTTCTGCCAATATGTTCCTAAATAAATGTTCCAATTCCAGGCCAGTCAGAAGAGGCGTCCACTGTCCCGCCTGTTAGAACAGCTGCTACGCAACTTGGAGAAGCGGGATCCCAACCAGTTCTTTGCATGGCCAGTGAATGATAACTTTGCACCTGGCTACTCTGACATTATCAAGAAACCAATGGACTTCTCTACCATAAAGCAGAAGATCGATGACAACGATTACAAATCATTAAATTGTTTCATTGTAAGTTAATAAACACCTCTGATTGACATCTCAATATCTTCTTAAAAGTAATGCTTGTACTAGTAATAATTTGTATTTATTTAGACATTTTTGCACTGACATTGAAAAATGTCAAATGTAAACCTTCATTGACATCTTTCAAGTGTGTACAGTTGGCAGAATTAATATCTGTGACATGAATTATTGTATAATGATAGTTTATTTTATTGCACATCCTTGTCTTCTTACACCATCTTTTGGGTACCACAGGGTGACTTGTTTGCTCCTTTTGTCCTCATTGCACCTCAACATATGGCCGGTCCAGCCCCAGTTTAGATGATCAATCTGGCTAAGTATGTCAGTAACGATAGTTTTGCTTCTTATGTCTATATGTCTCTGAGACTTATACCCAACATACTTCTCTCTATTGTTCGTCAGCAGCTCACTAGTTTCTGTCGGAGTTTTTCGGTGAGAGACCAGATTTCACAGCCATATGTTAAACAGGGAAGATTGCATGTATCAAATGTTTTCCTCTTTATTTGGATGTTCTTTGTTCTTCATAATTTCCTTTAGTGGCCAGAATTTCTTCCAACCGCCAGCTATTCATTTGTTAATTTGTTTGGACATCATGCCAGTGGGAGCAATGATTTGTCCTAAGTAGGTATATTCTTGAACACATTTGAATTGGTTGTTATTCATTTTTATATCTACCTCTATGGAGGTAGTCATCATTTTAGTTTCACTTATATTCATTTCGAGTCAGACTTCTTTGCTATTAAAACCTGCTAGCATTTAAACCATACATTGTAGTTTCATAGGGTATTCTTCCATCAAGATTAAATCATCAGCGAACTTCAAGTGATTTAAGCGCCTTCCAGTAATATTCAAGCCATAATCGTCTCCATGTATTTTTCTGAAAATGCCTTCTAGAATAGAGTTGAATAATTTGGGAGATAGTAGGTCTCCTTGTCTCACATCTCTTTCTATGGGAAATGGGTCACTTTTTGTTTACAGTTTTATGTGGCTTTTACTCTCGCTTTAGATGTTTTTTATTATATCTATGTCACAGTTAAGACCTGTTCAATTAAATTCTTTATTTTCTCCATAGACATCATTAGCAATGTTCTTGGATGTGTCAGTTAATACATTGCATGTTCTATTTCTAATAATAATAATTAAATTAATCATATAATAACAATTCACTAAGTAATAATCATAAAATGTCACTAATAAATTAATATTTGTAGGTATATAGCAGCTGTATAGGGGCATTGTCATGACTTATATCCGTTTTTAGATATAATGCGTTTTCCCTAGTTAGAACTAGTTTTCACTAAATGCCTTTGTTGAAACTAGAATTAACTAATGTTAGGTTAGGGTTTTTTTTTTCTTTGGGAGGAAAACTAGTTCTAACTAGGGAAAACGCGTTATATCTAAAAACGGGTTTTAACTGTAACATCTACCTAGTCTTGCCATAAATATTGTCACGAAGATTTTTTTTTTTTTTTTATTGCAAATAATATTTATTACTTTTACTATTATTACGTTTAATACATAAATATAAAACAATTTAAAATATAAAAGCTTATTCGAAGTGGTCTCCATTGGCTGCAATACAGTCCTTTAAACGTTGAGGCCAGTTATCAATAGAAGCACGCACTCTTTCCATGGGAAAATTCTTCACTGCCAATCGTATGGATTGTTTTAGGGACTCCAAATTATCATGGCGTTTAGAGCAAGCCATACTCTCTAAAACTGACCATAAATCATAATCCAGCGGATTAAGATCAGGACTAGACGACGGCCAGTCTTCAGCTCTGATGAAGTCCGAAACGTTCACTTCCAACCAAGACTGCGTGGACCGAGCTTTATGACCTGGCGCCGAGTCTTGTTGGAAGGACCATACTTGGTTATTGAACATGGTGTTGTTAAGGGGCTTAACTACCTTCTCAAGAATGGTATTTTGATACACTTGTGCCGATGTTTTGATACCTTTTTCACAAAAATATTAAAATACGCGACATGGTTCTGGGTGCTATCTTCATCTCCCGAGATAAAATCTTTTGCTTTCGGACAGGATTTCTTCGAATTCTTTCCCTTACTGCTTTGACCACCTTTTTCGTACGAACACTACGTGGACGGCCAGATCTTTTTCTGTCACAAACAGAGGAGGTCTCATTGTACCTATTAATAGTCCGGTACACAAACATTTGACTAATACCAAGCGTATGGAGAGTTTTAAAAATTGCATTTGGCTCCATACCAACTTTGTGTAATGCAATCACAGCGATTCGGTTCTCTTTATCACCCCACTCCATTTTAATATCGCAAAATATTGTACAATGTATTGGCGCCAAAATTAGAAAACTCAATGAACAATTGTATAAAAATGACAGATTCCAAATTCAAATATAATATCTTTCTTATTTTTAACTGTAACAGTATTTATGGCCAGACTAAGTATATAGACATTGTACACTCCTTGGTTCCTTAAGCTTATCCAGTTATAGTCATGGTTTAAGCTATCAAACGCTTTGGAATAATTAATAAAAGCTATGTAACTAGGTGTCTGGTATACATTACATATATTTATATTATGAAAATATATATAATGTGAGCCCATAACTAACAGGAACTACGTTAAATCCCCAGAGTGACTTCAAACTGATGTGTAATAATGCCATGAAATACAACAAAGTGGGCACAGTGTACCACAAGGCAGCGAAGCGACTCCTGCACACCGGGCTCAAGCAACTCACCCCACAGAAACTGCGTCCGCTAGGAGACATATTAACATACATGTATGAGATACCCATCAAGGAATTGGGCTTCGATATTGGGAAGATGGATGTGGTATGTATATTCATATAATATAATGTTTGTTATAAATGTTGGGTGTTTTGCAGTTTTGAGTGGTTGTCACGACAGGCTGATCATCGATTTCATGATAGGTACTAACCACAGATTACTGCTGTATATTCCACACTCAAAACTATAATTATAAACATATTAATTATAAAGCAAATATAGCTATTCTGAAGTTTGAAAACAGATATAAAAAGTGAGTTTAATTGCACTATGTTAGGTATTTACTTATATTATATGGGCATAGAGCCAATAACAATACTGCATTACATTTAGGCCAATCTCATAAAAGTAGTCTATATAGAGGTGATCTGTGGTTATAACATAATTATTATAATGAGTTCTCAAAATGTAACATTTTATCATCACCCCGTGTGAGGTAGGACATTGGATTGGGGAGGTATCATTACAATAATTTATCTTATATTATGTTATCTTTAGATAGTAATAGCTGTTTTTTCACTTAACTTGAAATAACTTGTTTATACCTAATAGAATAAAAACTAAAGTTAATTGTCATTACATTTTAAAATACTTCATATCTAGCAGCATATAAAAAATCAACAAGCATCGTGTACTATATTTTGTCAGTGAGGTAATTTTTTTGCAGATCTTTTGAAATCATGATATTTTTGTCCTATAAAAATAAGTATTGTTATGTAATATTTATATACCTTAAAATACAGATTATTTGGGTCTAAGAACCAGATATGTTTTTTTCCTGTATATTGATTTATTCATTATTAAAACTTGTTCATAAACTCACATTTTTGCAACGCAGCCGATTAGGACTTACGGCAGAAAGGTGACACTTTACCTATTAACATACAGCCCTACCAGGATCTCAATGAATGTAGGTAATATAATATCCGGCCGCAGGATGACACAGCTCTTCCATCTCTTAACATTTACATATATTACATAAAATTGACCGACTGCAAAAGAGGAAGAGCACAATAGAGAAACAACATTATTACATAGTTGAATAGAAATACAACAATTATTATGATAATGAAGTATGATTTTTGTTATGTGGGATCCAAAATAACGTTAAATTCACTAGTGACTTTTCAAAACGTTATTTTTAGGGTTCTGTACATCAAAAGGAAAAAACGGAATCCTTAGAGGATCACTTCGTTGTCCGTCTGTTTTTCTGTCCGTCCTGTATCTCGGGAACTCATGAAGGTATCGTGTTGAAATTAAAACCATATACGCAGATCCATAGTTTCTTGCTGCACAAAGGAAAATCTAATTTCTCAGTTTTCGTAAAAAAAAAGTTGCAGCCGAATATGTCGTAAAAAATGCACATTTCGACACTCACAAGGGAATCAAAACCTATGGGGTACTTCCCGTTAACCTAGAACTATGAAATTTGGCAAGAAGCATTGTGTTATAGTACACATATAGGAAAAAATCCGAAAACTGGCCATTTTTAATTTAATCACTAAAAGTGTCTATGCAAGGAATGAGGGTCCAAATTTTAAAGTGAATTAACCGTATCCGTAACCGTTTTATGATGTGTAATTTGCGGTTTATGAAGGAAAATATAAAAAATATATAATTTCCCCCTTTTATCTACTAGTTTGTACGAAACCCTCGGTGGGCGAGTCAGACTCGCACTTTTTCGGCTTTTATTTAATTCAAAATTCACTAGTGACTTTTCAAAATGTTAATTTTTGGTTAAGAAATGAACAATGATCATCCGATGCTAACGGTGTGACTATATGGGCCATATTCATAGATCCTTGTTGGACTGTAGATGTAGGAACTGTAGTGTCATGTTTATTTAGCGACTAGCACACGTTTTGTTTCGCTTCCGTTAATGACATGTATAAGAGTGTGTGTTTGTCTCGTGGAGTTGCGAGCCCTTGCATGATTCCATTCCACAGAGTGAGCTCGGCCGGACATTCTCAACTCGGAACATAAATATATATTGTTATTGTTTTGTAAACCCGAAATTACAATTACAATGAATCGCATACATGCATGACTTATATAAGACATTTTACTTGATCAACACCAAAAGATATATAAAAAGTTTGATCACCAATTGTTACTCATAGAAGGCCTTTTCTTGAGTGACCGACCGAGTACCGGACAACAAACAGCACATGTTTAATGATTGATCCTAGAAATGATGACGGCTAGAGAAGTATTGTACGCGCTCAGTGTGAGAATGTTCGTACGAGCACACTCCGCAACTTGTGACGGTGAATGAGCCCCTCCCACCCGGTGCAGAAAGTGCTGAAGCGTCGCAGCCCGCTGAAGAGCGCCGGCTCGGAGGCGGAGGCGGCCTCCGACGGCGCCGAGCGCAGCGACGACCGCGACAGCCTCAAGCTGCAGATGGAGGCCGCCAGGGAGCAGCACCGGCGGCGGCTCGCCAAGAAGGGTAACCTCTATTACACTGACAGAATGCGCGCGCGTCACAATCTTACAATGCTCTCTAAGTCGGTACACACGCCTGCGCTTTATGAAGTTATTTTTATTACCATCATTATAACGAGGGTTGGGGGCGATCCCATGACGCGCTACATTACACTAAAACTCGAGCAATTTTGACAAGACTAATACTCATGCTGACCTTTTCTAAACGTCGTACGAAGAATAATTTTATAGTTTAAAAAACTGAAACAACCGACTTCAAAGTACGCTATTTCGTTTACTTGTAATATTATTTTTTATTATTCAGAAGAAGAAAAAAAAACAATTTCAAGTAATTTGTATATTAATTAAGTTTGTGAATCAAAGAATTCAGAAGTTAACTGTGTACGTATTAAATTCACACTATTGAAAAATATATCAATATCATATTTTGATAAGTATTTGTTCATAGACGATGTGGTTCTGTGAAGAAAAGTACCCTCTATATAGTTTCTCTTAGCAAAAGATGATGTAAAAAGTGTCGTGTGTCTGGATCTGAACGACGGTGTATGAAATAAAATGTTACTAAGTAATTCAGTACCTATTATCTATCTTTGCGTTGAGTATATTGATGAAATAGGTTAAATCGGCTATAGTTCGTCTTAGTTGAAGAGGAAGCAGGTGATGACGCTTACATCGTTGCTCATAGTTGTCATCAAAAACTCGAGAGCGGAGTTGCAGGCATCGCAGAAATTTGTGTTGTACTCGTTCGATACGTGATATATTACACTTATAAATAGGACTCCATACCTGTGAGCAATACTCCAGAATACTACGTACGTAGGCACAATACAAGATTTTCAATGGTTTTATGTTATTAAAGGGAGTTGATACACGAATGATGAAGCCGAGTGCTTGGATTGCTTTCTTTACAATATTGTCAATGTGATGATTATAATTTAGTTTAGAATCTTGTATTACGCCTAAGTCTCTTATTTCCTGCACTCGTGGAAGCTGTTCGCCCTTCAGGTAGTAGTCAAATTCAATAGTATTTAATTTCCTCGAAAATGATAATACATAGCATTTATTTATGTTAAGATCTAATTTATTCGAACTACAATATTTAGTTAAACGAGCGAGATCTTCTTGGAGGTACGCTGAATCATTAGAGTCACTAATGGCTTTAAGAATTTTCATATCATCAGCAAATTAATAAAATTTAGAGTGCAGGAAGCAAGAACCTATATCATTGATAAAAATTATTTAAACTTAGAAATAAAAGTTTGGGAGATAATATATATTTTTTTATATTGTCTCCCAAAAATTTTGCAATACGACTTCTAATTTCCGCGTAATAGGTGGACAAACACACATACGTATGTACATTTATGAAATTTGATACTCGTATTTAGAAGTCCACATAGACTAACATATGCGAAAATTGTGCAATTCTAACAACATTACATACATACATATCAAATTGTGCAATTGTAACAACATTACATACATACATATCAAATTGTGCAATTGTAACAACATTACATAAATACATATCAAATTGTGCAATTCTAACAACATTACATACATACATATCAAATTGTGCAATTGTAACAACATTACATAAATACATATCAAATGTAACAACATTACATACATACATATCAAATTGTGCAATTGTAACAACATTACATACATACATATCAAATTGATAATTTTCCTTTTTTTGAGGTCGATTAATAAATAACATACCTACTGTGTTCTAATGTTACCGATGTGTGTGTAGGTAGTTGTTTGTATGTGTGTGTTGTTCGTTTGGCAGCGTTCCCGCGCACGGACGGCTCCGGGCGCACCACGCTGGCGCTCGTGACGGCGCCCGCGAGCGGCGTGCACGACGACCGCACGCTGGGGCAGCTCGTCGGCAAGCTGCACCAGGGCACCGGCACGCTGCACGGTCTCTGCACTGCGCTACACTACACTACACTATACTACACTACACTGTATCCCTGTACAGGTCGCTCCCGGGAGCGATCCATTATCTATCACGGATGTCACTAGTGTTGCCAACAATCATGGCTCGCTCCCGGCGCTCCCGGCGCGGGGCACACATCCTCGACCTCACCATCCTTATATACATTACGAAACTCGGTGTACAGGTTTCACAATTTTATAGATTTTACGGCGTCGAGGATTTTTTATAATGTGGTATTTCTCCAAAAAATGGAAGTTTGCTGTGGTGCCGTTCACTGGCCGATTTTGATAATATTCGATACTCGATTAAAAAAAAAAAAGTTAAATATGAGCAAAATCGGTCAAAAAGTCAAGATATCACATTCTGAAATTTTGGTTAAAAACAGACTACTCGCTACGAGGCCATTTGTCGGCCTATTTTGATACTCTGCTGCATCTGCTCACTTATGAGAGCGACGGTACACGCTCGCGACCACAGAATACATTTCATTACACAACTAGCAAAAAGTTGGCACATTACTACAGATTTCTCATTGAAATGCCAAAAATCCGTAATCAACGATATCGGTCCACGTTTTTGATACGTACTGCACAGAAATAGAATGATTTACCACCATCTCTGTTTCCTGAGAACTACAAACTTGGAATTTTCAAAGCTAGAGTGAATAGATATCTTCTAGATCGACGAGCTCCATCCTCGGCCACACCGTTGGTTAACATCGGGCGAGTTGGTGGTCAATCGTGGATCTATCTAAAAATACTTTGTCGCATAAAATGTGTGTTCGCTTGGTGTACTGGTGTACTGGTGTACTGGCGGACTAGTGGAAGGAACACGAGTGAGTGACCGAGTGTCGTGGTTTGGTTGCAGCGGCGCGCGAGGACCGGCGCAACCTCGCGAAGGGCGTGAAGCCGCTGCAGTACGGGCCCTTCAGCTCGTACGCGCCCGCCTACGACGGCACCTTCGCCACGCTCACCAAGGAGGAGAGCCACCTGCTCTACCACACGCTGCGTGAGTACTCGCCCTACTCACAACACACACACACACACACATACTATCACGCATTATTTACGCAAGCTAATCTCGCATTTTCTCTCTCTTTCTCATACCTTTCAAGAGATACAGGCGTTTAACGGTCAGACAGACACCGTCGACTCACGAATGCCTAACTCCACAGATGTATGTATAAAGTGATAAAGTAGTGTGTTCAGGTCCCAACATGTGTTGTGTGCAGCGTCGGAGACCGGGCAGGGCAACGAGGAGCTGCTGAGGTTCGCGCCGGACTCGCCCTGGACGCTCTTCTACGACATGGAGGCGCTGTTCCCGGACAGGAGGCCCCAGGAGACGCACCCGCACGAACAATACGTACGTAACTGCGCACGCGCCGCACATACACTGCACCGGATATGTATCCAACACTGTAATCTATACAATTCGTTGGATATGTATACATTTACTAAAATCGAATGAAAATATTATTTTATAATAAAGCGGAAAGAATTCACGATATTAATCGGTGAATAGAACGATGTCCTCCGGCCGGTGCCGGTGCCGGTGCCGGTGTCGGTGCCGGTGCCGGTGCCGGTGCCGGTGCCGGGACGGCCAGAATCACAACTTCAGTCGAGTACACTTGCACCTCAGGAAAAGGCAGATAGGAAATACATGAAATAAGTTTTATTACACACATTTCCTAAGTTATCTATATGTTTCCTGAACATCAATCGGAAATGTGGAAATCCTCTCCGAACACCCTGGCTGGCCAACAGGCTGATCAATTAATGAGTTAGGTTGTTAGATAATATATTTAATTAACCTTTACTTTGCGAACATTAATATTCAAAACTTAAATCTAGCTTATATATTTAGTGTTTCCGCTTTAGGTCTTCAAGCTGGCAAGTTGACCGGCTTCGATCCTTACTAAATTACTAAATAATATTTCAATTGAAACCTTCTCTAAATGCAGCCGGTTTAACCGTATTATGTTGACTCCCACTGCTGGTGCGAACTAGTGTGCGGAGTGTACACTGAGCTCGGCCGCGGTTGAGCTCAGTGTGCGAGTATACACTGAGCTCCTCGTACACTGAGCTCGGCAGCGGTTGAGCTCAGTGTGCGAGTGTACACTGAGCTCGGCCGCGGTTGAGCGATCACTACTTCGAAGGTGGATTTTAATGTAATACTGTTTCTTTTATTGTGAGCTTAGAATGTGTGTCCACGTTATGTCATTATTTTGTGTCTAAAAGTGAAATTCTGTAATTAGTCTACTGCTTTTATAACTTAACATTCTGTTATTTAAGATGTTGATGGTAACCTATCTATAATCCGAAATACATTTGTTTGAATCTTATTTGCCCGAATCCGTATCATAGAAGTGAGTGCCTGATTCCGGATGTTTCAGTTGCCTCTAGTCTCTGATGCCATAAGTTTGTTAGGTGTCAGTTTCACTTGCCCGAACAGTTATTAGGCTAGGTTCGGTAGGTTTCGGTTTTATTATATCCAGAAAACTTGATTACAACGGATCGGTTATCAGATATATCTATTATTAAGTTAGGTTCGTTAGGTTAAAAATAAAATAAAAAGAGTGCGTGTGTATCATATCGTTGTGTACCGCAGCAGGAGACGTGCCCGGTGCGCGTGGACGTGGAGGAGCTGCGCTCGCTGTCCTCGCTCGGCATCGAGGTGGAGTTCCTCTCCGACCTGGAGGAGGAGATCCGCGCCTCCCAGCACGACTACGGCATCGGAGGTGCGCTCGCGCAAGCGGCCTCCCTGCTGCACACTCTGCACAGAGACCAGCACGACAGGTACCTGTCTGTCTGTCTGTCTAGCTGTCCTACGCTTCAACGGCTGTATCTTTCGAACTACAATAGTTACTATTCACAACATTTGCAAGAATGTGGGGTTTACTCTGATGTAAATCAATAAGTACTAAAACAGGCCAAGCGCGAGATAAGTTCCCGTAAATAATTTTCGACAAAATGGGAAATGATCGTGTGAGAACTGCAAGTTAATAACTTGTTGATGTCCTTGTTGATTCCACAAAAAAAAGAAACTGAAAATGACAAGTGAATGTTTAATTGACAGTTGTTGACATTGACATGTGACATACACTCTAAGTAAACGGTCGTATTAATCTCTTCTTGGAAAGATCAAACAACGTGACATTGGCGAGTACTTAAGAACGCCATAGACAAGAATTGAATTGAATTAAAAAAACTTACTTAACTATCAACCTTGAACTTGGTATTGTATGTGGAACATTTCAGGCTATTAAATTATTGTTAGGCCCACTCTGGAATACATGTGGATTCACCAATACTCTCAGATATAAAGCATATTTTGTTGAGTAACTAGCCCTATCTTACAAAAAGAACACCGATTAAAATAAAGATTTTATTTAAATTTTTTGGAAAACTTGCCAAAATACTTTAAACAACTATAATTTAAATAAATTACGAAGCTAATTGCGAGTTTTCGCCTTTAAATTGTTAACATATAAAAAGTATAATTTTAAAATTAGACGATGCGATTGCTTGCTTCATAGTGTTCATTATTAATATGTATTTTATCTGTGATTTTTTCCTAAAATCTGAAAGTATTCGAGATAATGAAAAATACATGATAAGTGAGTGAGCTACGTTCTGTGCAGGCTATCAGCGCCGGTCCCGTGGCACCTGTCGCTGTGCGCACGCGCAGGCGGCAGCGAGCGCGAGGCGGCGCGCGCCGCGGCGGCCGCGCTCAAGAGCATGGTGGCGCGCGTGCCGCCGCGGGAGGTGGTCACGCCGCGCGCGCTGCGTCGCGCCATGGGCGTCACGCTGGACCATCTAGGTGACTCACGACCAACCAACTTCAATGAAAATGGAAGATGCCATCAACTTTGCTTGTCGCTATTCAGTATTTCCTTAAATTTTTGTCAACAAATAGTGGACACGGTGGGAAACACTATACCCTCCTTCTATAGAGTGCCGTAGCGAAAATTGTTCATCTATGATCAGGAGCATGCTGGCACGCGGCCCGCCCCGGGACGTGGGCACGTCGCGCCATGGCCGTCACGCCATGCTCGCGTAGCATCACGCTACACCATCTGCGGACGCGATTTTTTTAAACAGATCTACAATTCGCGTCCGATGTTAAGCGACGGTGTGGCCGAGGATGGAGCTCGTCGATCTAGAAGATATTATTATCTATTCCCTCCAGCCTTGAAAATTCCCAAATTGTAGTAAGGGGGAACAGGTAGCGGTGACAGAATTCTGTTCCACTCCAGTTTCCTCTCGAGTCCAAACGGAAGGCCAGCTTCCACCGGCGTTATGCTGAGTTGGAACCAGCGCTTCACAAAAACGATACTTCAATTGGTTGTTCTTGTTTATACAATATTTATAATTGTTATAGTTGTAACAAGAATAAATACGTGTATGCGTAGATGAGACGTGTGTATGTGTGTGTTTGTGTGTTACAGTATGTGTGTTTGTGTTACAGACACGCCGATGGCGGTGGACGACTTCGAGGAGATGCTGGAGCCGCCCTCCGACCTAGACTCGCGCTCCAGCCACGACAAGTGACCCGCGCGCTCCGCCCGCCGGCTTAGCTGCTATCATATTCTATTTGTAAGGTTCATTTGTATGTAATAATAATAACATTATAAATGTAATAAATAAATGTAAAACAAGAGTATATGCATTAATTATTTATTTGTCTAGCTTCGGACCAAGAATACTGAATTCCTTAGTTCCTCGGCTCCCCCGCGAGCTACGCCTGTCTTCAAACTTCACCACGTCTGTACCTTCATTATATTCGAGTCGTGTAACTTGATAACATTTCAATACAATGTAATCTACCCATATTTATAAATCATTTCTGTCGCAGAAGTGCCTGCGTACTATTATAATTGGTGGGTATTAGGCCCTATGTGGTTGTAATCCTCTCTGTAAACAGTTGGAAATGTCGACGTTTCTCTTTAAATTCATTTTTGATATTTCAGTAGGTATTTAACCGAAACCATCCGAATCACAAACAGCCAGACATATTTTATAATATATCTATTTTATATTATAATAGACACGTTAGGGCTACATAAATAAACGTCTCATTTTGTTACCTTAAACAGTCCTTTAAGTTGGCATTATGTAAAAAACTTAGTCTGTTCAGTTAGAGAACTCATTGACAGCGCTGCTGTCGTTATTTCGTCATTTTGTTCAGTCGATACAGTACAGTAGTACCTGTGAGTAGTACATACATCCTGACGTTAGTTCCTGTGTTTTGCCGCGTAGTTCTATATTTGAACAGACTGTGCCATGTGCATCAACTGTCTACAACATTATTAAAAAAGCTCCCTTATGGAATGTTCCGTAGAAAAGTAAAGTCGTTGTAGAAAACGTTTGTACAGTCTGGATGAATTGTTAAATAAACACAATTATCAATAAGAACTAGTCTAGATATTAAGACGTGACTTATTACGATGACATTTCCAGATGCCAGTGAATAATGAGATAGTGAACCGAAGATGCTTCTACCATCTTATTTCGTTTCAATTTAGTATTCGATATTGACCTGATTTCAAGCAACGGATCGGTCGTCTGTAAACTAATTTAAATTAATTATATTTTATTATAAAACGATCCCTATTAATGTTAATAGTCGTAAATCTTTGATTATGATGTCATAATCAAATATTTAAGAGGATGTTATCGAAAAAATTGGAACGATAAGCTGCATGCCGTAACGTGTATAAAAATTCAACAGATGCAAAAAAGCTTGCAACTAGATGGCGCTGGTGTCGAGATAGCTCGCGCAATCGAGACACACACGGCGCACGGTTTATAGTTCTTTGTTAGTATGCTTTTCAGAATACATTAATAGTATATACATACTTATGATTGTTTTTGGCGGTCTATGCTTCTGTAATGAGAAGTTTACGACCTTATAAATAAACAGAAGGGTCCGCTCAAGCCTCAAGCCGCGTCTATCTCTCTCGCGCAGCACTCTCTTGGCAGAGTTGATATAAGTTTTACTCTATCTATGGGAGAGTACTAATTTTCTTTGAGCACAACACTAAAAAAATGTTGAGTAGGGATCAGGGGCAGTGAGGGGCGTTAGTTTTTGTTAGCGGACGGTGCAAACAAACTCCATTTTAAATGATTTTGTAATAGAGTAAAAATAATAATAAAAGTAATTTTAAAAAAATAAACCGACTTCTAACTGAAAAGAAAGAAATAACTCGAAGAAAACCAACAATTTTTGAGGTCGGTGTCTGTATAGGACTTAGTTGATGATAGCTTAAGGCCTGACACCGACCTCAAAAATATGTAGTTGTTTTTCTTCGAGTTATTTCTTTCTTTTCAGTTTGAAGTCGTTTTTTTTTTTTTTTTGTATTACTTTTATTTATTCATTTTAATAGTATTTACTCGTTTTGTTTTAAATTAAAAATTGTATTTACAATACATGTCGAATAGCGAATCTTATGGGGCAACAGTACTGATGCTGAAATACTGTTTAAAATGCAGAAAAAATGCATTCGAATTATAGTTAATATACGCCAAAGAAGTACTTGTAGGCCCCACTTCATCCAATTAAATATCCTAACTTTTCCGTGCATGTACAAACTTGAAACCTCATTATTTGTCAGAAAAGACTTACATCTCTATACCAAATGCAATAACCCACGAAGACAAAACACACTAATACTTCCTGAACCCAAACTAGAAATTTATAAAAACGGCCCAGAATACATGTCAATAAAAATATATTATAAAATTCCTAACTCGATAAAAAATGAGACTTCTGATAAATGTTTTCAAACCAAATTGCGCAATCTTTTGATACAATAATCCTATTATAAAATTGATGACTTCTTTATGGATAAATTCTAAACACTAAACGATCTCAACTCTAGGAAACCAAAAAATAAATTTTAAGCAACATTTAGCCCTAGTTTTTAAGTCTTGTTTCAACCTTTATATTTTATTTACTTGTAAATGTATGTTTGCAACACCCTATAACAGGGTATGTACCTGGCTTATTTAAGTTTGCTCTGTACACACTGCAATAATAAATAAATAAATTGATAAGCTCATGTTTTTTGAAGTCGGTTAAAAACGGTCGTCAAAGCTCATCGCCGCTCATGTCACTGTCTATCAAACAATTGAAATATAAGGTGTAGACACTGCTCTGCAGTTGCAATGAACGAAGTGAGTGTTCAAAAGCACATATCTTGAAAACTACTGAATCGATTTTGATAAAACTTACAGTGACTCCTAAGTTGAAAGATACTTTATTCAATAAAATAATTTTTGAGATACGACTTCTAATTTCTGCGTAATGCGTGGACAAATATACAAATCTACAAACATACATACATTTATGAAATTTGGCACACATGTTTAAAAGCTGGTATAGACTAACATATACAAAAATGGTGCATTTCTGACAATATTACAAACATACAGGTCGAATTGATAACCTCATTTTTTTAAGTCGGTTAAAAAAGTGTATAGTAGTTATATTTGCACAACTTATGTAGGATACATTAATGGTATGGGTGGGGTACTATCACAATCTTAGTAGCAATCATTCAACATTATTTTTGCGACCTTTGTCTATTTCTCTTCAAATGTAGATGAGTGAGAACTTGAAGACGGGCTTACTACATTACATCATCATCATCACCGTTTCACATCAGTACGCGGTGCGGGTGAAACCGCGGTGCTCAGTATGAAAATAATAATTTCACCTAAACGCCGTCTATCTAAGAGTTGTGTTGTGCTACTGAACCACCTGTGACTACTGTACTGATCTAAATACAAGAGAGAGAGAGAGAGAGAGAGAGAGAGAGAGAGAGAGAGAGTACATTCATGGTTGTTCCTCTTGCCTTCCATAGATGACGTTCTTATAAAGTAGTAAATTATAGTTTACAAACTCAAAAGCGGTATTATTTCAAATATAATTCTTCCTTATATTCCAACCACAAAGTATATAGATAGGTACATGTGGTAGGTACATGTACCTATCTATATACTTTGTGGTTGTAAATCTCTATATTGTGTATAGTATACAATATAGAGATTTACATGCAGCTTACCATGCACTCCTGCAGGTAATTTCAGGGCTATAATAAATAACTTTTCCTATTAGTTTTTTACGTTTACTGCACGCTTCTAGGTACATAAAAAAGAAAATCAATCTTTACCTATAAATAAGTATTATGCGATTTCAATGATTTTTTTCAATGATTGCTTTTGTAAAATACTATGTAGGTACTACTTATAGGTTTCTACAATTTGCATTTTTGATAAAAAAATCGAAAAAAAAAACAAATTAGAAGCTTAACTATTGACATCTAGCATAGTTTTCTTACAAATATAAAATAAAATAAGACTCCACTTTTATGCGGAATTAATTACTTATCGAAATCTGTTAACCGGCGACGACATTAAGGGTAGGACGTATCTACAAAACAACATACCAACTTTCGAATCTAAAACTCCTTTATATAGTCAATTAAAACATACTCGAGTACCAAGTGGTTATTGATTGATCACCGTCAAACTCATCCCCATTATCATTTCCAATAGGTTAGGTCGCGTGTGAGCGCGCGCGCACGCTGCTCGCACGCGCCTGACGGAGGGGCGCGGGCGCTCTCAAATATCTAGCGATGTATAATGGTGCCGCGGTGCAATCGATTGATATGGATGATAAGAGCTAGTTCCGGGTTTCGATCTGCAGTTCATCTGATCTGATATGCACTTGCGTATCAAGTACACAAGTTGTAGATTAAAACGACGGACACGCCAAAACAAACGCGCATCAATATGTGACGTGAGTAGGGAATGCAATCTCGAGTCGAGATCGCGAATTTGAGATCTCGGGTAGTTTTCGAAAAAAAATTGTTTAAATCTGATAACTGAAAAGCGATGAAAACTGCTAAGATGTGATTATGAGGTTAATTAAGATACAACATTAATTGAAAGTAAAATATCTTTATTATTTAATATAACTCTATGGGAGCATTTATCCAACTATTTGTAAAAAATTGTGACCTAATTAGATAACTAATAACTTGTAGTTTCCGTATCGATATTAAACATGTTTATTTCTTTAATAATTAGAATGACTCGGCCATCGCACGTGATTATATAATCTACATACAACAAAATCTACTTATCTAATAATATATGCATAAAATAGGCTCGCAAGTGGTCGGTATAATTAAGACTAAGTATGTATTTCAAAAAACAGATCAATGCTTGTGTGATTGTGTTGTCGTGCGATGGCCGAGTCATTCTAAATATTAAAGAAATAAAGATGTCTAATATCGATACGGAAACTACAAGTTGTTAATCAACTAATTAGGGCACAATATCTTACAAAATAGTTGGATAAATGCTCCCATAGATATGTAGGTGCAAAATTAATTAACCAAGCTGAGAAGTGGTAGAAGAGCTGCGTTGCGATACTTGGCTTTTTGTAGGTACATATTCCGCCTGACCTATAAACGCTGAATAAGCGCATTTTAGTTAAACAGTGTTTTGTTCCGTTTACACGCGTGGCAGGTCCCGTCTGACAGAAAGTGATAAGTCCTTATTCAGTGAATAAGATTTTAACGTGCGTTTATAAGTAAGACGGATTGTGTTTTTGACGGAATATAGATATTACATCAACTATTATGTTAGATACGTTAGGTTTATTTTTATTATACACATACACTTTCGTATTACAAAGATTCGGTTATCAGACGAGTTGTCCAATGAGCTTCCGGAATTTTGATAGTCTTTTGAAAAAAAGTACTTATTTTCGTTTTCGGGGAAATGATATTCGGTATTTCGCAGTTCAGATTATAGATAGGTAACCTAAACCAAAACAAGTTTTCTCCTATTTGGAATGGAAGAGCGTACGACAACTCTGAAAGACCGCATACCTACCTAGTTTTTTTAAATACATAATTTCACAATGTAGGTAATTCCATGCGTTCGGGACACAAATAACCTTGACAGGCAATAAAGTGATCCTAATAGTTGCTATTTTTTCCTATTGAAATACGGAACCGTATAAAATACTATTATGAAAGAAAACAATCGGTTTTAAATTGAATATAGACATCATATACATATGCAAGTGTAAATCGTAAATCTAGAATCAAATGAAACGCAATGAAGCAAACATCTCTAATGAAAGCACATTGACCGCCAAGTCGCGGTGACGTCGCGATTATATGCGGCTTAATTAATGATTGCACAACAATACTGAGTTAACGCTACATTATACAGATATTAAACAGAACCTACCCTCCGACGAGGCGCCGCCCCCTCGCGCGGTCACACGGGAACATACCCTTACAAACCAGGAATTAAAAGCGCACAAACAACACAACGTATACTCTAATTCAATGTACTAAGGGGTAGCCAAGTGGCAGGATGTAGTGGTCCGATTGGAAATCAAATACAGTAATGTTAAAGTAATGTTTTTATTGTAAATCATTTTGGTAGAGTAAAGCTAGCGGTTGCATTGTTCGGGTCGATATACACTTGTGGGAGCCGCTGTCATAGATATTGTGCGCAACCTGCCACACTGCTATGAAATTACCAAAATAGAAACATGATTGAAACATGCAGTATGCATACATGCATAAACAAATCGTGTACTGACGTACACGATTTGTTTATGCTATACTGATTATTATTATTTACATTATACAGATCTAAGATTGACCACCAACTCGCCTGATGTTAAGCGACGGTGTGACCGAGGATGGAACTCGTCGATCTAGAAGATATCTTATTCACACTAGCCTTAAAAAATCCCAGATTATAGGTATTAGTTCACAGGAAACAGAGAGCCCCCACCCACAATCATTGACTTACGGCGAGTGAAATCGTTCAACTCTAAACCCTTTCTTTCTTGGTCTGACCTCTAAATACCTACGTTATTTCTAAACAAACCTCTTTCATACACCCACAATATCAGAGACCCACAAATACAGTTCAGAGCCTCGGGCTCTCTCTAAACCACTGACGGCTCCTTTCCAAAATCGCTTAAATAAATAAACTAAACATTTACGGCCTTACCGAAAAACGTTAGTTAACTTTAACATTGCTTAACATATTTTGTCAACTTCTCGCTGATGCATAATGACACTTGTGGAAAGAAGAAAGATAATTAAAGATGTTGGTTAAAGTTAAGTAACGTTTTCCGGTAAGACCCTTAGTAAAAAACTTTACTACACTTGCCGGAAAGAAAAAATCATCGTCTGTGGATCTTTAAAGAAGTGTGAATGCTCTACTTTCGACTTTTTTTTCACTCTGGTGAGACAAAGTCAGTCTTGATGTATGATCATGTATGCACGGGAATCAAACTCACAAACAAATACTCCCACCGCACACAGCTTATGGGTTTTCTACACATATTTGCAACAAGGGATCTTAGGAATCACAATGGGTCTGTGAAGCCACCTGTCTGTGCCCCGGGGGACTTTTTACCTTCTCACGCCTACAAAAAACGGGTTAGAGAAAAAATCACGCTCTCATGCTTTTTCATTGATTATATTACCCGGTTCTGTGATTTCTTTGTGTCAAAATTATGTATGTCGCTTCTTGGATAAATATCAAGACAGAGCATGTATTTTTCTATCTCTCCTGGAAAAAATATGGTGTCTATTGATATTCGCGGGTAGTTGTACGCGAAACCACAGGTAGTTATATGTTGTTTTTACAAAGAATAAAGCTATGTTTACACGTGGAACACAGAGCCGCGCGGCTCACGCATGCACATACAAGCCGGCTTCTGTTTGTAGGGCGCGGGGCCGCTCGAAGCCAGTAGCCGCTCACGCCTGGGGTTCTACTGGGAATGCTCTTTAATTTTCTTCAAGGATCATTCTCGATTTTCTTATAATTTTACTTCGAAATAAAATATGTCTTATGCTATTGTTACTTTCAGCAGGGTCTTGATAAATAACGTAATTAAAAGTTACATCGTAATCTGTTGTTATTCCACGGAATTTAAGAAGCACAACGCCCACAGCTTAAATATTATAGCAATAATCAATGTGGAGGTATAATTACACCAAAATTATCACCTGAAATTGTGACAAGACTAAACAATTTCGAACATGTCCACAATAAAGAATTCTGTGGCTTACGTAACACATTAGTTACTCTCTAATATTTCACAAAAATACCAAAATTAGGTCGTGCCTACTTATACCTATAATCCTAAAACATCAGAAGCTACTCGTACCTTCAACAGATATCCACCCACGCAACGCGCAACACTCCAGATAAATAATATGAAACGTCTGACTAATCAGCAACGTGTACCTCCAAGGCCTCCAGAACTGGACCATGTCAGCTGATATAATGATCCTCACTGTCTTTTCCACTACTGTAGCAAACGTAAAGCGGTCCACGATTCCGAGAATCTACAATTTATCATATCGAAGCAAATAATTGTATTATCCTGCAAACATTTGAGTAGCATGACCTTATTGGTATACGAGTGTTCATGTTCTCAACTAAGAAGAAGTTCTGCTGTTTCACGAAGTTAAACTAGGTGTGTCCCGCGGACCCGCGTCATGTTGGACAACCGTGATGACGATTGTGATGAATTCTATGGAGCCAATGTCACTTTCCAGACTTTTAGCTATCTTTTAAGAAAATAATTAGGCTGAATAATTATTGATATATGTATAGAGATCCATCGGACGTGCGAGTAGGAGCAGCCAAAGTAATAATATGTAAATGTTAAAAAAAACACCGCCTCCTCACAACCAGGGAAGGTCCGGATAAGGAATCTCTATGCTATGCACCTACGCCGTAAAAAGCCTCCTTGAAGCGACAATAAAAGGCTCGAAAAAATTCACAAAGCAGTACAAAACGGATCAGAGGCGACACAAAGCTTCCACAGGATACACTGTTCTCTGTCAAATCTGATCCGATTTACTATTGTTGTCGTGTTGAGGTTGAGATGCCGGCGCAGCTAGAGATTACTGATGCAACGGTTACAGATCCTTTGATATCGTACTTTCTATGTATCGTACTATCGTACAGCCTTACCAAAACAAGCCTTAGTGATGTCGTCGCCCATACGATCTGCGACGGTACCTGGCACGGAGCTTCATCTGCGATTGCATTCCGTCCGCCCTGGACTACTGGTGCCTGGTGCTGGTGCGACTGTGCTGTTTTACAAAACAATACGCTTCGTGCGATTTATAGGATTTTTCGTATTTGATTTATTAAACTATCACAGTCATTCATTAAATCACTATAAAAAAAGTTAACGCAAACCGCGATAAATATCCCGTTAATAATAATACTTAGTGTTTTTTTTTTGTTTACCATTTTTATGTTTGACATTTTCATTTTTGATTATTTTATAACAATTTGTTACAAAATGATCTAAAAACCTAGATTAGATTTGTCAAGATGATCTGGTTGTGTAATATGCAATTAGCAATATAATTAACCCTAGGCATTCTAATTATTAAAGAAATAAAGATGTTTAATATCGTTATGGTTACTACAAAAGTTGTTAGTTAACTAATTAGTTCACAATTTCTTTCAAAATGGTTGGATATATACTCTCATAGATAGTACTGAATTAATTAATTAATCGACTTGGTTTTACATTAGATTTCACAACTTTTTGTGGTAGAAGAGCTGCGTGGCGAGACTTGGCTTTTTGTACATATTATGTTTTTGATGGGATTATTGTAGACCGGAATTGAGACTTCAAGACCTTTATTAATTGACAACCTCTTGACCATAGACATGTGCTCTTGACCGATTTTGGTCTACCCTTCGAAGAACTACTTCTTGTTTTTACCAGACTGCGTAAGAAGGAGGGTTATGTTTTTCGAGTGTATGTTAGTACATACACTCGAAAAACATAACCATAACAAATACATACATAACTATGTATGTATTTGTATTATGTGGATATGTATGTATGTTTCTATATGATCGCCTGCAGCCTAAGCGGCTCGACCGATTGTGATGTGCAAGGTGTCGTTAGATTCGTCTTCACTTTCTGAGTATCATAGGCTATATTATTTTTGTAATAATACTAATAAGAGGTGCCGTACTATCAGTAGTCAGTCCGCACCAGCGCCAGTTCTCGAAAATAGCCGGGCATTGCTCTACTGGGGCCGTTCTATCATCACGGACAGCACTATTGTTGCTAATAAGCCTGATATCGTGGTCGTAAATCGGTCTCAGCGCCGGGCAGTGCTCGTCGACATCACCATTCCACATGATGAGAATCTCGTGAAGGCTGAGAAGAACAAGCTCAGCAAGTACCTCGACTTGGCTCACGAGATAAACGCCATGTGGGATGTTGACTCGACGATCATTGTCCCGATAGTCGTTTCGCTAGCACAAAAAATGCTATAGTAGGCCCCTTGCTTACTTGAACTGAAACCCATGAAATGGCAATTCCAACGTGCCACGTTTTACATCATAAGGAACGTTTTTGAAGGTACATACATAGTACATATTTGATTTAAATTCGAGATGCGAATACATCTTCTATCTATTGCCGTAATACGATAATATTATAACTTACTAACAAGGGAATAACAGCTAACGAATAATATTTGATAAAAATAAAGAAAACTCTAATTACATATTATATCTTATATTATCAGTTAAACGGTTTAGGCTGTAGAAAGGAACAAAGTTGACTTCATACTTACGCAAAATATTAACCTCGTTTAAAAGTTGGGTAAAAATAGTGAGACGTAGTCCGCGCTCGTAGATCCGCGAGTCAACACATAGACACAGAATAACGTTAATAGTATTGCCATCGTATGGCGTCCGCGGGAGCCTTTTGAAATTTAAACCGACAACAATTAAAGTTATCGAACTTTATGATAAAATGTAATAGTTTTCTTTTATATCCCGTATACGGAATGCTGGCAGCCTTATGGGTACTTCAGTAGGTACCGGATAAGTCAAGGGTAATCTTACCGTCTTCATAGATTGTACAGGCTAGAGTCTGTTGTTAAATCAAAAATATATTATTTTACCAAAATAAAATTACTAATTTACAAACAGCAAACTTACGCTATCATTTTATTTTTTCAAGTCTTCATATTAAAAGAAAAACAATATACCCGACTGCAGCAAATCAGTTTTTGCATTTAACTTACGATTTCGTTACGCTTTATACACTGTTGATTTTACGTTTTTTTATGAGAAAGTATGCGTAAAATCGTCGTAAAAGATCATAAATGCTATTTTTTTTTTAATAATTCTAAACATTTGTTTATTACGAAAAAGTTCGTCGGAGGTTAAACTGTTCAAAGTAAAGTAAGGTTAAAAAAACGCATTTTTTATTTATTTTGCAAGATATTTATTATTTATTACAAAAATGTAGCACCAACTCTGGGATCCCCCGAGGCGAGGACGAGGCGTTTCGCCAAATCTTTATAAAATATTTGAGTGTAGGTACTTCTAGTACTACTTATATTCCATGAAGGTGCCATTTGGAACTGAGTACATCTAGTCACGTCCTAGCCTGAATTAGAATCTTACGTTAATTGTAGATATCTCTGTTTAGTTCATATTCACTATTTTAAAATTATAGAGAACCAACCTCCAACCAACTCGCTTCATGTTTAGTGACGGTGCGGCCGAGGATGGAGCTCGTCGATCTACAAGGTTTATATTTACTCTAGCCTTGAAAATTTCAAAATTGTAGTAAAGTTATATTTACAATTTGTAATTTATTAGTAAAGTCGATGCGTATATATGTTGCGAGCGTTTATTCCCAGTAGTGCGGTTGCCAGTCCGGTTGACCGTACTACTGAGACTTTTAATTCCCAGTAGTACGGTTAATGGCGGCTGACCGTACTACTGACACTTTACAAGTCTCAGTAGTACGGTTATTAACCGAGCACGTGACTCTGGCATGTCCGTTAAAAAATCACTTCATAAAGAGAACTAGAAATGAGTAAATCATGTATTATGTACTGAAAGATGAACATATTTCAGTACATGATACGTAGTTTACTCGTTCCAAACTTTTATTTGAAAAATTTGATCTCCACAGACTCCAGGGTCCGTGCCTTTTATAAGCGAATACATATAATTGTTTAACTAAGTTTAATTTTTTTTTAAACTAGCACAAAATCTTATTTTAGCCTAAAGAGGTATAGTTTATATATAATGTTTGTAAGTACGAATACTTTATCCGTCTATTGTCTTTTGTAGGCTTGAAAATTGAAAGACATAAAAAATAGATACTAGAAATTGTATTATAATTTCGTCTCCAACTCTAAAAACTCATAATTACTTAGTAATCGTAATTTTATTTTCATTTTAGTTATCCACCTTATTTCCCGTAAATTAGCGCTATTTTGGCAACTTCTCTATTTACATATTTGTATTTCTAACAATCCCGCAAGCTCCATAATTCGTACATAACGGCTCCTACGTAGTGTAGATATGTACCGGCGCGCGGTAGCGCTCGCCCCCGGCCGGCGCGGGCGTCTCACGCTCGCCCCCGGCCGGCGCGGGCGTCTCACGCTCGCCCTCGCCTGCTCTCATGTCGCGAATCTATTGCGTTTCCTAATTGCACCCGCTTCCCATCACACGACCGACACGCGGCCCTACTAAACACTCATTCAAACCTTTTACACATTCCCAATCTTATCGCCATTTCAATAAGGCAGATATTTCTACAAAATAAATCTCAATTAAAAAATCTCAATGGCTAATCCGGAGCATCAACCGTAAAACTATCCGTAACAGCTCTGTTGTTAAGCCGTTAAGTTCCAAATCGTTCGTCGATCGCAAAAAGATAACTTTGTCAAAAACGCACTTAACAATTATATAGCCGCAGTCATAATAAACCGTAATACATTACGATAAGGGTGAAGGTGGTATGTGTGCAGTGAAGGTGTATAGTGGTTGTAATAAGGCCGGGTTCGCACGGGGCGGCGCGCGGCCGGCGCGGAGGCGCACGCGGCGCGCACTCGGCGCAGGACGCACCACGCGCGCGCACGTGCGCCACACGTCCCTTATCAACCGCGAGGTAGTACCCGGGGCCCCGTGACGTGTGCTTCTGACACTTCATTAACAAACTCAACCTCTCGAACTTTCATAAAGTTTTAAAATAACTACTCGTGATTTCAGCTGAACTTTCGAAAGTTACAAAATTGTTTTCAAAGTGCGATAAAGTTAAACATTTCATTAGATTCGCAGTGTAATATGGTTTGATAAATATTTCAGTGTTCGTAAATAGCGAGTTTGCAACTTTACTTCTAAGAAGATTGAACAAGTTTATGACTAATAAAGTGATAGTGAAAGTTTCGTCACTGAAAAATGACTTTGATCTGTTATCATATTGTACCACTAATATAATCTATCATAGCATAGTTTTCATACAATGACCACCAACTAACTTGAAGTGATAAATAGTTTTAAAAGTTTAATCACAAAAATTACAAAAGTTTAAATTGACATCATCGCATTTATTACATTTTAAAAACATATTTACGAACCAGTGTCTATATCGTCCTGATTCGTCTGATGCGAGATATAAACTAAATCAGTGCACGTGTTGATCTGATCCGCTCTATCATGGAATACCATCACCGTCACATAGAGCAGCCTGGGTTGCAGACGCTACAGGCCCCCCCGCAGGGCCAGGACCAAGGCCCCCAGTGGAACTACGGGTGGGGCCCGCCTGCGCCCGCGCCGGCCGCGCCCGTGCCTGCCCCCAGGAGTAAGAGAACGCACTCCGACAGTGAAGACGACGCCTTCTCGGAAGAAAGCAGTAAGGATGCGCAGTGAGTACCGTAAAAAGTTACTTGTTGTGCGACAGATTTACTGTATATATTCGAATTTCTGATCAGAATTCAGATCGAATAATTCTGTCAAATATTATCGAAATCGGCCGACAAATGGGAAACTTATCTTTTTAATCAATATTTCACAACGTTTTTTTCTCGACAAACTCTTGACCGATTTTGGTTATACATACATACTTTACATTTTTTTTCGAATTGATTACTAAACGTTTCTAGAAAAGATTATCAAAATCGGGCAATGAATCCGTGCTCCAGCGAACTTCCCTTTTGGAGCCCTTTTGGAGAAAACCCCTTTAATTATATATTTTACGACAAAAAATATAATTGTAAAACCTATATACCAACAAATATGAGTATTCAAGAGTCGCCTTTCTTATATACCAACAAATGTGAGTATTCAAGAGTCGCCTTTCTTATATACCAACAAATGTGAGTATTCAAGAGTCGCCTTTCTTATAAGACTCCAATTAGATTGTATAAAGGTAATGAAGTGTTATCTAGTGTTAGTTTTACTATATTATTAACTATTTATTTAAACGAAACTAAAATATTATGATGCTCTTTGTTAGCTACGTGACGGTGGACAACGTGCTACGCGCGCTACGAGCGTAGTGCGCTTCTGCTACGAAACAACGTAGATTTTTTTTTATGGAAAGTTATCCTGCGTAGTAATAATGCTTTAACCCACGACTGTTTTAAAATGAATAGGCCAAATAAAGCAATGTTAAATTAATGTTAGAATTGGCCTACATTTTTATCTTCTATGTACGTTTCAAATATTTACACACTCACTACCTACCTACTTTATAAACAAATAAACAAGAAGAGATAAAAAATCATTCAAAAATAGTTGCAGTTAGTGAGTAGGTATAGTACCGGTACGTTGTTGTAGGTCTCCCGGCGGTGAGTCGTGCCAGCTGATGACGCGCAAGCGGCGGCGCGGCGTCATCGAGAAGAAGCGGCGCGACCGCATCAACACCTCGCTCACGGAGCTCAAAAGGCTGGTCCCGGCCGCCTGCGAGAAGCAGGGCAGCGCCAAGCTGGAGAAGGCCGAGATACTGCAGCTCACCGTCGACCACCTCAAGATGATACATGCTAAAGGTCGGCCCCATATTAACATTCATCTTATTAGTACTTATGCTTAGCAGCTGGTGATACGACGAGCAAGTAGCTTGCCTGATGATACGATCATACCATGCAAACCCACCCATAACACTGTAACATCGCCCGGAACTTTCAAAACCTACGCTTACACAAGTTCTTATTTATTGTAATTTTTTTTAACCCCCGATCAAAAAGAGGGATGTTATAATTTTTACAGTCTGTAGCTTCGTAGCTCTCAAACGGATAGACCGATTTTTATCTAGTTTTTTTCTTTAAAAAGGTTTCATCGAGATTGTTCTTAACTCTAGCTATGTTTCAACAGCTCAACTAATTTGAGCTGTTCTTGTCAGGGGTTTTTGAGATTTCTCAACTTATACTTTTGAGATTTCTAAACTTATACTGTGTATTTTTTTTTTCATATGTACGCAGATTAGCAATTTTCGATATTGTTATAGTTATTCGAAATAGTATTCTATGTAGGCCCATTCAAATCTTATTAAGTTTAGTGCAGTTTCCTAACCAACTTCATCATTCTTTTTATCAATTCCTGCGTCGTTGATTTGCTACTTTTCTTCGTGAAATTCTCCATACAGTATATTATATCCCCAAAAATGGGGCTTAATGGGCTAAAATGCTTTTCAGATTTAATGTTATAATTTGTTTTGAAAAATATCAGATGTTGCAAAAACTGCGCTAAAAAATGTACCGCCCGTTGGAAACACCCTTCTCTGCGACTCCCGTTAATGTACCGCCCGTTGGAAACATCCTTCTCTGCGACTCCCATTAATGTACCGCCCGTTGGAAACATCCTTCTCTGCGACTCCTGTTAATGTACCGCCCGTTGGAAACATCCTTCTCTGCGACTCCCGTTAATGTACCGCCCGTTGGAAACATCCTTCTCTGCGACTCCCGTTAATGTACCGCCCGTTGGAAACATCCTTCTCTGCGACTCCCATTAATGTACTGCCCGTTGGAAACATCCTTCTCTGCGACTCCCGTTATTCGAGACAATTAAAATCTCAACAACCTGTCACTTAACTATCGATTTCCGTTTCCTCAAAAAACACTAAAAGATTCCCCTAACGGTATTCAATAAAAACTTTTAAAAAGCAAAACCAGCGCCATTCACTTCGTTTTCCTGCCTTTACAAATTGTAAGTTTCAAGGTGACTGTTACTTTTAGTTTTTGCTTTGTTTAACTTTTCCTTTATAATGTAAGGCAAGTTTTCGCCCATCCATTATCTTTAATGGAAGTTAGCCACGGTAATGTTTACGGCACGTGAATGGTCACGGAGCTTGTTCAATTTTCACGCAATTAATTCACTTTTTTAAACAGTCATAACATTCAAGTTCATCAAAAAAATTACGTTAAACTTTTTGCACCCACTGAACATGTTTAAGTCAATTTCAGCTGAAACTCATTTTATTGCGTATGTCAAGCGGTTGAGTGGTTGAGTGATTGAGTGGTTGAGTGGTGCGGTTAGCTAACCGATTTCTAAAAATAGGAGGTTCGCAGAATAGTTTTAAATTAGCTGTAATTATATATGGATATGTTATTCGGTGTCTTTTACTAGAAATCATTTTCTTACTATGTATTAATTAATTTGCTTTATATTGACTATGTTTAACGTCTCACTATCTTCTAAGGAGTTCATATTCACTGTGATGACTGAATTGATACTTTCTTTTGTTTTTTTTCTAACTTTTGACTAATTTTATATAAAGTGGAGGTACCTGCTCCAAGTTAATTTTTTGTTTTCGTAGTAGAACGCTTAGCTGATTAATATTAAAACTAAGCTAATAAGTCGTTAATTCACATCGTTAGTTTAAATTCCATTATCTCCAGCATCCATTTGCGTCCTGAGCAGACGTAGTCTGTCCGTAATGTATCCCATTGGTGTCGATGCGGGCTGTAGGTGTGGTTCCCACGGCACGCTTCCGGGTCCGGCGACAGGTGGTCGGCAGGACGGCCGCGGGGGGTGCGGGGGAGCGCGGTAACACACACTTGGCTTGGTGGCGAATCTACCGGCTAGGACAGGCGCTAAGCGGGTTAGAACAAACGTTGTCTTTTGTCGTATAGTTACAGCTTTTAAGGCGTGATATGACTAATTAATAACTTCGTTCATAATCTATATTGATATATAATTTACAGTTTACCTAAAAAAAAACAACTATCACAGAAATCACACAATGTATGCAGAGTAAACTTGTTATATATACGCTTGTACCCTTGACTTAGTTTCTCTAAAATATGGATTCAGTATTCCTCGTGAACTTCATGAAAAGGAAACTACACAAATATTTATGTATTATAAACATTGATATTTCGAAAAATATCTGGAACTATATTCAGTCACAATAATTCTTATTTTAGATTGTGAGGGTATTTCGTAATTTTTTTGACAATTATAACTTTCGTGCTATCTGTGTCCATAAATGACGCGTAAATATTTCGGTTGTTCCTTCCTGTGACATTGAACCCGGTCCGAGTAGCCTGCGCCGGCGGCGGCGCAGCGTGCTGCATGGCTGCGTGCTTGTGGTTTACCACACTCTTCACTTGAACAGCGTAATAGTGCGAGGCCACGCATCGGTCCAGATCTGGTCGCTCGTGTAACCGCATCCTACCCTCTCGGACGGGCATTGTTTCCGTACGCCGCCGCCGCTGCCCCGCCGCCCGCCCGCGCCGCTCGCCGCTACTGTTTAAAGGTCAATAATTATCAAATTACACAAATTTAAAGTATTTTAACCGATTTTAGTTCTAAGTTAGTAGTATGTCCATATATAATAAATTCTAATAAAATGATATTTGTGTGAGAAGCATGGATGGTTGTTCTGTACCCGGGTGTTTCTTTGTATCATAATTATGTATGTACAAAAGTAGTTTATTACGATAACAAGTATGTTTATTAAAAAAAAACAAATACCCGACTGAAGCAGTTCCATACCAGAAAAGCAGTTTTTGCAGTCTCACTTACAATTTCGTTACACTTGATACGCTGTTGAGTGTACGTTTTTTGGATGAAAGTATGCGTAAAATCATTGTAAAATATTATGAATGCGCATTCTTTAGAATAATTATAGTAAAGTCACTTGTTTGTTACAAAATAGTTCGTTGAAGGTTCGTTGTTGGTTCGTACAACAAAAAAAACGCATTTTTTATTTTTGCAAGAGACGTATTATTATTATTACACACTCTGGAAATGAAGACGAATCTAATGACACCTTGCACATCAAAATCAGACAAGCCGTTTAGGCTGTAGGCTGCCATATAGAAACATACGTACACACCCTCATACATACAAACATATATTCTGTCTATATACATCTCTGTCTCTGTGATATGTTAATGTTACTCATCGTCACTGACAGGACTTGGCTTCCCCCCTCCCTCTACCCCTCCCTCTCTACCTATATTTTTTGCTTAATTTATGAATGCGAATAGCAATAGGTACTTAATGTTAGTTTTTTTCTATTCTGATCTACTCCTTTTATACATTATCTGTGGAGCGGCAAATAATGCATCCGGGGTCAGTGACCTTTGTCATAGATAGATAGATAACTCTTTATTAAAAGACCACACATACAGAAAAAGAAATACAGAGAAAACATAAATATAGCTAGGCTTTTAATTGGCGGCCTTATCGCTTAGAGCGATCTCTTCCAGGCAACCATGTCATATTTACAATTTATTATGGAAATAATATATTTCTTCGTTTTCTGCATTCTATTTTAATACGACTTTAATAAGTCAAATTTATTCCTAAAATGTATGAAATGTAAATATTAATTATATTGTAATTATTATAAATATGCATTATTTTTAATATATGTTTGTTCAAAAATATCATAATAATACATTTTTTTAACCCAAATACGTAAAAAGAAGGGTCATGTTTTTCGAGTGTATGTATGTATGTTTCTATATTATCTCCTACAACCTAATGTAAACGGCTTGAGTTTGATGTGCGAGTGTGTGTGTGTGTGTGTCGTTACACTCCCTCCACTCCCGGAGCCATACATAGCTCATACGTATATTTGTTGTGATAATAATGATACGACTCTCACAAAACCTTCAACGGACTTTTGAGTAACAAATAAATAAATATTGGTGGACACAACACCATCTAGCCCAAACTAAGCAAAGCTTGTACTATGGAACTAGATGGCTGATAGAATACATATTATATACTTTTTTTTTGTAAATATATACATATGATACATAGAAACACCCAGACACAGAACAAACGTCCATGCTCATCACACAAAATGTTTGCCCTGGGTGGAGATCGAGCCCACGACCTACAACTCAGGAGGCAGTCTTACTACCACTGAGCCATGAGGCCTGTCAAATAAGTGATTTTACTAATTTTTTTCTAAAGAATAGTCGTTTATAACCTTTTACAGCGATTTTATGCACTTGTTGTATACAATTCTCGTGTTGTATGCAAATAAATTATCTTTATCTTTACACATTTTTACAACAAATACATTTTTTTTTACTCACTTTTTTTTCATATTTAAAAAAATGTTGCAGTATTATTATTTTCCCATCAAAAACAAACACTCAGCAGTGTATCAAGCGTAACGAAATTGTAAGGTAGACTGCAAAACCGCTTTTATGTAATCAGATATTTTGTTTCACTTTTAATAAAGATTCTTATGAATTTTGCGAACAAGTTTTATTTAACAAACCAACATTCATATTTCAAAGAGCGCCTGCGGCGGCGAATGAGTCGTGCAATCTCTATGATAAAATCAAAAATTCAAATTCTTGTTCATTCGAGCCATTTCAGCAATCTATTCTTTATATCGCACCCACCTTTCTCACGGCAAATATTTACGAAAACACTCCGCAAACAGACCACAAAGAATAAAAAAACTACTCACTAAACTAAATATAGATTCGATTAAAAACCACACAACAGCCACCACACAGAAAGAATAACAGTTTTTATAAAGCTACTCTAGCTCAGTTGATAGTTTGTACGGAAAGTCAGCAGTTTCAATGATAGTCACTGTGTGTGTGTGCAAGCCCGTCACAGTTTGGCTCGCAGCCAGTGTGGAGCACACCTCGGTGATGATCGGGCACCGGGCAGCCCCCGACACCTGGCGGGGACAAAAAATGGACACGAACAGGAAGTGAACCCGGGCCATAGCCTACACACCGGTTGCAACACTATGATACGATCCACTACTGACACAGTATCGCGGAACGCTTAGTCTGTGTAACGTATAACCTATTACCTATATCAAGATTTCAAATTAATCTCCAACATGTTGCTAGGGATTTTAAAATACATCGCTAGTCTGCTATTTTGAATTACAAAGAATATCTTTGATATTCAAAGTTGCTTATTTATTCATAATTTATGTCCACACACATAACTAAGTTTTATTCCGTCTTGACTAACTTTACAAAGCACTTTATTATGAATACAATGACACAATTAACTCGTTACCTGGGACACATTTTCGAAGACATTTTTAAGGAATCTTCAAAGCTTCATATAATAGAACCATATTATAAATTTGTCAATGTTTAAAATATGTAACATTGCTTCTAATCAATCTCAGTACATCGATAGAGGTTTCAATACAAACAAGGAATGTTTAGTAAATATACTAATTAGTAGGAATAAATTAAACTTAAAATGATTCATAGAGCTCCAAATTGCGATACAACTTTAAAGCAGAATTATATAGGAAGGTAGGTACTCTGAGATAATCGTGCTGCTCAAACTTTGTTCGCTTTTATTTGTACGAAGTAAAAATGACGGAGGAAAAAACAGATCTCGGAAAGCTTTCAATTCCATTGAAGAAGATTGAAGATCTAATAAAAAAGTAACGTTGAAAGTTTTTATGTCGAACCAATTTTAAGATATTCTCTATATCTTGAGCTATATTCAGACCTCGCGCCGCCCACGCTCCCGCGCTTCCCACGTGTCACGCGTGACGCCTCGCGCGCCACGCGCCACGCGTCACGCCTCACGCCTCACGCGCCACGCGCCACGCTTGACGCTCTCCAAACTAGGCAACATTTTATCAAACAGAAAATATCCCTTAGTTAAATTAACCTCTTAATTAAAAGGACCAAGGCAGGAGTAAGTACTAATGTAATTGATTACCAAGGCAGGAGTAAGTACTAATGTAATTGATTACCAAGGCAGGAGTAAGTACTAATATAATTGATTTTTTTGAATTAATAATTATTCATTTGTACGAAAAAAATGTTATGAATTAAAAACGGATTTATATTATAGTTGGAAATAAGTTTTAGAGTTTAATGACTCTATATATTACCTTTAAACGAGCTATTCTTGTATATATGTATATAATCTGAATCTCGGAAACGGCTCCAACGATTTAAATGTTTGGTTTGTAGGTAGATTAGGGGACGCTAAATCGATCTTGCTAGGTTTCATTTTTAGTGAACCCGGGTTTGCTCGTATTTTCAGTCAAAAATCCGAGTGGAGCTCGGTCGCCCGGGTACTTTGAATTATATTATGGATATATATATGGATATATATATAGATGTGTATAGCGATGGTAGTTCCGTCGGATGTGCGACGGAGTTCCGACGTGGACGGCAGGGGTTCCAGGGGTTGAGCTCGGTCAACAGAACCTAAATGATTCGAGAGCCCCATTTGAGTTATTTTCCATTCCAGACTAAGCGCACTAACCATTTTAACCATACTGTAATTTAAACTAACGTCAAGTGAGCTGTAGTCAAATACATAGCATGTCAATCATAAATAATGTGAAATTCTGGTTCTAATTAAATATACATATTGTAATTGAAAAATTCTCGAGTGATGATCGCGCACCGGGGCGCGCGGCGCCGGCGCACGCAGCGTAGGAAGACCAGCCTACATAGACTTCTATAGATACCCCAAGTGAAGTCGCATGCGTCGTCTACTATGTCTGTGACCAGCCACAAGGTGGACAGACATACAAGTGGCGGGAAAACACTGGATATTATAAGCCACTTCAATCAGGTCTTTCTGGAAATCATAGCATTTTTTTAATTTACATGTGACCAATTTCGATGTATAAAATATCTCCAATAAATAAAGAATTATCAAAATCGGACTACTCTGTAAAAAGTTATGCATGGTCATTCATAAAAACAAAAAAAATATGCGTCGACTTGAGAACCTCCTCCGTTTTTTCGTCGTTTAAAAATTAAGCTTCTCAGTTTCATAAAAAAAGTTACAGCCGAATATGTCGTAAAGTTACAGCCGAATATGTCGTAAAGTTACAGCCGAATATGTCGTACAAACGCACATTTCGACACTCGCGAGGGAATACAATTCATTTACCAAAATAAACCTGTAAACTTGGAAATTTTGTCGTTTACACGTTTTATTTCAGTCATTATTACAGATATCAAAATAATAGCTATTTTTAACACGCTTTTATTAGGTCGACCTGTATGTAACTATGTAATGAAATCTAAGGTAACTAATTTAACCATCTTCCAAGGATCGTAGCGTCATGAAAGTTGGCAGCTGTATGTAGTTCTGATGACAATACAATAATATGGTACTGTCGAACTGATCTGTTGATGGAGCCGGAAGATATGAACTAGATCTTCATGATGGAACATCGTATCATAGCTGTGTTTGGATTTGTTAGAAAAGTCTTGTAATGAACTTTGACCACAATAATTTGTAGCGTGTTTTTTAGTTTTTTAAACTGTAATTTAAATACAAATTGAATATATTGTTGTAATATGAAGCTAATTTGTCAAGAGTGATTTCAGTATTTTATATCTAAACAAGTGCTACGAACGAGCGAGACAGTGGCACCACCCTACTCTTTGCTTTAATTTGAAATCAAATAAAAATCTCTAAAAGAGCGTGCGCATAAAAACTAACCTTACCACGTTTGCCGAAGACCTGAACAAACCTCGTATTCCTTATTTCTGTGATCTCATTTATAAAACAAATACTCCCACGTGTCTAAAAGGCACAGTTAAACACATCAATCAGTAGGGCGAGTTAATATCTCCATCGAGCAGCGCAGGCAGTACAATCAGTAGGCGATGTTTGCACGGAGGGTAGCGCGTGAGAACCGGTCCTCGCGAGCCCTCTCACCCTGCGCCCTGCGAATGTGTCCCACTAGGTATGTGTGTCGTATGAATGTGAGTGTTGATATATCGGTCACTCTCTCCCGTCGAGAATGGAACACGTATGCTATCTGTGGCTTATTTCGGTCACTCGCGTTCACACTGTCACTGTCTGGTAGGAGGGAGCTGGGTAAATATTTTCGCACGATGATGATAAGGGTGTTATGGAAATGTATAATGTTGTTTATCTAAAATTAGTATTTTCCTCGATACAGGCTTGGCTACTGAGGAAATTGATAGACAATAATTACTGTAGAACAGTAAATAATACGGAATGCGATATACCATCATCATCTACAGTCTTTATTATCCCACTGCTAGCTTCGAATCCCCAAATCCCACAAACCCATCTTCAATCAAGGTTAATACAAGGAAAACGATATCGTCGGTATCGACTCGTCACACCGACGATATCGTCGGTATCGACACGTCACACCGACGATATCGTCGGTATCGACACGTCACACCGACGATATCGTCGGTATCGACTCGTCACACCGACGATATCGTCGGTATCGACTCGTCACACCGACGATATCGTCGGTATCGACTCGTCACACCGACGCCGACGATCGCGCGTTTTCCTTTCTATTTTATATTCCGAAAGTTGTAAGAAACATGAGCAAAACTAAATGTTGAAATTACTTACTAGTAGTATACAACCGCCAAGGTGCGCAATTTGGCAAGAAAATTGTAATATTTTCTAAAAACAGGATGTTCAATGAACAGCCTCTGCTGAACGACTGAATCTGTATGGATCATTATCATACAACAATATCGATGGCTCGACACAGTTTACGTTACCTAAGTATCGTCAAAATAGTAGATCTATTTTCATGTAGAATTTTAATGAAGTTCTAAAAGGAATATTTTGATAATCGTCAGTAATAATAATATTCTTCTCATTTATTCCGATCATGTTTTTACAAATTATCTTGTGATGTATACAAAGTTTTTTTATACCGTATCATACTTTTTGTCTAAGGTAAACAAATAGAGTGAAAGCTTCATTTTAATTATAGCTATCTACAATAGTTTGGACTTTGAAATCTACTGTTGTATGATATATCCAATGCCTAATGAAATTACAAATTAGATTAATAATCTAATTTGTATCATCATAATCATTATCATCATTTCTAAACTTCATTGATTAATAAAGATTTTGCTGGCAGATACAGGTTCAGAATTACCTACACTATTTTAGTAAAAAATTACAAAAGGTCATACAATAGACATATGGAATTTAGCAGAGGCAACACGAGACGTTTACGAGAAAAGGTAGACGTGATAAATATATAAGTAGATAGATTCAGAGCTACATAAGAGACAGCTCTTACTTAGAGTATACATTCCATCCTATTTGACGCATTTCACTTTATAACATTTACGTTCATCGGAACGCTAGGTGTATTTAGTGTGGATTGCCACCCGGCAGTTGTGGATGAGGCATAATAAGATCACGAGGGCATTGTGCGCTGCACAGTGATGAGCGGAAGCGATCCCGCTCCGCTCAGGACTCCAGGAAGGGTTGCAACACCTGCGATACAAAAAAATAAAAACTAATAATGCCGGAGGAAGAACGCAGGAAACGAACACACAGACGCATGTAAATGGCTTTATTTTTTAGTTCTTCTAAATACAAGATCTGAGTAAAATGTTTTGTATTTTGTTTTTTTTTTTAACAAGTATTAGGTAAGTTCAGAAATCCAAAAGTAGACACTAAGCTTTTCGCTGAAACAACAACAAATTTAACAAAACTAGCTTTACAAAGTCTGTTTAGCCGTATTGGCTACATGAGATAATATTAATACAGATTTACCAACATACACCCTAAAAATATTACCGCCAATCTCGACAGTAAAAAAACTTCATACACTTTCATTTTGTATGTCTCCTTCAACGCAAAACTACCGATTTTACCGTTTTCTTGCAAGTTTTAATGCAGTTTTCGCCCCTTTGCCCTTAGCCCGATGCCCTACTAACTGGACCAGATAGCTTTGATCTCCCAGCCATCATTGAATCTTCCCTTCCTCGCACAATCCTCAATTAAGCCGAAGGGGACAGCGGATCTCTTTATCCTGGTCCTTCCCTTTCGGAAGACGTCCGGAAACACCGGGGTTCCCGTTACGTATTATTTATTTTTCATCTCTTTTACTCTGAGCCAGGTGTATGAGTTTGTCCCTTTCTATACTTGTTGCATAATAAGGGAGGTTGCGAGGGGTCGGTGAATGAATGCTTGTTCTCAACTGCGATCTCCTTTGTCTGGGCCATTCATACGTAGATCAGTGTAATAACTGGTAACATCTGGGCTTGGGCTCATCTCCTCATTTTACATTCTCTTGGTTAAACAAATATATACCACTTTTTTTTTTTTTTACTAAGTTAAGATACTAAGATAAGTCAGAAAGAAAAGAAAATGAAATCAACGCTGTTAATAAGAACCGGACAAGTGCGAGTCAGGCTCGCCCACCGAGGGTTCCGTACAAACTAGTAGATAAAATGGGGAAATCATATATTTTTTTTATATTTCCCTTCTTATACCGAAAAACATACATCGTAAAAATATTTAAAAACCTGTTTTAGCTTATGCTAATTAAGCTCTTTCATATGATACGAGTACCCCACATGATACGGTTAATTCACTTAAAAATTTGAACCCTCATTCCTTGCATAAAGACCCTATTTTTTGTGATTAAATTAAATATTTCCAGTTTTCGGATTTTTTCCTATACTCTAACACAATGCTTCTTGCCAAATTTCATAGTTCTAGGTCAACGGGAAGTACCCCATAGGTTTTGATTCCGTTGTGAACTTCGAAATGTGCGTTTTTTACGACATATTCGGCTGTATTTTTTTTTTTACGAAAACTGAGAAATTTTATTTTTCTTTCTGCAGCAAGATACTATGGATCTGCGTATATGGTTTTAATTTCAACACGATACCTTCACGCGTTCCCGAGATAAAGGTCTTGACACCCGGACAGACGGACAGACGGACAACAAAGTGATCCTATAAGGGTTCCGTTTTTTTTCCTTTTGAGGTTGTAATGTATATGTACTTATAATATCTATGTTTTTGTGTTTATGTAACATTAATGCCTTCATATACATTTTCAACAGCTTCTTCTATGCTGTGCTGGCTTCTAAAAGCCTCTTTTTGCCTATTTAAGCTGAAAATTTAAAATATTTTATTGTTCATTCTCTTTGATTTCGTTTTAATATTTTTACTCTGACAGCTTAGCCGTGCCAAAGAGAAAGAATCTCTCAAAATTATTTCTTTTTATTTTAAGTTTTTAATCAATAACGAAAAGGTTTATTGAGCTTTTACGCAGATTTACTGGCCATAGATTTCAAATTAATTCCATGTCTTCTATGTCTATATTGTAAATGGAACCAGGAAATCTGCATAAAAACGGAACACCTCGGCCTGAAGGGTTTCAGTTTTTCTCAAGTTTTTCATCAGGTTTTACTTCAACAGTATCTACTGAAAAGTTTTATTTTTACTTTTATATAAAAGTGGTTTTTCTTATAATAGTGCATCGTCAAAATACAGTTAAAAGTGAAATTCCTCAACAGGAGATCAAACGATGAATCATCCCGGGCATCATCCCGCCCACCCTGGGCGAATGATTCGCCCGGGATGTATGGGTATTGAAGAGCCCAATTTTAAATTACCTCTCTGAAGAGTATGGATCCCTGGTAAATGAGGTACCACCATAAAAACTACAGGTACAGATCTAGGTACTGTTTAAAACAATAATCCTCGAATGAGGATTTTATCTCTCCCTGATGTGTTGAGAGAACCTGCGTGGAGATTCTTATCCTAATTTCCAATTAAAACCTCCACCTCCAAAGTTTATCTGGAGTCCTGTAGACTCCAGTTGCTTCAAGGACCCTTTTTTAGTAGACTTTGCTGTTTAGACACATAACCCATGTTTTTATAACCTAGTTATTTAGAAATAAACAATGTCCTATTATAATTTCCTTTTTTTTTTATTTAAGTTACTTAAGGTCTATTTAGGTTAGGCAGGATCTTCTGTAGGACTGCACCTATTAGGCCTAACAGTCCGTTGCACCCGTAGGTATCTCTTCTGGTGTAACGTGACAAGGTACGGAACTTTAAGAATTGACAAGATTAAAACATGTGCCGATAGAAAAGCCGACAACGATCATATAAAATATAGGTTGCCATTTCAGTACCTACTCTATTCATATTTTTTCACTCCTCTTGCTCTAAAAGTCCGTCATTGTAGCGTAGTAAAGCGGGGAAAAAATAACATTTTCAGCTCTAGGCGAAAAAGTATTTTATTTTTTATTTTTATCTGTTGCCAAGGAGCCTACATACACGAAACAGTCTTTATTCAAAAGTAGAATATAATCTCTTTGGAATATATTTACATTCTCTTTGTAACCATCTCGTTAAATATCCAGAATTGTACAAATTGTACATTTCATTTTTAATAAAATAAACTTTGAATTATTGTATTAGATTATTTTATTTTCTCGCACTCGTAGTGAAAAGTAGAGTGTAACACACGGCGCTAAAAACCCATTGTAACTCGGTTTCTATTTACTTCCTCGCTTAAGCTTGGGAGTAAAAATCTAGCTCATTACAATGGGTCTTTTTAGCCCTTGTATAACAATCTACTATTTGATCTTTTGATTTGATTGATTTCCAGGAGAGCTGATATTAAAAATCAATTGAACTTGACTTGTAACTTGGGCGTTATGAATAAATTATTTGTATCTGTATTTGTATTTGTTGTTACCTGGAAATTCTGAGTACCTACATACCTAGATACACATACTTACCCGAAATATGCTAACAATTTTCGAAGAAATTGTTCATAAGAGGTCTCGAAGAATTCTACCGCGTGCCTTACGTTATGAGATTTTGAGCAAAAGGAATTTAATAAGCACATCTCACAGACTCCGAATATTCTCCATCCATATTTTTTGTTCCTCACAAGTTGTATTTTAATATTTTACCAAACTAGATGTCAATTTTCCCTCAGGATGTCGCTCTGCTATATTATTTTAATATTTTACCAAACTAGATGTCGATTTTTCCCCAGGATGTCGCTCTGCTATATTATTTTAATATTTTACCAAACTAGATGTCGATTTTTCCCCAGGATGTCGCTCTGCTATATTATTTTACCAAACTAGATGTCGATTTTTCCCCAGGATGTCGCTCTGCTATATTATTTTAATATTTTACCAAACTAGATGTCGATTTTTCCCCAGGATGTCGCTCTGCTATATTATTTTAATATTTTACCAAACTAGATGTCGATTTTTCCCCAGGATGTCACTCTGCTATATTATTTTAATATTTTACCAAACTAGATGTCGATTTTCCCCAGGATGTCGCTCTGCTATATTATTTTTCAGCACTCCCACGTCCATTATTACTTCTATTAATCCCTAATCCCATCTGAGATAAGCCTATCAATCTCTTATTATGAAAACAATATTTTATAGCATTATTGTTTTCTAAGATTCAGTTTACTTATCTTGTATTTTTTGTGTATTTGCTAGTTATTTGATTTCTATTTATTTGATTTCTATTATATCCAGTGATAATTCAAATAAATAAGATGGGAAAGAAAGTAACGCTATAGGAGTAGCGTGGCATTATTAGCACGCGTGGTGCTTCGCAGGTTGATTGCCAGAATGTTGGGTGGCAGTGAATCAGCTGACATGTTGTTTATCATCAGATGAACAACTTGCTCTTTTTTCATACCAGATGTGGATCTACTGAACTAGCAGACTTTTTATTTTTACGTTTTATTGACCACATTTACATTAGTGAATAATTTATTTGTGCGTGTCTGTATTTGTTGTTTTACTTTGGTATGTGTTGGACCCATAATTTACAAATTAACGAATAAGTTAACTAACATAATAGATTCTTCCAATTGGTATTTTTGAAAACCCATTGGGAGGCCTATGTCTACTCTATGCCCAGTAATTGCCTAGTAACGCAGATTTATTTTTATTTATAAATAAGCTCATATTGCTCATAGGTATAATAGTTAATTCCCGCGATGATTCCAGGTCTGGACACGTTCGCGTACGACCCGCAGCGCTACGCCATGGACTACCACAGCATCGGGTTCCGGGAGTGCGCCGCCGAGGTGGCGCGCTACCTCGTCAGCTGCGAGGGGCTCGATATACAGGTACTTACTTACATTACACATTCGAGCATCGGTCTATTGACCAGTCGTGAGCTAAACGTTTTTCTGCAGTTTGAACTTATGAAGATGACGAGAACGTACCCGAGCTATGGAAAACTGCATTTATAACACCTATTCACAAAAAAGGCCCTAAAGACTCTATTGAAAATTATAGACCCATTTCCAAATTGTGTGTTTTTGCGAAAGTCTTGGAAAAAATTGTTTATAAGCAATTATATTCGTCTCTTAAGCACACACTTTGTGAACACCAACATGGGTTTCTCAAGGGAAGGTCCACAACTTCAAATCTTCTATTATGCAGTGAGTACCTATCAAAGTATATGTCTGAACCGTCTCAAGTAGATGTTATTTACACAGACTACAGTAAAGCCTTTGATCGGATAGATCACGTGATCTTGATGCGCAAACTGCAAGCAGTCGGTATCCGAGGAAATTTGTTCAGATGGTTTTCTTCGTACGTTAAGAACAGATGTCAAACCGTAGTACTCAATGGCTATACGTCTGCAGCAATGAGTATTCCTTCAGGAATTCCTCAGGGATCCTTGCTCGGGCCTCTCCTTTTTATAATTTTTGTGTTTGACATTTCCTCTTGTTTTCACTCTTCTAAAATTCTTCTTTATGCCGATGATATGAAAGTGTTGTGCCCCATACGGAATTCTGAGGACTGTTTACGTCTTCAAGAAGACTTAATTAGATTTCAAAATTATTGCTCAATAAATAAATTGGATTTAAATGTTTCTAAATGCTTTGTTTGTTCCTTCACTCGTAAGCCACAGCCTATCTACATTAATTACAGCCTTCAGAATTCCTCTATATCCAGAGTAAATTCAATCAAGGACTTAGGAGTAACTTTTGACTGCAAATTACTGTTCGATGTGCACGTTGACAATGTAATAAAAAAAGCCTCTCAGGCTCTAGGATTTGTTTTCCGAATGTCTGCTGAATTTTCATCTATTAAAACATTTAAAATATTGTATTGCGCGTACGTGAGAAGCCACCTGGAATATGCTTCTCAAGTGTGGAACCCGAACTATGGCATCTACATTGCGCGTATTGAAGGCATTCAGAAACGTTTTCTACGTTACTTACAATATCGTTCTAAGGTATATCTACCAGATTATTCTTCCCGATGCAAAAAATTTCACTTTTTACCGCTTCACGAAAGACGACGAGTAGCAGATTTAGCTTATCTCTTTAATATAGCAAATGGTACGATTGACTGTCCGGAGTTGCTTGGGCAGCTGGGACTGCGCACTCCCTCCGCTTCATTAAGAAAACCAAATCTTCTCCATGTCCCAGTTGTAAGATGTAATTATAGGCAAAACAGTTTCCTTATAAGGGCATGCAGGTGTTACAACATTTTAGCAAAAGACACGGATGTTGACTTATTCAACACTCCTGTGTTTAAATTAAAACAACTTCTTAATATGAACTATTTTACTTAAGTTTATTCTGTATGTATCTCTTTATATTCTATCTTTTTTTTTTGTTTGTACAATTATTCTGTATATATTTTATAAGTTTATATATATACATGTATTTATGCCTGTCCGTCTATTTCATAGTTGTCTAGTCTTTTATATTATTTGTGAAAACTTTTAATTGGCCTTCCGTTTTTATATACTCTTTCTAATGTATGTAGTTAGCTGTAAGTTTTCCTTTGAAAATAAAATAAAATAAAAATAAAATAAAATAAACGCTTACTCGTAGTCTGAATTACGCTTAGTTAGAATTGAAATGTATTTTCAAGTGAAACTGTTGAAGTTCATTGTTTAGCCTAGTTTGATATTTTTTCTTGAATCCTCTTAGTCATTGGTAGTGTTGAAAACGACGCCTGATATTGTTTTAATTTTAGTTTAAAAACATTATTTATAATTTAATAATTATTATGATTGCGTGTTCCGCGTTGTAATTTTGCCATTGAATAGACCAACTTTGAATTGTAAGCTTCGAAAATCATTCTGAAAAGTGCTAACTTGGCGCCTGTCCTTTGGATTAACAAAGTCATTTTATTATTAGGAAGATAGTAAGGCGCGTCGCCCACACGAGCTGGAGTCGAGGCGGCGTCGAGGCGCGGGCGCCCAAGCGGCGCACGTTCTACGTTTTCTTCAGGTTCAAATGGCAGTGCGCTCACACACTAGAGTCGCAACGCAGGCGACGTGGAGTCGAGGCGCGGTCGCGGCGGCGTCGCGGCAGGGGCGCTGTGCGGCGACCGCGCCGCGACTCCACCATCATTTTGTTATTTTGTTTCGTGCGTAGACGTGTTTACACTGTAATGTATGAAGGAAGCATAGCCACCCGCGCCTCGACTCTAACATAAACACCACGCCTCGACTGTTCCGCGACGCCGCCGCGACCACGCCTCGACTTACCAGTGAGCGACGCGCCTAAGTATCTTTGACATCTAACTCCAATTGATAGATCCGTGTATCTACCTCCGTAGGATCCGCTGAGGCTGCGCCTCATGAGCCACCTGCAGTGCTTCGCCGCCCAGCGTGAGCTGGCGGCCAAGTCTGCAAACTGGTACCCCCAGTACCCCTCCACTCCCGTCGCCACACAGCCAGCCTTACCGCATCACGGGTACACGGACCTCGGACACAGGTACATTACTCCATACTTACTACATTGTTCTATGAACACGATAGCTCCTTCCGCTAAGCGTAGAGCAAGATGCTGCTGCTTACAGAACAAGAGGAACGAGATGCACGTAACACTGAAAACTCTTGTGAGCCCTACATGCATTTTATTCCATTCATATACCTTGAATAAATTATAGATGTAACTTAGTGAAGTTTTGTTTGATTCAGCAGACAAGAGGTACCGGCGTCCACGGCGCCGAGCACGCTGCCCGCGCCAGCGGCGGCGGCGGCGGGGGCGGCCCCGCTCGCCGCCTACCCGCACTACCCCCCCGCGCCGCCCGCACCGCTGGGCCCCCACCCCGCGCCGCCCGCGCCGCACTACCCCGCGCCCTACCCGCATCCTCCTCATCATCAGTACTCGCAGAACAGCTCCAAGCCGTACAGGCCCTGGGGAGCCGAGCTCGCCTATTAGATATTTAAATGTACCTACTATTTGTGATTTGATTGAAATGATCCAAAGGTTCCAAACAAAAGCCTTCTAAGAAGCCTTCTGTTTAGTTTTCAGAAGCCGGTCTCAATATCCAATCTTGTTCCATATCCTTCCGGACCATAATGTTGAATTCTCGAAATGTTGAATTCGCAAAATGTTGAATTCTCAAATTGTTGAATCTCAATTGATTTCTCAAAATGTTGAATTCTTAAAATGTTGAATTCTCAAATTGTTGAATGTCGAAATGTTGAATTCTCATAATGTTGAGTCTCAAAATGTTGAATTCTCATAATGTTGAAGTACGAAAACACATCTACTATTTAGCGCTTCGCCGGCCGCTACCGCGGCACGCTCGCTACGCTCGCTCGGCTCGCGCGATGTGTTTTTAATGTTCTAACATAACCTAACCTACTTTTTGGGCCACTACATTATTTACAGAGGGAACTTTGGGAACGTCAGGTACACAGGGAAAGTCAGGAACGTAGGGAATGTCGGGAAAATTTATGAAAATTCAAAATTTTGATAATTTTGATATTCAACATTTTCAGATTCAACATTTTGAGAATTCAACATTTTGGGAATTCAACATTATGAGAATTCAACATTATGCGAATTCAACATTATGGGAATTCAACATTATGGGAATTCAACATTATGGGAATTCAACATTTTGAGATTCAACAATTTGAGAATTCAACATTTTGCGAATTCAACATTTCGAGAATTCAACATTATGGTCCGGAAGCAATGCATATTAGCCTACTTGAGCGTGAGACAACGCTAAGTTTTTGTATTAGAAGGATATGACCAACACACACATTAAACATACATTATCCGATTTAAATGATTCTTTTTTTTTGTGATTAGAATCATGAATACTGAAAACTTGTATTTTCTTTTTTCAAATATTTCATGTATTATTTTGTTTTCAAACTTCACGAGAATTTTAAACAAGTTTAAAAGGGAAAGTTGCACTTTGAACAAAAATATGCGAAATACGAAAACCTAGTCTGTTTACAGTTCTATTCGCATATTCCACAAGTACAAGGGAACCTCCTCTGATCGTAGTCGGTTCTTTCAGGGAGATAGTGTACGAGTAGATATATTTTATTATTTCAATCAAATTACAAAACGCTGTTGGAAAGATCTCAGAGTTTAACAAAATGTTCAAAGTAATTATTTTGGGAACCTTTAGTGTATAGAAATCTTTATATTTTAGAAGTTGTGGCGGAATATTATATTAAATGATATTAGTCTATTGAAAGTCACTAGATTTATATTTGGGACCAAAAAACAGCTTTAATACTTAAATACTTAAGATGATTGGACATTTGGAAGTTGTTTTCATACCGAGTTGTATAAAATAAAGATAATTATTTATTCAGAAACTACTATAGGGCTGTGATCAAAGCGGAAGTGATGTAGCGCTCGCACTTCACAACATATTTAAACATATAAAATAAATAAGTTCGAATATTTAAAAAATAAAAGATAACTTGATATTAGATAGGAAAAATATATTTTTTAGTTTCATTACATTCAGTTATACTTTATTTACGTGGCTTGAAACAAACATAAATTTTGAAACTTCTCAGCTAACTTGAAAGATATTATCGAAGACCTTTTTTTAATTTTCTCATACCTAAATAAACAAAATTATCTATTACTTTTGTATTATACCCACTCAGTGATTTTTATATGTCTGAAAAAGAGAGAAAGCTGTGCGGTTTGAACACAGCCTTCATACTTTACTTGAGTACAAAAATAACGAATTTATTCGTTTTAGACGCAAGGTTGTGAAACATAAGATAGAGACGTGTACAAAAGTCTCTAAGCGTATGCACTGTATAGTGAGGAGGCGAGGAACGTGCCCTGCGAGCTGCGAGATACTCGTATCTGCGACCTGCGACCTGCGACCTGCGAGGCTAGGCTCTCACACTCGTAGGGCTTTGTATTGTATCTCTTGGAAGCGTGATGTGAAGCTGCCTAGGCTGATTGACTCTGTACATATCGTGTAAATACTGTTTGGAAACATTAATAAATTATTTTTTAGATACTTACTTGTTTTATTTTTGGACGGAAACAGACACCTTAATTTATTCACAATTTAACTACATTTTGTATTTTATCAGAGTGACCAACCCGACCTGACCTGGCTAAGCTGTATCTCGTATCAGCTAATTCCCATATTACAAGCTTTACTTAGTTTGGGCTAGATGCTGTTGTGCGAAATGTCCACCAACATTAAAACTTTTTTTTTTTACATTGTTAATACATTTGTGCATGTCGGACTACGCACAATGTAGGGTTCTGTAGTTGCAAATCACAATTTATATAGACTTAAAACAAGACTTCTTCTCTTATTCTATGTACATACGAGTTAATTGTTTATAAAATTCGCACGAAATATTCATGTTTACTTCTCTAAGTTCGTTTTTGATTATTTTTTAAATGGACAAGTGCCTTTATTAACTACAACAAAACAATATACAGACTGAACTAACTCAACTACTACATAAAAAGCATATCGATTACCCCAGACCGATACACGGTCTAAAGATAATCCAAATGCTCAAACCCACTACCAGTTGGCAGCGTAGGTACCCAGCGTTTGATTGATTATTATAATTCGTTAGCTTGAAAATCCTAACTCAGCTGTTCTCCTTTTATTTCATTTTATAAGGTGTTTCACATTCCACGGGTTGTTTCACATTTCCAACACCAACTATAGCTAGCTGGAGGTGGGGACACTTTGCTGCGAACATACACAGTATATTTAAATTACTTTTCCAACGACACCCTTCACTATGGGGTAGAATAAAAAGTCATCCACATTTTACCTGTATGTACTTTACTTTAAAAAGTTTTTATTTAAACACGGGGTAGTTAAAGGTTACACTAACCCAGCCGACAGTGTTTAAATAATAAAATATAACGAATTATAGCTTTCTAGTTCGGCAGATAGACAGGTGGTCATGGCAAAGTTAAGGGTTCTTTGTTGGCGACGGACCCCTACTAAAGTTGTTTAATTTCAGTAATTAGGCTGTGTTTTTGTAATTAAAAGCATATACTAGGATAACATTATGACTTTTTTTAATTTAGCCGAGTTAACACGTTCAATGCCGTTTTCGTAACTGATAAACACGAGTTAAACGAAACAGACAAAATTATAAAGTCATCCGGAAGCCACATGTGTAGGTAATATGCCTGTGCCCTAAGGACGTCGTTTGGATCTTTAGAAAATACTATAGAGCGTGTGCTCGGCGCCGTGTGTGTCACTCAATATGTTAACCGGTATAATGGTCACAAAATAGACATAACGAGCAACATTAACCGTTGCAACACCTGTGCGATACAGCCGGCCACTAACAAGCCCGCTCGATATGAAACTGTATACATGAACCGATCGCCGCCGCACAGGTGTCGCGGCGCGGCGTGCGGCGCCCCCGTGACCCCGCGTCCACACTGCTACAATAATCCACGCGGGTCACACTGAATACATTCAATACTACGCGCGTCCCACTTGAATGCTCGTATGGGATATCGCCACCCTTGTGGTTCCCACGTTTTGTCTCTAACTCTCTCTCGCTCGGTACTATGGCGTGTCGCTGTCTCTGTCGTTACTTCCGTAGGAAGAGCCGCATGCGCAGAGTGCAAAAACAGCAGTTTTTGTAGATTCGTGTGTGCGCCGTGTGTCGGCATTCTAGAACATGGACCGGTGAGCGTGTGTGCAGCACACATACATCCCACGGGGCCAAATAAGTCAGGCATCAATGACATTTTTTCTCTATCTCTTATATTAGAGATAGAGAAAAAATGGCATTGATGCTTAACTTATATATATCTAAGTATACATACATTATGTAATACTACTTATATACCTATATCTACATAAGTATATTATACATTATGTAATACTACTTTTTTAATTAAATGAATACATTTAATTTAAAAAATAGTGTGAGATAAATATATCAATGACTTCGAGTCGATAGATGTATTGAAAGTCAAATTATAAATAGTCTCTATATTATATATTAACTATATTATAATATAGAGACTATTATAATTTATATTTTTTTGCTTTTGAATTTGACTATCAATGCATCCAATTGGCATCTAATCATTGTGGGCGTTTAGATTTAGAACGACTTCTAAAATTAAACTCAAAGTTATTTTGGATACTTGTATTTGTATAAAGTAAGGAAGGTATTATACTTACAAGTGAACGATCATACTAAATGAAATTGGCACAATTATTCATAGAAATAATTCTATAGATGGAAGGTTGAATGACACAAGTTGTACGTGGACTAATATCAAGTGAAATTAAGTGATACGTTAATATACCTAGTTATGTAAACAACACAGTAAAGTATCTAACTTGAGTGCGTCTGTATTCCATCCTGCTCCAGCGACACGTCGCGCGTCGGGGGCGAGCGTCATCTCCACGAGCAGTCCGTTCCATGGCAGCACACTGGAGTACGATACGATACAATCTGTACTACATACAATATCGATTGTAATGTACGTAGTCCATACATTATACTACTATTGCACACAAACACACTATTCTATACTTACAGTCTCTTACAGTATTCATATTCATATTCATAAATGCTATTTCAGCTGCTCTGCTTTCATTTGTTCAGTATTTTCTATTTTTTCTGGTCAATTTTCCAACTTTAAATTATTGTTACAAATAATTATAAAAATAGCATATTTGGTCCAGCCGTGCTAAGAGGAACATTATAAAATCATAGATATGCATTTTTATAAGTTATGAAGCATTTCGTAACTGTTTACCTAAATGGCTTGAAGAAGATTAAATTTTTGTTTGTTTGTTTGAATTCACTTGAAACTTGATCACTGAAAGCATGGTAACCTCCCACTACCATGTTGCCTGGCTACCACCTACCATGTTGCCTGACTACCACGTATCATGTTGCCTGGCTACCACCTACCATGTTGCCTGGCTACCACGTATCATGTTGCCTGGCTACCACCTACCATGTTGCCTGGCTACCACCTACCATGTTGCCTGGCTACCACCTACTATGTTGCCTGGCTACCACCTACCATGTTGTCTGGCTAGTTTCTACTTTGTTTTAAACTAGTTTTCTCAAAAATGATCCATTTGAAACTAATTTTGGTCCATAGCGTGCCCAACCTACATGTAGTTTGATTGAATGAGTGTAACGCCAATATTACCAATATAAGTAGCTGTATCATATCGTGTGTGTGGCCTGTGCCTGTGCTGGCCTCAGTCCACAGTGCAGTGTGGACATCTACGGAGACGTGGCGATCCACACGTGGGACACACACATACCTACCCCTGCCCGCTACTGCGATACGATCGCTCTCAGCGGAATTTATCGCTACTTATTTTATCTATTATTTTCTGGAGGCGGAATATTGAATACGTGGGTAATGAGTAGTTACTAAATGATTACTACACGTGATTACTTCATTATCGGTAAGTTAAGGAACGTCTGTAGACGGTTGATGGGCAAGCACAGCTCACATGAACTAGCGACATGTAAGTGTTGATCAAGTTAGAAACACCCGACACTACAAAAATATGTACACCCGACGGGACTAGACCCCAGACCTTCCCAATCAGTACTTGGAACACCTTTACTTAGTGGGACCACGAACGCTGGCTACCTAAGGTGCGGAAAATTATGAACTATCAGAATTATTATTATTATTATTTTGCGCCTGTTCCGTCCCACTGCTGGGCAAAGGCCTCCCTATCCTCGTTCCATTCCATTGTAAGAATTGTAAGAACTATCTGAATAGGTTATTTTTATAATTATATACCAACCGAGCATCGGTGTTGGTAACTTAATTATATACCAACCGAGCATCGGTGTTGGTAACTTAATTATATACCAACCGAGCATCGGTGTTGGTAACTTAATTATATACCAACCGAGCATCGGTGTTGGTAACTTAATTGTTACGAATGACTTATTTAATTTCAGGGAAAACATTGAAAAACAAAACCAAAAATATGTTTTCTATTCCAAAACATTTGAAGAGTGCTACGAGCGGGTGTTCCTCTCGAGCCGCTTCAAGTTCAAGAGGGGTTCGGAAGTGCTTACCTCCTCAAGTGGCGCGTCTCTTTCATACTAGGTACTCTATTATAATTCCTACTTCAAGCGGATCTTCCAAATGGGTGAATCATTTAAGCTCTTGCTTTCTTCGGCAAAGATACCTATTATTTGGATTGTTATTATCTTAAGACACAGACGTGTGTGTCCGCGACAAGAGGCCCATCTCAACTGGTTCCTACCTTCCGAGATGTGTCTGGTGCGTGCCATTAACTGGCCGACTTGAGCTCTTGAGAGTTAAGCTGACGGCAACCCTCTATGTTGGCTCCTACATTGAAACTAAGCCTCGGCCAGCTGCCAGAAAGCTGGGTATCCTCTTGAAAGGCCGTGGTTACTTATCTCCTGAACGATTGCTGACACTTCATCAAGCACAGTTAAGTTCGGTCGTGCATGGAGTACTGTTCGCAATTTTGTAACGGGTTGCCCAAATATGAGCTCTCCGATAGATATTAAAAAATTTCAAGCATTACACTAACCTTGGCAAAAATTCACCTCTCAATAGACTTGTTTCCGAATCAAATTTATATAACGCACAAGAAATATGGCTTGGATCTTCTTACTTGCAGCTTTAACTCTTTTAAGCGGGCCGTTCATAACATCGAGTTCAATCATTGACCTGATATTGACATAATTATTCACACTTGTATTCTAATATTCATAAACTTAAGTTATGTAATCCGTTTTGAGATAAATTTATTTAATTAATTTTCTGACCGCTTGTTTCCAAACTGCATGTTGTCGGTGCCTATAATTATGTTAGCATTTAGCTCTTTGACTTATGTTCATGTGTTACTTATAACAATGTAAGAATGTATAACATGTTGGTACCCAATAAATAAATAAATATCTTTATGGGTGGGTGTTCCTTCTAAGTGAATATGCTTCATCATGGACTTCAACGACGCCTAGCATCTGGTGAGTTAGCGATCAAGCTTAAGCATATTATTAAATTTAAAAAATTACGGATAACGGCTGCTATTGAGGACGCTGGTGTCTGAAAAGGTGATAATTATACCATTGATGTTGCTGGGGACTTATTATTTATTTCTGACCGCACAACCTATTTTATAAGTACCTAGTATACAGGGTCTACTCGTACTAGGACAAGCCTTCCTTTGGCGTATAAATCACTAATACAAAAAAATATCTTAATTTGTTTACTGAAGCAGGCATGCTATTAAATTTCATTTGTTCTTAAATTTATGGTCAAAGGTACAAAGTTATGGTCTAAAATAAATAAATGCTTAAATACCTACCTACGTACCTATAATATGAAAAAGCTGTACCCTAATTTAGTACCATCAAGTATTCTGTGAGCTAACTCAAAACAAACAGCCCTTATAACGATTTAGACTGAATTCTCATGAATTTCGTTCCTCGGTATAATTAGTGAATCAGCGGGAGTCGTCCGTCAGCCTGAGATCGTCGGCGGCGGCGGCGCCTCCGCTGCCATTACCCGAGATGACTATTACGCATTTACCGCACAATCTGCTGCTGGCTGCTGGGCCTGAGGACCTGCCTCCGGTTCCTTTCCACACCATTTGGATATACAATGTTAGTGAATCTTGCAAGATTATTACATTAAATAGACGTCACTCTATTATTCTTACATACTAATGTTATTACATAATTAAAATATGCAATTTCGTTGATATATATTGTTCAGTTATATAGTTACAAGTTTAAAAAGCAAACAACGGAACAGATTTTTATAAAATTTATATAAAAAAGTATTATAGATAAGGGACCAATCTGAAAGTATATCGTTTCAAATAAATAAATAAATTTACAAAAGGTTTATATATGATGGAATTAAGAGGCAACAAACATAAGAAACACAACCGAATTGTTAACCTCCTTCTTGGATGTCGGTAAAATGGAGAATAGCGTATATGTGCTTGTTGTGGTTGTAGGCAAGGCCGTAGGCAGCCCCCCCCCCCCTTCGCGGGGGGTTTGAACCCCCCAAACCCCCCCAAGTTTGGGGGCTTCAAGCCCCCCGCGAAATCCTGGCCATTATCAAAAATCCTTACAGGCTTCAATAATTTTATAAAATGCTTCAAAAAGTTTCGTTTCGCTCGCGTATGATTATTTTATATTGATCTTTATTTGTATTGATCATTAAAGTTCCGTGAACTTTCTAATACGAGCAAATAATTCACTAAAAATAGTCACTAACCATTAATTTTTGCGCGTATCTTGTAGGTATGTTTGTAATTTTCTATAAAGTCATATGTTTATATTTAGGAATATTAAATTGGCAACCAATGCATTCAAATGGTTGTATTTATAATTTTTGATAGAGTTAAAGTCGCTCTTTTCCAGTCGGGTATTTCCGTTTAACACAGTTACTTGTTTGATTCATCTAGTCCACGATCTAGGACTCGCTAACACGATCAATGAATCAAATCACTTCCATGATTTAATACTAAAAACCTTAAAAAAAACTTTTATTTTGACATGGAAGTACTGTGGGTTCATTAATACGAGAAATAAAGCATATTAGGTACTATAAAAACACCACTAAAATTTTCGCGCTCGCGCATTCTTACTATTTTGACATAGAAGTACTATGAGTTTACAAATACGAGAAATTTAGCATATTAATATAAAACACTACTAAAAAAATTCGCGCTCGCTTCGCTCGCGCATTAATATTATTTTCACATGGAATTACTATGAGTTCACTATACGAGAAGTAAAGCATATTACTATAAAAAAATTCGCGCACGCGCGTTATTACTATTTTGACATAGAAGTTCTGTGAGTTTACAAATACGAGAAATTTTGCATATTAATATAAAACACTACTAAAAACTTTTCACTCCCCCCCGCTAATGAGAAGGCTATAAGCTATGCCCATGTCCATTGCTGTATAGAAATTCATAAGAACTCTAAATCCTAGTTTAAAAAATGATACAAATGTATAGTTTGCTTGTATTGCCAAATATAATCCCCGTTAATATGATGTATACGGGAACCAGTCATACCAGTTTAGGGATTTATCTCGACAAAACTGTGACAACAGGTCGGGAACTGCTATTGGAAAATCAGGAGATTATCGGAAACTGGTTTGTTTTCTATTGTTTATTGTTTACTGTCGCACTAATCCACACAAATAAATATAACTGAACGGATTTTAATTAGAAGTTATGCACGAAAAAACCAACACGAGCCGAGTGCAACTAGACGACTGGTTTGTAAGAAGACACTTAGCTTAGGACACTATTCTGCCACAAGAATATCATAACTTATGCCCATTCAAGTATTTACCCTCCTTCTTTCGCAGTCGGGTTATGTTTTTCGAGTGTATGTATGTATATTTCTTTGGCACGCCCTAGAGCCTAAACGGCTTGTCGTATTTTTATGTGAGTGGTGTCAATAGATTCGTCTTAGTCGTGAGAGTGACACTGGGTACATCAAAATAAAAAAAAATAAAAATTAAGGATTTTTGGCGGCAAAAATAATCTCAAAAAAAAAGTTTTCAAAATACATGGAGTGTGGTATCAAAATAAAGAATTTTAACGATGAATATATATATATATACCTTATGTATTATTGGGGTTTGGAATAGGAAATGCTAATAAATCACATCACACTTCACACTAATAAATATAAATGCGAAGTTTGTGTTAGTTTGTTACTTCTTCACAGTAAAACGGCTTGATGGGTTTGGCTGAAATTTGGCACATAGGTAGTTTATAATCTGGATTAACACATAAGATACTTTTTTTAAATCCCGGTATTCCCGCGGAAACGGGTAAAACATGATTAAACCTATTTCATACCTCAAAAAATCACCGACAACAGACTGTTCCATTATAATTGTGTTTTAAGGTAAGGAGAGGGGAGAAGGGAGGGAGAGGGGGAGGTAGGGGGGAGATGGGAGATGAGGGAGAGGGGGAGGGGTAGAGGGAGGGAGAAAGCCAAGTCCTGTCAGTGAAGATGAGTAACATATAACATATCACAGAGACAGAGATGTATATAGACAGATATGTTTGTATGTATGAGGGTGTGTACGTATGTTTCTATATGACAGCCTACAGCCTAAATGGCTAGTCCGATTTTGATGTGCGAGGTGTCATTAGATTCGTCTTCATTTCCAGAATGTCATAGGCTATAATGTTTTGTAATAATAATAATACATCCCTTGCAAAAATAAAAAAATGCGTTCTTTTGTAACCTTCAACGAACTATTTCGTAACAAACAAGTGACTTTACTATAATTATTCTAAAGAATGCGCATTTATAATATTTTACAGTGATTTTACGCATACTTTCATACAAAAAACGTACACTCAACTGCGTATCAAGTGTAACGTAATCGTAAGTTAGACGGCAAAAACTGCTTTTCTGCAGTCGGGTATTTTGTTTTTCTTTTAATAAACATACTTGTTTATGATATAATTATTATTAATTTTATTAAGTAAGTTATAATATTAACGACAACACACTGTAATTATTTATATACCTACTCGTATTTAATCAAATTTAAATGTATAATTATGGACACAATTAATTAATGTCTGAAATAAATTAATACAATAATAATTAGAGCGTAAACGTAACTTTTTATGTTCTCCAATATCTGCAGAATCAGAATATCTGCAGGGGTTGTAATCCGATTTAGAAGTTTACTTTTATTGTAAAATCCTCGGATTTTTTTATAATTATTAACATTTGAAAAATTCCATTCACTATGATTAAATATTTTTATAATCAACTCTTATTAAATAAATATATGATGTGGGCATCGAATCTGCAGGATATATTAGATTTTTCTTATTTTTATACGAGATACATACGTTGCAACACTTTTTTCAAATTTCGATGAGCTTACGCTTGACTGCGAACTCGCGGGGACACGCTGAGGTCTACGATGGAGCGCGCTTGTTTATATGAAACCTAAAAGTAAAGATTACTTGTCTAGTTTGTGTACCTACCTTCCTGTGTACCTACCTACCTTCCGTGTACCTACTTTATTTGTCTAGTTTGTGTACCTACCTTCCTGTGTACCTACCTACCTTCCGTGTACCTACCTTCCTAAATTAAAATATCTAACATCTTCGACCATTATATCGCTCTCATTGAACTCTTAAAAATAACATAATATATTATGCCTTTCAATATAAATACAAATACCTATATGCAATAAGCCAGTTAGAATATGAAAGACAGACAAACTTTTGTAAACACCCTATTATTCATCATCATCATCTCAGCCATAAGAAGTCCACTGTTGGACATAGGCCTCCCCCATGGATTTCCAAAAAGACCGATTGGAAGCGGCTTGCATCCAGCGTCTTCCCGCCACTTGTATGAGGTCGTCTGTCCATCTCGTGGCTGGTCTTCCTACGCTGCGCTTGCCGGTACGTGGTCTCCACTCGAGAACCTTTCGGCCCCATCGGCCATCAGTTCTGCGTGCTATTATTATCCTTACATAATATTTGTCCATAATTGCCATTTCATTTGAGACTGGTTAAACCTAATACAGCGCAGGCTGGACCGTGCTAGGGGCCAGCATGTGCTTCCTGTTTTAAAATAGAATTATGTGAGTGCTTACTCAAGTGTCCAAAAATGACTGCTAAGTATATGCTTTTATAAATACTTTTTTTTACAATGAATGGGCTTGACTTTCTGTCACTAGAGCGAAGACTAAGTGTAGTAAGGTGGAGCACGCTTGCCCAGAAGATACCGTATTATGAGTAAGATATTATATTATGTCGGATTGTTTCTTTACAACTCTCTAAGAACTGAATAAAATATATTGACAGATATTATTGAATAAAACTATATTGGCAACAGAGTCTATGTACTGCGGCACCAATGATTCGAAGCTTGAAAGTGTACACCTACATTGCAATATTGCATGCTACTGTCAGTAGGTACCTATATCTGCAGATTATTACAGAGTGTTCGTCATGCAGAAAAGGGCCCTGCGGGCCATATGTGGGGTCTCTGATGATGTCTCGTGTGTAGACCTTTTTAGAGAACTCCGGATATCACCACTGCCATGCGAGGTAGTCTACCAGTTGGCATTATTCACGCACACTCACCTGGATCTGTTCCAGAAGAGAGGCACTAACCAAACTAGGAACCTGCGCAGTAATAAGAAGGAAAATCAACTAGTGATACCACATCATAAGCTCGTGAAGTCGGAGAAATCCGTCTACATTGCAGGACCTGCGATATATAACCGATTGCCCGTTCATGTGCGTGATGCACCTTCCATTGTTTTGTTTAAAACAAGGCTTAAAACATGGCTTCTGGAACAGTTATTCTACGACAATCATGACATATTGAAATTGCCAGAAGTTTGTTCGTAATTAAATTAATTCTCTATTTTTATGATTTTTTGTTTGACATGCTAATTTTAATACAATTGAATTATTTTATTGTTTTATTATCATTGAATTATAAATTTTATTATTTAATATTATTGAATTATCAATTATTATTATTATTATCGAAGACTCAGAATTAATGTTGTATGTTGTACTTTACACTGTTTATTGAATTTATTTGACATGTAACTATGGAGTTATAAATAAATATTTGTATTTGTATTTGTATTTGTATTGGCAACAGAGTGTAGGTACTGCGGCACCAATGATTCGAAGCTTGAAAGTGTACACCTACATTGCAATATTGCATGCTACTGTCAGTAGGTACCTATATTGGCAACAGAGTGTAAGTACTGCGGCACCAATGATTCGAAGCTTGAAAGTGTACACCTACATTGCAATATTGCATGCTACTGTCAGTAGGTACCTATATTGGCAACAGAGTGTAGGTACTGTGGCACCAATGATTCGAAGCTTGAAAGTGTACACCTACATTGCAATATTGCATGCTACTGTCAGTAGGTACCTATATTGGCAACAGAGTGTAAGTACTGCGGCACCAATGATTCGAAGCTTGAAAGTGTACACCTATATTGCAATATTGCAATATAGGTGTACACTTAAAATAAAAAAAAAAAAAAAAATAATAACAAAAATAATAACAAAAGTATTACATTTATCAATACATTACGAAGTTATAATATACACCCCACAATATCAGATGCCACTAGAATAACCAGTGAAACCAGAACATGTATTGATAATATATTGACTAATTTAAAAAAATACAAAACAAAGATAATAGACGCAGGCATATCTGATCACACCATACAAGTGCTGAGTGTTTTAAGTAACCTAAGCTTTAAAGAAAAATACTGGTTTTCCGAAAAAAGAAAAGTCGATGAAAACATAAATGTATTCCTTAAATATTTGTCACAGGTATCATTTTCGGATGTTTACTCACATGACAATCCAAACGAAGCATATAACGAGTTTGTTAACTTATATAGTGTCTTATTTAATCTATGTATCCCTCTAGAAAGAGTAAAAACTACATATAAAAAGAAACCCAATTGGAGTACCAAAGGAATTATAAAAGCTAGTAAAAACAAAAGAAATATGTTCTTAGAATGTCGAAAAAATAAAAGTGATGAAAAAATTGATAGATATAAAAATTATTCGAGGGTTTTAAAAAAAATTACTCGCCTGTCTAGAAAAATTGCAAATATGAAATACATAGATAGAAGTACTAATAAAAATAAAGCTACATGGGGCATCATTAAAGAACACACGTCTCAAACAAACTACATCAAAACATCGATAGAAACTATTCAATTAAATAACGAAGAAATAACAGATCCGAATATAATTTGTTCAGTTATGAATAGTTATTACATTAACAAAGCAAAGCAAACTCACGATATCAATATAAAACAGCATAAAAACACAAATTTCTGTCCTAAGACTATATTTCTCACGCCTGTTAGTTCTCAAGAAATAAGAAACATCGTTAAGCAGTTAAAAAATAAGCAAACTGCTGGATATGATCACATATCTGTACAAATTATAAAACATACTATAGATTTTATAGTAGAGCCCCTGGTTTATATTATAAATCTTTCATTTGAAACAGGTTGTTTTCCTGACAATTTAAAGAAAGCGTTAATTAAACCATTGTATAAAAAAGGTTCTACACTAAAAATGGAAAATTACAGACCTATAGCAATATTGCCCAGTTTCTCGAAAGTTTTTGAAAAAGCTATATATAATAGATTATCAGTATTTTTAGAAACAAATAATATAATAAATCCCAATCAATTTGGTTTCCGCAAAGGAAAAAATACTACCATGGCAGTTTTTAAAATGCTCAAACAAGTTTGGGAAGAAATAAATAACAAAAAAACAGGAATTGCTCTTTGCCTAGATTAATCTATGGCATTTGACTGTGTTATTCACAAAATATTACTCCAAAAGTTAGAGTCAATTGGAATTAGAGGAGTGACCTTAGCATTATTCGAGTCATATCTAAAGAATAGATGTCAAGCCACTGTATTAAATGTGTATAATAAAGATAAAAAACTTATTGAACAGGTTCAATCTGCCTATGAATATATAAATATGGGAGTGCCACAAGGGAGTATTCTTGGGCCCCTTTTATTTCTTCTCTATATAAATGAACTTTCCAATATCATACAACACTTGTGTGTCATGTTTGCTGATGATGCAACTATATTTATACCTCAAAATAACTTAACCCCTACTGATTTCGAAACAGAAATAAATAATACTATAGAAATAATTTCAAACTGGCTTAACTCTATCAACTTAAAAATAAATACGAAAAAAACAAATTATTTACAATTCAGAAGCTATAAAAGAAATCCTATAAACTTAAACATCACCCATAATAGTCAAAAAATATGTGAAGTTAACGAATCAAACTTCTTAGGTGTCACTTTAGACTGTCATCTAAACTGGAAAGGCCACATTGCCAAAATAAGTAGCAAAATTACTAGCCATTGTTACGCCTTATCTATTATTAGCAGTATCGTGTCAAAAGATGTTGCTATAAATGCCTATTATGGTTATGTTTACCCTCTATTAAGTTACGGCATAATTTTCTGGGGGAACTCTGTAGAATTTGATTCAGTTTTTATATTACAGAAAAGGTGTTTACGAAACATTTATAAAATGAATATTACTGACACACTTCGTAATGTTTTTAAAGACAATAAGCTTCTCACGTTAACTAGTATATATATACTAGAGTTATGTATGTTTGTCCAAAATAATAAGTCTGAGTACTTCAACCACACATCCAGTCGTGCCGATAACTTGCGGACCAAGTATAAATTTAATCTATGTGTTCACCAGGTGAACAATACCATGTACGCAAAAAGTACTTTTATAAATGCAATAAAAGTGTATAACCATTTACCTGTACATATAAAAATGTTATGTGGCAACAAATTTAAATGCACCCTAAAAGAATGGTTAACTAGTCAAGTCTTCTACGATCTCAAAGAATATTTTGACGTAGACAAGACATGAATAAATGTTTGTAGTGTCTTCTATATTCCTGTCTTGGCTGTATAGAACTTAAATATTCCTATAATTTATGTACATAGTATATTATTGTCATTGTAAAAAAAAAAAAAAAGTTACGAGTAATATTGTATGTTCGTGATGGACAAACTGTTGAAACTTATATTTATACTACCACCTTTGTACACAGTTATACAATAAATATTTTCTGATTTCTGATTTCTGATTTCTGCATGCTACTGTCAGTAGGTACCTATATTGGCAACAGAGTGTAGGTACTGCGGTACCAATGATTCGAAGCTTGAAAGTGTACACCTACATTTTACTAGCTTTAATTAACAAATACAAATACAAATACAAATACATTTATTTCGATCAAAGACATATTTACATGTTATATGTGAACCCATTGGCTCCGAACTAGTTTACACTGTGTTTCGGAACCAATGGCCTCTCCGAAAATAATGACTTGTCATAATATAATTTATAGTCGTGCTTATTAAATTATTCTGCTACTCTTAGTAAAATTAAAACCGACTAGTATTTCCTAGCAAAGATACACTACCTCAGGTTAAGAAATGAAAAGAGTTTTAATTTGTGACATGTTATTTATTTGTATACTTACTTAACTAATTATCATCTTAATCGAACCGATAAAACATGGGCATATTTTAATTGAGTCAACATCCTTTTGAGATGAATGTGTTAAATGAGCTTTAATTATATCATAATGTGAGATCAACTTTCTTAAATCTATTCTTATACACATTCAATTTACATTCTTACATCGCATTTAATATCACATTAACTTTGGTTTAAACTTCAACACTGAAGTTAACTTTACACACATAAATATTCGAATAAACTAAAAATAAAACACGCTAGTTAGTTATCTGTAACCTTCGAGATGTACCATCCATATTCAATAAAACACGCTAGTTAGTTATCTGTAACCTTCGAGATGTACCATCCATATTCAATAAAACACGCTAGTTAGTTATCTGTAACCTTCGAGATGTACCATCCATATTCAATAAAACACGCTAGTTAGTTATCTGTAACCTTCGAGATGTACCATCCATATTCAATTTCGAATATAAGAGAAACCAATTTCTATCGCTGAAGTGAGAGGAAATTTACAGAATTCATAAAGGCCGTCACAGACACAGCTATAATTTATATTAATATATTTTATAGCTAAACATATTACCATATATTTTCTATACAAATTTTCGAGTGACCGCACACGCAGCTATAATATATATTTCTATGACGTAACCAAACTATACCGTAATTTATATTATCGCATATTTTTATATTATCGCATATTAATATATATTATGGTATAGCAAGACATATTTTGAATATACAGCATGTTTCAAGAGAGTTTTGGCGGGAACGTCGTCGAAACTATTGTTGCTTTATTTTATTTTCCTAAACTTGTGTTATTTTGAATATTAATGCGATAAAAATGGTGGTGTTTTATTCAAATACAGATACATTTATTTCCATAAACTTAAAAAAACATTTGTAACTACCCTCAGTTTAATTCGTTAAGTGTTCGATCATGTACATGAGTGTGGGCAATTGAAATGTAGTAGTGAAACGTGGTCATTTTACGATTTTTACGTTGTCGACAAAACTTCATAGAAGCTTCTAGTAAAGTCGCCACCACTTTACTGAAGCAGGATTCGACTTATAAATTGACTGTATACGTGACATAGATTGTGACTAATTTTTGTGCCTGACAGGGCAACTAACATCTCTAAAGCAACATCAGAATCGTCGTCTGAAGAACTGTCAATTCCAATAACAATGCACTTGTTGAATTCATAATTACTGTGTTTTAAAATCACCCTATATTACAAAACACGTGCAAACACTAGGCCGACCATCAATGAAATGAAGGCAAAATATATATTATAGCATCATCTCCGTGTGTGGTAGCTTGCTATAATATATATTATAGTACGGTATATTAATATATATTATAGCTGTGTCTGTGACGGCCTTAAACATCTAGTTATCTATATGTATAATCATCGTAAATTCGGTTTTAAAGCAGTATTAGGTATTAGCTGCTATTAACAATTTTGATATTGGCTCCCAACTAGGGTCAGTATGTAACTACCAAAAAGTAACTTTACATCACAACATAAATAAGTACATGACGTGGCAATAAACAATTGAACTGAATTGAATGTAAAACATTCACCGTTGCGCTTGCTAAATGTAAGTCGTCCTGCTTCCCGGCGCGCGGCGCGGCAGTTAAACACTAATACAATTTTACAGAATTGTTTCTTGATTTAATGTTTTAATACAATGCAGGTTAAAGTAAGTTATTTTAATACGAAATTTATGAATTAAAATAATGCACACTATAATAATATGAAAATATGTAGCTGAGGATCGGACTTATAAAGCTAACACTCACATAGACACTCTCTCTTTCACTCTAGGGCATCCAGTCGAGATCAGATGACCTTTAATTTATATCGATAAATGCTACGTCAAGATCACAATAACATCCAAAATACTCCGTATTAAATGAAAGCTAATTAAGTTCAAGTAGTACAAACCCGCGGTGGTTTCATCTATAGGACAACATAAGTTTCGATATGTTGTATTGGGAGGTAAAACATTACAAACTTAATTCGGTAGATACCGTCTCGACTAAGGGTACTCACACACGGGACACGCGCCACAATCACAAAACGTCACCAGCGAGCTGCGCGTGCCCACTGCGCACGGAAGCGTTATGATACAATGTCGCACGTAAGTGCCACGGTGCGGGGCGAATTGTCGTGCGGTTTCACGGTGGCTGACGCGGACGTTTCGAAGTCGTGGCGCGGGTCCCGTGTGCGAGTGGACTGAAGGTAAACCACTGAAATGTAAGCTCTATGTCTTATGCAACCGAGTTTAAAATGAAGAACTTCGCTTGAGCGACGCGTTCTTTCGAAACGACGCGTTTTTTCGATGATGATAATTTAGTCACTCGCAACTCTGTTACATTTAAGGACGAACGTCTTTTTCCAGTGCAGTGTTTACCCGATCTCTCGGCCCGGGGACTAGTACATTAGTACTAACGTCTATCAGAACTAGTTGGATGTAAGTTTCGGAACAGCGACCGCGCTCATAACGTGCTCACGAGCTCCAGGCGCTCGTTGATGAGGTTCTGCGCGGTCTCGTCCTCGTCGGGAGCCGGCTCCCGGTCGAGCTCCTCGTCGAGCAGCGTGTACTCGGTGAGGATGCTGCTGGAGTCCTCGCTGTCGTTCACGTTGAAGTAGGTGACGGTGGCGTAGCAGACCCGCGCGTGTCCGGGGCTACCGCGCGCCTCCCCGGGGCTGCTCCGTGCGGACTCGTACGCCGAGTCGGAGCCGCCGCCATAGCTCTCGAGGCTGCCGAGGCGCGACCTCGTACAGCTGCCGTAGCCGCTGTGGCAGGAGCTGTTCTCGTACACGTCGCTGATGTGCAGCGGCGGCAGTGATCCGCGACACGCGCAGTACTGCATGACGTGTATCTCTGCGCGCGCGTCCTCCGTGCCGCTGTAGGAGGGGGAGCGCACCAGCGCGGGGGAGGGCGATACGCGGTTGCGAGCCGATTTCCGACTCTTGCTCTTCTTGAATAGTTTGAAGGCCTACGGACAAAGAAACATATTTTTAATATAAAAATGCTTTAATCTACACTTTTACTAATACAACAAAACATTTTATACAGAGATTAAGTTTTTTGTAACATATTTTGTATAGGATAAACTACGAGCCCCGCAAGTCAGTTCTGTTATGATAAGTTATTTTGTCTGTGTACAACTACTTACAAGAGTCAAAAAATTAGGTGTTATCTGGCAACTTATCGGGTTACGCTGCGCTGGCTGACTGGTTTGAATTGCGACCACAAATTATATAACAACTAGCTGTACTCCGTGGCGTCACCCCCGTAGTGATGAAAAACGATGATAAAAATAGCCTATGTCCAGGCCCAAAAGAATCTCTGTACTATATCTCATAAAGCCGTTTAGCCGTGAAGAAGTAACAAACAAATAGAGAGACAGAGGACAGACAGAGTTATTTTGTATATTATTATAAAACAATTAAGAAATTACAATTATAATAATATATTAATAACTAATTCCAAATTTATAATATATTTTTAAACTATGGTAAAAGCTAATGCTAATATGTATTACAATCTATTTCACTTAAATCTCGGGTCGCAGCCCGGTACTTTGATGGGCATCAGTGGAGCCGAAGCCAACACTGAGAGGCCCTTTATTCAAAAATTAAGTAAAAATACAGGGTTTTGGTATGTGGATAGATGATGGAACTATTGTACTATTTGGAATTTGATAAATCGGGGCTATTGAGATGAAATGGTTATGACTTATAATACTAGATTAATGGCTGATGCTCCCACACAGTGAGCAACATGCGGTATTACTGTTACAATCTACAGGCGACTCTCGTTAATTCAAAGCTGCGATAATTCGAACCTCTCTATAATTCAAAGATAGCACGAGTTCCCTACAAAATCTCTTTATACCTATTTCGAACTAAATCAATACATTTGTATGCACTTCGAACGACAAAATCATTCAGTTCAGTTTTAAAAGATCTTTATTCAGTAATAATAATAAACTAAGAACATGTACAATACCAGTGTAAATTTATTCCTAGCAGTACAATAGTATAGCGAAATGTTTGTTCTGCGTCCACTAGGGTTCATATCAAAACTTTGAGCATGAGAATTGGCATAATATATAAAAGTAATATGAATAAGACGATAAATAGTTAAAATTAATAATTATTTGTAGATTTGTACACTTTTAGAAGCTGCACAATTTTTAAGGAAGATTTGGCGATCGAGAAATAAAAAAATATTCAAATGAAAAACTTGGATAATTTTAAACAATTATTTTGCACAATTAGTTAGACTTGAGGGTAAATAAATATGCATTAAGCTGAGCGCATGGCAGTCGGTCGACGCGACGGTTAGCAAGCAACAGGTTTGTCCACTGTGGTGGTGTGTTATCAGTGATGCAGAGCCAGACACGCAAGCGCAAGCGGGCCGCCGCGCGACGCGCATGCCATCTCCGCCCTTTATACCATATGGTAACACGGGCGGGTATGCCCCGCGCGCCGGCAGCGGGCGCACACGCACACGCACACTGTAGTGACTCGGCCTGTTCATCGCACTCAAGAAATAGGTGATGGGGTAATTTATATCGACAGTAGTTATCGATTTATAATATTATTTAGCAGTTATTTATAATATTATTATTATTATATTATATAGTAGTTATCGATGAAAGGAAGGTTATTTTTGCGAGTTTTACATAAATTTTTGATGGGTTGATTTTTATTTCTGCGATTCTTATAAATGTAAAATCTTTTTGATAACTTGTATATATAAGCGTTGATTGTTGGATAACCAATACGTTGATGCAATTTTTAAAGATTTGTCCGAAATGGTGTATTGTAAGCATATTTAAGAGCTTTATTCTGGATGATTTGTATTTTTTTAATATTAGACTGGCATGTGCTACTCCACACAGGACATGCATATGTGATGCAAGGACGTATCAAGGTAGAGTATATATGCATTTTAGTACTACTACTAAGACACGAACGTCTGTTTAAGACCGGGTTCAACGCATTTATGGCTTTGATGCCTTTGTTATGGAGCTTGGAAATATTATCAGACCAGTCGAGTTTTCTGTCAAGTACTGTCCCTAAGTATTTAACTGATCGGCTCCAGGGGACGTGGTAGCCCCCAATTTTAAGTTTCCTAGTAGGAAACGTATGTTTTCTAGTGAAAATAATAGCTTTCGTTTTCGAGCTATTGAGCTTTAGCTTCCACTTACTGAAATAGTCAAGCAACTGTTCGATGGCAAGTTGAAGGCGACTTATAATTATATCTGTATCAGCAGAGGATGTGTAACATGCGGTATCATCTGCAAAGCCAGCTATTTCTGTTCGTGTTTGCACGGGTATATCATTAAGAAACAACACAAATAGTTGAGGACCGACAATTGATCCCTGCGGCACACCCGCAGGAACTGGCTTAAGCGTGGAAGAGCAGTTATTTATATGCACCCGAAAACTTCGATCCGTTAAATAAGACTTAAACATTTTTACTAAGTGAATGGGGATTCCGAGCAAGATCAGCTTGTGTAAAAGGGCTTGGTGCCAAACCGTGTCAAAGGTTTTCTCAATGTCTAGTAGAAACATTCCGGTTGAGTGTTTTAGATTAAGATTATATGATACGGATTCATCTACTCTAGTTAGTTGCTGGACTGTCGAATGATCTTGACGAAATCCAAATTGTTCATCGATCAGAATATTTTTAGTTACGCTCAATAGACGTCTGTAAATAATTTTTTCAAACACCTTGCCGAGGCAGGGCAGGAGGCTAATAGGGCGATAAGATGTTGGATCTGTAGGATCTTTTCCGGGCTTGTGTATCGCGATAACTTTTGCTATCTTCCAAGGCAATGGAAAATAATTTAGCATAAAGCAAGCATTGAATATTTTAGTTAGTAGCACAATACATTTTTGGGGGATATTTTGAATGAGGATGTTAGTAATCTGGTCAGGACTTTCAGGGAGCTTTGCGAGGCTTTAGCCTAGATATCATATTTTTAATTTCTGCTGGACGCGCTAGTATTGAATTATCAACTGTTGAATCACTGTCTAGAACACTCAATGACTGAGCAACTGCTGGTGCTTCAACACTAGCCCAGTTATCAGTCAGCAACATATTTTTCAAGAAGCTATTCGCTAGAACCTCGCATTGCTCCTGTTGGTCAGTCGTTAAAGAACCATCTTCTTGCTTCAGTGCTGTGATAGTGAACGAGTTTGAAGAACGTATGGATCTTACCAGACGCGAAAAAATCATTGCTACATAACAAAACGACGCGTTAATTCGAACTCATCGGCGTCCAACACTCGACAATTCAAAGTTGCAGAGAGAAAGAGGCGGAAAGATTATAAGTACATTTTGCGACAAGTTCAAACTTGTATCAACGTACACGAGCCTTTTTTTTGTTATGATTAGTTTGACTATTTGACACACACTTCTCACAAATTGGTTTGTTTAGTTATGTTTCAGTTACTGTTACTCTTTCGTTGGTATACAGATTAAAAGTTTGTGTTAGTTATGAGCCCTAGAAAGTATAAATGTTTGACGATTGCTGAAAAGAAGAAGTTAACCGAAAAAGTAGAGGAAGGTAAGAAGGAAAGTGATGTTGCAAAAGAATTTAAGATTCCTCTGAGTACTCTCTCAACCATAATAAAGCACAAGGAGAAAATTAATGCTGCTCAAACGACTGGAGTACGAAAAAGAACTACTAAAGGTGAATTTCCAAAAAATGGTGAAAGAATAGCAATTAATAAATAATAATTGATCAACACTTAATAATTCGAAGTTTTATTTATTTTCTCTCACAAACGAACCATTTGATATTTCAAACACTCGATAATTCGTAATATTTTAAGAGTCCCTCGAGTTTCGAATTAACGAGAGTCGACTGTATTATTATTAGTTAAGATGTACCTTTGCATAGATCTATTAAAAATTGGAAAGAACATTGGCAGTGCAGTGCAGTGCAGTGCAGTGCATTGCAGGAACGGGCTTTATCTACGCGTAGGTAAATAACCGTCTGCTGAACAGCTCATCGTTATATATTTTATATGGACTTCTTACTAAAACATTTCATGAATAATCGCTTCATATTATTTCTATTAGAAGAGTTTTACTAATGAAATAATACCATATTCACCGATACATCAACATAACACAAGATATGAAAGTAACTCGATACATCCATTAATTAATGACCGCTCGATAAGTAAGGGTTGTTAGATACCTCCCGGAGTCATGATACTGTCCCGCGCGGCGTCGGCAGCCCCGCGCCCCGCGCCCCGCACACCGCGCCCCGCACGCCGCGCGGAGAGGAGGTTCTCAATTCGATTGTATTTTTAGGGTACCTCAAAAGGAAAAATCGGAACTCTTATAGGATCACTTTGTTGTCCGTCTGTCTGTCCGTCTGTCCGTCAGTCCGTCTGTCCGTCTGTCCGTCTGTCCGTCTGTCCGTCTATCCGTCTGTCCGTCAGTCCGTCTGTCCGTCCGTCCGGGTTGTCAAGAACTCTATCTCGGGAACGCGTGAAGGTATCGTATTGAAATTAAAACCATATACGCAGATCCGTAGTCTCTTGCTGCAGAGAGAAAAAACAAACGTGTCCGTTTTCATAAAAAATAGTTACAGCCGAATGTCTCGCAAAAACGCATATTTCGACACTCGCAAGGGAATAAAAACCTATGGGGTAAATTGGGGTACTTCCTGTTGAACTAGAATTATGAAATTTGGCAACAAGAAGCATTGTGTTAGAGTACACATATAGGAAAAAAAACCGAAAACTGGTCATTTTTAATTTAATCACCAAAAAAATGTCTTTATGCAAGGAATAAAGTGAATTAACCGTATCATGTGGGGTATCATATGAAAGAGCTTCATTAGCACAAGCTAAAACAGTTTTTAAATATTTTTAAGATGCATATTTTTCGGTTTATGAAGGAAAATATGAAAAAATATATGATTTCCCCCTTATCTATTATATATATATAATATCCACTTGTTTGTACGGAACCCTCGGTGGGCGAGTCTGACTTGCACTTGTCCGGTTTTTTTTACTACTCCATAGCTCATTAATTATTGTTTTTTTTTGAAAGGATATACTTTTAGAATAATCCCATAGACATTTCATCACAATCGGTTTAGTAGTTTTGTTTTTCAAACAAAATGGCGTAGTTGAAGTCGGTTGTTTCAGTTTTTGTAAACTATAATACCAGCAAAAACATTTCATGTAAAATTGGTTGCCATGTGTCGCATTGTCATGCCACTTTCACTGAGAAAAACATATCAGATGAGATCTGACTGAATCTGAAGAGCCAAGCCGCTAACTCTACAAAATCTAACGCTACAATACTTATCTCTGTAAGCCTTCAATCTTGGTAAAAAAGCATGGCATTAATTCTTCACATTTAATTTGTTTGTATTTTAACTAAGGCCATTATTATTATCATTGTTATTTTAAATTACTTACCTTACTTATTTGAATTAGTGTAATTGGTTATAGCCGTACTAATGAAATAAATAAATAATGGCTTGACCGTTTTCCGGCAGTCAGTTACAAACATAATTATGTCGCATAACATGTCGTACATGGACTTATAAGGAAGAAAAAGAAACTAAAAGTTCTGCTCTTGAATGTTGTATAATTAGAACAGTAATGTAATAGTTCCATCCATGAAAGTGAAACGACCAAGGTAGGGCCTACCTTATCTTATGGCAAACAAACCGTTATCATAAACGAGAACCAAATGAGAACGAACGAATAGACGAATACGCAACACAGACCAACCAACCATACATACGGAATACCCAGGTGCCTCAGCGTGTCGACATCCAAATTAATTTGCGACAGAGCGCGAGAAATGATACCGTGTGCTAACTTGAGGCGCGCGCCATCTAGTATCGCCTTTAGAAACTAACTAGACAAACGATCCTCACTGAGTGGTAAAATTGTCGTATTTTAGATGTGAATTATATCTAAAGTACAAAAGCTAAATAAATGAAACTTTGTATGTTTTATAAATGTACTGTCTACATTTATCCTGAAAATTTGGGCTCTCTAGTATTATCCATATCAAAGTTATGTTGTGTTACAGAAATATAGACACACACACAAGTTCACACTTTAAAAGGGTTGGAGGGTGAAAAATACAAATATCTTAATTTTTCTGTTGTTTATGTATTAATCGTAGTTTGCATACCATATTTCAGCTTTCTGAGACTTCAGGAAGTACCCTATCTTTTTGATTACACTCAGGGGGTGTGCTCCCACAAATAAAGGGTTGGAGGGTGAAAAGTAAAAATATCTTAATTTTTTCGTGGTTCATATGTAAATATTAGCTTACACACCAAATTTCAGCTTTCTAAGACTTCAGGAAGTACCTTATATTAATTATTGATGAGAATAACGTAATAACCCCCAAATAAGGGTAGAGGGTGAAAAATATAAATATCATAATTTTTCTGTTGTTTATGTACCAATCGTAGTTTGCATACCAAATTTCAGCTTTCTACGACTTCAGGAACTGTAACCGGTCAAATTCTGTACATTGATATTTTTTTATTTCTTTTTATTTGAGGATGCATTCCTATCGAAGCCAAAACAGCAATTTTTAAATTTTTTGTCTGTCTGTCTGTCAGTACGGTGTGTCCAATGGACGCTGAAATTGAGATTGAAATTAATATTTACGCGAACAAATAAATATGAACGAAGACTCTTTCATATTTTGCTTCAGGGATGGCTTAAGGTGATAAAAAAGGGGGTTGAAATTTTTTATGACTTAGCGAGGTATGGGATCGAGACAGGAGCTGAACGTGATCGGGGCTGGAGCGGTTTAAAAAAGGGGACGGCAGTTTATTCGTCATTTAAATACGTTTGACCACAATCTCAACACAAATACATTGAGTCGGCAGTTAGGTTGGAGCGCGGCGGATGTGTTATCTTACGCGTACTAAGTCGCGGGTACAGCTAGTATTAATAATATTAGGTAAACTTGTTGTCTTACAATTCAAATTAATTTTGTTAAGGAGTACAAGATTAATTCCCGAGATAGAGCCGGCGACAGTTCATTACACTTCACGAATATTTATATTGTATCTAAGATGACATAATATCGGTCTTCATTTTATTATTTGACCTATTTTTAGCTGCACATATAAATTAACAGTTAGTTATTATAATTTAACAATTATTGCTCATTTTCATAACTAGGTAGGTATTTAGGGCAACTTTGATTTGTTACTTATATATAATTAATTAATTTACGTGTAAATAATTAAGTTACTATATTAAGCGCTGTCAACAAATCGCTAGGGAATATTCATAATGGAAGGTCAAGAGGGAACAATCATTTCGTAGCGCCTATATTTTGTTAAAACCAAGAAGATTTTTAAAAATAAACAAAATATCTTCCCGATTCTAAAATGCATAAGACTATAATAATAATAAATCACATATCAAAATTAGTTCAGCCATTTAAGGTACAAGAGAATAAAAAAAAACATGTGTTAGTAAGCAGCCAGAGTCAGCTAATAAATTAATCAGAATCAGAATCAGAAAATATTTATTATAAACTGTGTGCAATGATATTATAATAATGAATAATCCAAAAGATAATCTTAATCTTAATAAAGCTCTTTTTGTGTCCTATTTAGAAACTGCGGGTCACTCACGTCTGTTTTGAGTAGAAATATTCGACTATACTTTCATCCGCATTCGGCGGTCTTTTTCACAGGAGCAGCACAAACGTCATTCTCAATCGGTGACGCGCCTCGCACGTACTAGGTAGTATAGTCGGATATTTCGACTCAAAACAAACGTGAGTGACTGACCCGTGGTCAGGATCGTGGATTACCTGCCACCGGTAAGTACTTAGTTGTAACAGCGGCTGTAGGAAATATCTCAAAGGTACTTATCAAATATTTTTATCAGATCGCCTGAAGCTTAAAGTATAGACTTATTGCAAGTTAGTAACTTAGGGTTCGCTACTTGTTTTTATAGTAAAGTTGTAGGAATATGCGAAAGTCAAGGTCTCGAGTTTCGCACGGCGCGGCGGCATGGCGGCATGGAGGCACGGCGGCACGGCGGCACGGCGGCACGGCGCGGCACCCCCGCCGATCCGTGACGGTCACGCAAAAGAAAGGGGTTCAGGCGCGTAGACCGTACAATTTTACTAAAGATAAGCCTATGAACAATTGGTTATTATTATCCACTATAATTATTATACCTTTGAATTAACTTACCACGGTATGTGCGTGGTTAAAGGTAACATATAAATAGTCAAAATCTTCGAAACAATAACAGAATAACTTCTGGTTCCATAAGATTGATAACTGGCAGACGTATGTGACACAGATGACGTTTCAGTATGAAAGTATCATGGAGCCGGTCTGACGATGGGGCCGGGAAGTTGCCACTGGAACTTTGTAATTCTAAATGACAGATTCTTAAAGAAAGAATTTAAATTCTACCCTCTACATCTTTTTTCTGGATCTGATAGTAATCGTTTTTTTTATTTGTTTAGTTTTTTTTAGTACATGCGATGATTAGTTCTGATAAAGAAGCCGAAAACATGAAGTCGAAACGAACGAGTTTGAACTCGTATTTTTAATAAATATAAAACGTGGACGTGGCAGTGTTGCCAGTATTCTTGACACTTTCCCCACTACCAGTGGACTTTTTGAGTAAGTTTTTATTTTATTTGTTTTCTGTATATATATGTTTAAAAATTGTTTTTTTTTTAATAGTCTTAATGTGTAGATAGTTTGTAGTTGATTCACTTATATCGCATGTTTGATATCAAAAGAAAGACTAAGGTAATGAGCACATTTCAAATATCTTTATAAATATAAATAAATAATACTAACCGTCAACACAGAAAAAGAAGTAGGGAGTTCGACCTCAATGTCAGGCTATGTGTAAAAAGATAAATATCTATATAATGACGTCGTTGGTATTAAGCGACACGGCTGGACCATTTTCAATAAATATAGATTAGGATCGAACACCGTTATGTGAAACATAAGTTCCTATCTTGATATAACTACATCCTAATGACGTCACAGAATATATTTGCTACATTCTCACGAGACAAAAGTTGCCCGTTTATAAAATATTTGCATACGAAGGCTGATTAATTTAGAAAGGCTGGTAAATAAAACCTAATCGTACGGAAGAAGGTCAGCCGTATTGTTTTCACATCAAGGAGCTCAGTTCGATCGAGCGGCGCCAGGCGCCGAGGCCTTACCATTCTTGAATGTACGAAATATATGTGATCTTGTATTGTAGCCAAACGACATTAAATTAATAAACAAGAATATAAAAGATTCATATAACAATATAATAGCGACTAAACCTGTATTATTTTCTTATAACCCTGTTTTGTACGAAGACTCTCCAAAAAATGGGTGAAGAATTATCTATATTAGCTGCAGTGGACACGTCTTGAAAAAGTGTTATATACCTACCTACCATGCCATACCATGCTGCTATATACGAGTACCTACCATGGCATGCCATGCAGCTTTAAATAGATTTTTCTGTGCCTCCTGAATATAAGCCTATGGCTCTAATATCGAATACCTAGGCTCGCTAGAAAGTAAAGGATAACTGACTCTTGGATGGCTAATATAAATTGCACCCACCGACACTGAACTGGTTTTCGTTTTGGTATACTCGTACATACACGCAATTGAGTTATTTCGTTTTTGCCCGACTGCGGCGTAAGAAGGAGGGTTATGTTTTTCGAGCGTATGTATGTATAAATGTTTCTATATGCTCGCCTACAGCCAACGGCTTGACCGATTTTGATGTACGAGGTGTTAGATTCGTCTTCACGTCTTCGTGTATGACACTCTGGAAGTGAAGTCGAATCTAACACCATATTATGCTATATTTTATTTGTAGTAGTAATAAATCTCTCACAAAAATAAAGAATGCGTTTTTTCTACCCTCCAACGAACTTTTTCGTAATAAAGAAGTGGTTTTACTAGAATTTTTCTACAGAATGCGCATTTAAAAAATTCATTTACAGCGATTTTACGCATACTTTCTCAAAACGTACACTCAACAGCCTATCAAAGAAAATAATTGCATAAGATTAAATATAAAATCTAAATCTATTATTTATTGGCCATAAGCCATATAAGTTATAAATTACAAATTACAGACAGAACTCCTTCTTTTAAAGAGCTTGTATCACCTTTAACTGTACATTTTCAGAGATGTCGACTTGTTTACAATGAGACAAAACTATTTTAAATATCGTGCAATATCAAACTTTTTCAAAATTAATTAAAATCACACACTTAAGTATACATATTACATCATTTTTAAATTTCAATTTCATATTATCACAGATCGATATGGCTTAGTAACTTTTAATTAAGTTCTACTAGATACTATTTATTCTTTTAAAAAGTATTTAATTACCAGATGCCTATTGGCCTGTAAACATAAATTCTATTGGTGAAAACTGTAAGGCTTATTCTGTAATATTAATTTAAACTATATATATGTTCAAATCTGTTTGTTTTCCAAAAAAAAAGTATAAGTTATTTAATGTACGTTATGGTTGTAGATTTTGTTGAATAAATAAAATAAAAAAAAAATGAAATCGTAAGTTAAACTGCAAAAACTGATTTTCTGCAGTCTGGTATTTTGTTTTTCTTTTAATAGAAACTTGTTAAACTAACTAATAGCTTAAGAATTGTATGATAGAGCACAAGAAGTTTTATATTTGTCTTAAATATGTGAATTATTTTAAACCGTATTTACCAAACATAGGCATCGTAATTCAATGAAGCATTAATGTCAAAAGGGCAGCGTACCTACCTAGCTACAATCTCGTCAGTGGAGCTCGCGACCCAGATCAATGATCGATGTTCGTCTAATAAATTAATGTCTACAACAGGCTCACCTACTTTCTTCGACTCGAATCAATGTTGACGAATGGAAAATATACAATTGTTTACCTACATCTTGATATTAGTACAATTATCTTCAAGTGGGTCGCTCTTCTCATTTGTCACGGGGTGCTTCGAACTCGACTCGAGTTTTTCGCTAAATATGAGCTGACCTGCTTGATGTGTTTCGGTGGAAAATTCAAACAAAAAACAGTGGTTAGTATCCGTGCTACCCTCCCCTACCTAACCTACCTACTCCTTGTCCATACTCCCTCCTTCTCGAGCCTACAATTTTAATAAGGCCAAGTGTTAAAAAAACTGTAAAATGTCACATAATCGTTATATTTGTACGTAAACGCCAGTACATTAAATTCCGCATGATCAGTTCTCAATTGTTCAGTTTCCTTCTTGCTTTGTCGTTTCAAAACAAACGAAATAATCCAAAAACCGAGCAATGTTTACTCTTCTTCTCAAGTTGAATAATATTTATCGGTAAAGTATATGTTTGCACATTTCTAAAATACCACATGTGTTCAATTTCCTTAGGTTCCCATTGTATAATAAGTTGTTTAAACTCTGTGTAATAATAAACAGAAGATTCAAAGACAATACTGACAACCTATTGTAATGATTAATGTAGACAGTAAGTAGAGTAAGTAACATTAGAAAGAGTGCGGGGGCCGGGGAGGAGGAGGAGCAGCGCTACCGGCATGCGGCAGACATAAGTAACATTAGAAGGAGTACGGGGAGAAGGAGGAGCAGCGCTACCGGCATGCGGCAGACATAAGTAACATTAGAAGGAGTGCGGGGAAGAGGAGGAGCAGCGCTACCGGCATGCGGCAGACATAAGTAACATTAGAAGGAGTGCGGGGAGGAGGAGGAGCAGTGCTACCGGCATGCGGCAGACATAAGTAACATTAGAAGGAGTGCGGGGAGAAGGAGGAGCAGCGCTACCGGCATGCGGCAGACATAAGTAACATTAGAAGGAGTGCGGGGAAGAGGAGAAGCAGCGCTACCGGCATGCGGCAGACATAAGTAACATTAGAAGGAGTGCGGGGAGGAGGAGGAGCAGTGCTACCGGCATGCGGCAGACATAAGTAACATTAGAAGGAGTGCGGGGAGAAGGAGGAGCAGCGCTACCGGCATGCGGCAGACATAAGTAACATTAGAAGGAGTGCGGGGAGGAGGAGGAGCAGCGCTACCGGCATGCGGCAGACATAAGTAACATTAGAAGGAGTGCGGGGAGGAGGAGGAGCAGCGCTACCGGCATGCGACAGACATAAGTAACATTAGAAGGAGTGCGGGGAGGAGGAGGAGCAGCGCTACCGGCATGCGGCAGACATAAGTAGCATTAGAAGGAGTGCGAGGAGGAGGAGGAGCAGCGCTACCGGCATGCGGCAGACATAAGTAACATTAGAAGGAGTGCGGGGAAGAGGAGGAGCAGCGCTACCGGCATGCGACAGACATAAGTAACATTAGAAGGAGTGCGGGGAGGAGGAGGAGCAGCGCTACCGGCATGCGGCAGACATAAGTAACATTAGAAGGAGTGCGGGGAGGAGGAGGAGCAGCGCTACCGGCATGCGGCAGACATAAGTAACATTAGAAGGAGTGCGGGGAGGAGGAGGAGCAGCGCTACCGGCATGCGACAGACATAAGTAACATTAGAAGGAGTGCGGGGAGGAGGAGGAGCAGCGCTACCGGCATGCGGCAGACATAAGTAGCATTAGAAGGAATGCGAGGAGGAGGAGGAGCAGCGCTACCGGCATGCGGCAGACATAAGTAACATTAGAAGGAGTGCGGGGAAGAGGAGGAGCAGCGCTACCGGCATGCGACAGACATAAGTAACATTAGAAGGAGTGCGGGGAGGAGGAGGAGCAGCGCTACCGGCATGCGGCAGACATAAGTAACATTAGAAGGAGTGCGGGGAGGAGGAGGAGCAGCGCTACCGGCATGCGGCAGACATAAGTAGCATTAGAAGGAGTGCGAGGAGGAGGAGGAGCAGCGCTACCGGCATGCGGCAGACATAAGTAACATTAGAAGGAGTGCGGGGAAGAGGAGGAGCAGCGCTACTGGCATGCGACAGACATAAGTAACATTAGAAGGAGTGCGGGGAGGAGGAGGAGCAGCGCTACCGGCATGCGGCAGACATAAGTAACATTAGAAGGAGTGCGGGGAGGAGGAGGAGCAGCGCTACCGGCATGCGGCAGACATAAGTAACATTAGAAGGAGTGCGGGGAGGAGGAGGAGCAGCGCTACCGGCATGCGACAGACATAAGTAACATTAGAAGGAGTGCGGGGAGGAGGAGGAGCAGCGCTACCGGCATGCGGCAGACATAAGTAGCATTAGAAGGAGTGCGAGGAGGAGGAGGAGCAGCGCTACCGGCATGCGGCAGACATAAGTAACATTAGAAGGAGTGCGGGGAAGAGGAGGAGCAGCGCTACCGGCATGCGACAGACATAAGTAACATTAGAAGGAGTGCGGGGAGGAGGAGGAGCAGCGCTACCGGCATGCGGCAGACATAAGTAACATTAGAAGGAGTGCGGGGAGGAGGAGGAGCAGCGCTACCGGCATGTGGCAGACATAAGTAACATTAGAAGGAGTGCGGGGAGGAGGAGGAGCAGCGCTACCGGCATGCGACAGACATAAGTAACATTAGAAGGAGTGCGGGGAGGAGGAGGAGCAGCGCTACCGGCATGCGACAGACATAAGTAACATTAGAAGGAGTGCGGGGAGGAGGAGGAGCAGCGCTACCGGCATGCGACAGACATAAGTAACATTAGAAGGAGTGCGGGGAGGAGGAGGAGCAGCGCCTATGACCTATATAAAGCCAAAATTAAAATAAATAAATAATATAAATCAATTATAAAATACTTCTATAATAATCATATACCGCGTTTAGCGCTCAGAAACCTCGATGACTATCTATCTTTGGAGCTTATCTATGTAATAACAGATGCAATGAATCAAGCGAGAGTAGAGAGAGTTCATGTACCTAGAGATCTCGAGATAATGGCGGTGCGAACGACCGCCAACACTTCTACTCACTCATTAGTAAAGATAAAGATATATTTATTTGTCAAAACATGTGTACAGGTGCAGATGTCACAGCGTTAATATCGGTCAAACATGCCTTTACCACATATTAGGGTGTACAAATATGAGAGTCAAGTAACTTACACTTACATGCTTAATTGATTTCATTGTATCAATATTATTACTGCACTATGATTATTATGACAGTATATGTGTACTACGTTTTAGATATTAAAATATCTGAAACCAAAACTTTCAAAAAAACAATTCTAGACAACTTTAAAAACTCCTCTTTTAAAACTACTACCCCGCGGCCAGAGCGCTATTTCGCATATAAATGTTCCACCAATTAAAACCTGCCAAGTGCGAGTTTGACTCGTACACTGGTTACCGTACTGTATACGGTTACCGCAGTGTGTGTCATTGACCGTTAACTTTCAATTTAGTTTTTATCCCCCGCGCCCCGACACAAAACTAGGGCTATTTAAGTTTAACGTGTGTATCTGTGGGCATGTGTGTGTTTGTGTATGTTTGTAGCATCATACTCCGAAACAAATTAACTTATTTTGATCTATTATAGATTATCTTGGCATATGATTTGATCGAGAGTATTCATAGTTATGTTTCAATAGAATCTATTCAGCCCATATTCAGCCAGTTTTTATGTCGTTTATAGGGTTCCGTACCTCAAAAGAAAAAAACAGAACCCATAAGGTCTCTTTGTTGTCCGTCTGTCCGTCCGTCCGGGTGTCAAGACCTGTATCTCGGGAACGCGTGAAGGTATCGTGTTAAAACCATATACCTACACAGATTCATAGTCTCTTGCTGCAGAGAGACAATCAAACTTCTTAGTTTTCATAAAAAAAAGTTACAGCCGAATATGTTGCAAAAAAAACGCATATTTCGCAAGTCTTGCCCGTCTGTCCGGGTGTAAGACCTTTATCTCGGGAACGCGTGAAGGTGAAATTAAAACTATATACGCAGATCCATAGTTATTTCCTTTATGAGTACTGTATGACAATGCTTCTTGCCAAATTTCACAGTTATAGGTCAACGGGAAGTACCCCATAGATTTGATTCCCTTGCGAGTGTCGAAATGTGCGTTTTTACGACATATTCGGCTGTAACATTTTTTTTACGAAAACTGAGAAATTTTATTTTTCTTTCTGCAGCAAGAAACTATGAATCTGCGTATATGGTTTTAATTTTATCACGATACCTTTATGCCCGGACGGACGGATAGACGGACAGACGGACAACAAACTGATCCTATAAGGGTTCCGTTTTTTCCTTTTGAGGTACGGAGCCCTAAAATATAATATCCCCTTTTATCTACTAGTTTGTACGGAATCAAAATCGGTTTAGTACGTTGATTTTTAAAATAAAATAATATGTCATCCAAGTAAATGAAATTCGTGTTAGCTACCCTGGCTGCCATTATAATATATTATGTCCATTATAATCTCATAACGCTATCTCACTGATTTTTCGTTTCTCTACGACTTAGATAATTATAAATGACCTTCTTTCAGATGTTAGCCGATAAGAACACAATTCTTGCGAAGTCTAGGTCAACCGTATTCAGCGGTATTTTTTACCGACTTCAAAAAAGGTTTTTTGTTTGTTAACACATGACCCCGTTATTTATGAGACGATTTGATTATTTTTTTAGATAGATTTTCGTGCTCGAAGGTACAACGCCAGAAGCATGGAACAGAAGCGTGGTGGCGCTGTTCTTCAAAAAAGGGCACAACACTTTGCTGAAGAACTACAGACCCATCTCGCTTCTGAGCCATGTTTATAAGCTGTTTTCGAGGGTCATTACGAATTGTCTTGAACGCAGGTTTGATGACTTCCAGCCTCCCGAACAAGCCGGTTTCCGAAAAGGCTATAGTACCATAGACCACATCCACACGCTGCGGCAAGTGATACAGAAGACCGAAGAGTATAACTTGCCCCTTTGCTTAGCGTTTGTGGACTATGAGAAAGCCTTTGATTCGATCGAGACCTGGGCGGTGCTTGAGGCCCTCCAACGATGCCGTATTGACTATCGGTATGTCGAAGTGCTGAAGTGTTTGTACAACAACGCTACCATGTCGGTCCGAGTACAAGACCAGAATTCAGAGGCAATTCCATTAAAGAGAGGCGTGAGGCAAGGAGACGTTGTCTCTCCGAAACTGTTTACCGCAGGTTTGGAAGATGCCTATAAGCTTCTGGAATGGAAAGGGCTCGGCATCAATATTAACGGCGAGTACATCACTCACCTTCGGTTTGCTGACGATATAGAAGTCATGGCAGAGTCGATGGAGGACTTCAGTACGATGCTCGAAGACCTCGATAGAGTTTCCCAACGGGTGGGTCTCAAAATGAACATGGACAAAACGAAGGTTATGTCGAACGCCCATGTAGTGCCCACCCCAATATCTATGGGTAACTCCACTCTTGAAGTTGTTGACGAATATGTCTACCTAGGACAAACGGTCCGATTAGGCAGGTCCAACTTTGCGAGAGAGGTCAATCATCGTATCCAACTCGGCTGGGCAGCGTTCGGGAAACTTAAAAGCGTCTTCTCGTCCAATATACCCCAGTCCCTCAAGTCGAAAGTTTACGACCAGTGTGTGTTACCAGTGATGACTTACGGCACTGAGACGTGGTCCCTAACTATGGGCCTTATAAGGAAGCTCAAGGTCACGCAACGAGCTATGGAGAAGGCTATGCTCGGAGTCACTCTACGAGATCAAATAAGGAATAAAGAGATACGTAGACGTACGAAAGTCACCGATATAGCACAGAAGATTAGCAAGTTGAAGTGGCGGTGGGCAGGCCACATAGCACGTAGAACTGATGGCCGATGGGGCCGAAAGGTTCTCGAGTGGAGACCACGCACCGGCAAGCGCAGCGTAGGAAGACCAGCCACGAGATGGGCAGATGACCTCATACAAGTGGCAGGAAGACGCTGGATGCAAGCCGCTTCCAATCGGTCTTTTTGGAAATCCATAGGGGAGGCCTATGTCCAGCAGTGGACTTTTTATGGCTGAGATGATGATGATGATGACTCTTTTGAAAAGGACCACCGAATGCTGTTGAAACTACAGTCAGAGTATCAAAGGAAATAACAACTCTCTGCCTCTCTAACAAAATTTGAAATTAAAGAAATGTCTATAATATTAAAACCTCGAAAACCACGAAACTTATTAATAACTAACATTTAGTGAACAATGATACCCAACATGTGGGCCACGCGTGTGTCCTACTCGTAGCTGTACGTGGCAGGTCACTGATTAGTGCGCACCCTGTACTACTGATGGAACTGTTTGCTCGGCCGCGTACCGGCAGCGACCGCCACTCGTTCTTGGCGCAGGTCATCCCATGGAACACAGTTCTGCCTCGCGACACTTATTTAAGCAATCAGAAATATTTACAGATAAATGTTATTATTAAATAGAGCATAATATGAGACAAGTATCTATGTTAAAAGAAAAACAAAATACCCGACTGCAGAAATACAGTTTTTAACCGACTAAAAAAATGAGGTTATCAATTCGACCTGTATGTTTGTAATATTGTCAGAACTGCACAGTTTTTGTATATCAATCAATCAATCAATCATTTTTATTGGCCTTATAACAATGTCAGTTACACTGGGCAAGTCAAATTTACATAAGTATGTTCCAAATTACCAAATACAAATACTATATAAAAATTTCAGAATAATTAACTGTCTAAGTTAACAAATATCTTTTCATTTCACTTCAATTAAAATTTACTGTTAATTTCAATTAACTGTCTATTAAATATTTTTAAACATAGCATAACCTATAATATTAATATTATATTTTTAAACAATAATTTAAACATTACGGCACATATTTTCAGTTAAAAGGTTTTTAGTTTTAAGTCAGAAAAGCTAAATATGTCAAAACACATACATAATGAAGTCAAAAATAAACTAAACAGTTACAGAAAAGGGCAGACGACTAATAGTGACTAATAGTGTATATGTTAGTCTATACCAGCTTCTAAGCATGTGTATGTATGTTTGTCCACGTATTGCGCAGAAACTAGAAGTTATATTGCATAAAATCTTTTTTTATTGAATATATATCTCTCTACTTAGGAGGGTCAGTAAGTTTTATCAAAATCGGTCCAGTAGTAGATTTTTAAATATGAGCGTTTCAACAACGCTATACAAACTACTGGACGGATTTGAACAAAATTCGGTAGGTTTATCACTCATACTATGTGAAAGGATCTGGCATACTTCATAACGCAAAAATTAGGCATTACAATAGTAAGAAAAATAAGAAGTGGGTTTGAAAATTAAACGAACTTACCCAATGAAGTTTTGTGAATACAATTTTTTGTTATAAACTAGTAAATACTATTAAAAATGATTAATTAACTGAAAAGGGAGAAATAACACGAAAAAAATCAAAACTGGGCATCTACCATCTACATCAACGTCGTGTGAGATTCTAGGTACCTATATTCAACTGTGTGTATATAGTTAAGCATTTCGACCGATTTCTTATTTTTGCGTTTAATTCAAACATAGCTTCAAACACAGCTTCGAAGTAATCCCATCAAAAATATCAATTGTACTGGTTCTCTTCCCGGGCATACGTAAGAGTCAGTTAAGAGTCTTATTTTATTTTATTTTATTTATTTTATTTTATTTGGAAAACATACAGTGTTTTATAAACTAATTCAAATCTTAATAATAACTATACACCATTAATTTGTTTTCGCACAGCCAATCTAGATAAACACACTTCCTTGTCAAACCAAAGCGAAACAAACAAGGCGAGACGCCAATCAGGATCCAGGAACGTCACATGAACCATTATTAGTTCATATGACACTCCCAGATCCCGACTAGCATCCCGAGTTTATTATAATACTATAATAAGTAATACTACAAGAACAGAAAAAACTCTAGGAAGCACCGTCAAACCAGTCTTTGTTCAAAATATTGCGAACTTTATTCGGAGTCAAGTTGAATAGGTCAAATTCAGGCAAGTCCAGGTTATTGATAGTGATAGGAGATCTGACAAAGAAAGAATTTTGCCTATAATGGGTAACACATCGAGGGACGTTTAGATACCTAGGGATACGCGGAGCACGCGTAGGTGCTAATATACCTATCTTGGAGAGGAGCTCTGGAGAATCGATTTCGGACTGCACTATTTTTATTATCATTACTATGTCTGCTAATTTACGGCGTTCGTGTAGAGGAAGCATATGTTTCCTTCTGCACCTTGATTTATAGTTGTCATCATATGTTTTACATTTGGACTGTAAATGTCTCATAAACCTTTTTTGGATAGATTCAAGTCTATTGATATAAATATCATATCGAGGATTCCAAACTTGCGAACAATACTCGAGGATACTACGCACGTATGAACAGTAGATGATCTTGATTGCCTTTATGCTACTCAACTGATAACTCGACCTGATTATAAATCCCATGGCTTCGTTGGCTCTATTGGCTATATTATCTATGTGTTTTTCGTATGTGAGTTTCGAGTCATGTATTACACCTAAATCTCGTACTTCATCTGTCCTTATAAGTACTTGTCCACTTAATTTATAGTTAAAATTTACTGGTTTACTTCTGCGTGTGAAAGTTATAGCGTGACATTTTGTTACATTAAGGTCAAGTTTATTCAGCTTGCAGTAATTTTCAAATCTTACCAAGTCTTGTTGTAAAAGATAGCAGTCACTAATTTCGTAATGTTTTTATAAACTTTCATATCATCTGTTGAAGGAAGACTTGAGGGAAATTGTCGTTGATATAGGCGATAGGCTGACCCCCTGTCACTGCAGGCCAACATTACATCTGTCCATCTATTCCCCTCTAACCCTCTAATACCCTCTCCCATCCACCTAACGCTCTAACAACGGGCAAATGCGGCGTCAAACGGCCTGTTGGTCTTTGATGCTCTGCCTACCCCGTAAGGGAAAACTGGCTTGATTATAATATATGTAAGTATCTATGTACTTCAGTAGTTTAGTGAAATGAATGAAATGATTAGATACTAGGTTCAAAGTCGAAGTCGATTGGTTCAGTTTTTAAACTACATAAGTAAATATAGTGTAATAATTTTATTTTTCTAATATTGTTTATATTATTTATTGAACAATCCCGGGTCAAGCCCGGTATTTTGGTGGGCATCAGTGGGGCCGAAGCTAACACTGAGAGGCCCTTCTTACATAGGATATACAAAAATACAGAAACTAGGTATATGGATGGCAAATGAAACTATCTTTTAATATGGAATTTAACAAATCTGGGCATGAAATTGTTATAACTTAAAAAAAATATTTATTGGCTGATGCTCCCACACAGGGAGTAAGATGCGCTACTTCTGTGTGGGAGCATCAGAATGAGAGCACGGCACCTGCCTATTTTGTATCATTATCAAAAGTTATTGAGGCAGGTGATGACTCGACTCGATATTATTTATATTATTATGTCTACAAGAGCATGACGTAACATCTTACGTCAACACTAAAGGATATTCCAGGATCATTCTTTCACTTCAAAACAGGAAAAAAACAACATAAATGTGCAGGGAAAACGTGGGTACACCACGCCAAAGGATTTTCTTAAGAAATAGCAAAGTATACGTCATCAAGGCTTGTAGTGTAAAAACACGCATTAGTAATTGGCGCATATTGGAGCATATCACATGTTCAATATGTGGTTTCTATACACATTATATTGAGGTTTCAGAAAAAACGAATAAATCGGGAACTCTAGAAGTAACAGACTTAGTCTTTATTGTTGAATTTAGAATCAGAATAAGTAATTATGTATATAATAAGCCCAACATAGTTTAGCATCAAAAGAGTCGGCGGTCAAGTGCAAGCCTTCTGATTAAACAAACTGCGGGTAATAAGACATTCAAATGATAACAGCCAGTTAGTTGAACTCTCTGGCGCATACACGCTGGTATATTCCAGGGTTTAACTTATATTGGCAAATGTTGTATGTAGATAAAAATAATCTAACCAGATTACCAGACTCGTAATATAACAAAACGGGCAAGCCTTTAGATGCCTTCAATAAGACATACTTATGTCGATACAGACAACAGACAGACATCTAATACAGACACATACCTACTCAGAAAACATTTCCCTAAATATATGTACCTTAGCTGCCAACTCGTATGTATACTAACGAAACTTGTTTGTTTGTTGCGTGAATTTCGTAATATAATATTATCTAGGTAGTGACATGTTGCGCGAGTGACGGTCGAGATCGAACTCACTCAGTTCACTTTGTGTTACCTGCAGTACTCTACTCGTATGTCTACTTGTTTACAAACAAATGGAGAGTGATTATATACTGGGCCATCTCCACGTTAGGTATGTATGACGTGTGACCACGTATACATGGATCTCTGTTTGAGTTTTTAGTTACTCAAATCGATTTCTAAAAATTTTGAAATAATTTTAAGCAACCTTTTTGCATTTTATTTATATTTGGTTGCATATAAATATCCTATGTAATGAATCTCGTAAATTTATCAAAAATATAGTTTTTTTTTTACGTCTTATAAATCGATGAACGCCGACTGCAAACGAGAGCGCGGAACAAGCTATAGAGAGGCACGATCGGCCTAAGTGTTCGGCTTGTGACGCATCGTTATCACGTAAAATTATCGTTCGTAAACTGACTTTACAGACAACAATTTTTTTACGTATTTCGTAAAAAAAAACGTCTTTAACTGGTAACCCAGACAGGAGCCGCTGTGAATTCGTAGATAAACTAATATAAATTCTAATTGTAAAATGTGATCGTATACGCACAATTTATTTGTATAAACTCTTTAGATTTCACTTATTTAGATTGAACGTAAAAATTACAAATATCATACACGTGTTTAATATTGGCCGCCTTATATATGCCTTACCTACCAAACAAAAACGAATCATCAAAAACAATTCATAATTATCTAACTCTATCTAGCTGATTAATCGCTGAACAAACATAAAAACCATACAGGCGAATTGAGAACGTTCTTCTTTTCGGAAGTCTGTTAAAAATGTAAAACGCACGTATAGCGGGAAAATACAGAGAGACGCTGCCGACTGCACTACTCGTATCGTATCTAGACATAAATCATAAACATACGATGTTAGTGTTGTTATCTGACAGCGCAGCGCAGCTATCACGTTCCTTGAGCTAACACACTAAATCATAAACATACGACGTTAGTGTTGTTATCTGACAGCGCAGCGCAGCTATCACGTTCCTTGAGCTAACACACTAAATCATAAACATACGATGTTAGTGTTGTTATCTGACAGCGCAGCGCAGCTATCACGTTCCTTGAGCTAACACACTAAATCATAAACATACGATGTTAGTGTTGTTATCTGACAGCGCAGCGCAGCTATCACGTTCCTTGAGCTAACACACTAAATCATAAACATACGATGTTAGTGTTGTTATCTGATAGCGCAGCGCAGCTATCACGTTCCTTGAGCTAACACACTAAATCATAAACATACGATGTTAGTGTTGTTATCTGATAGCGCAGCGCAGCTATCACGTTCCTTGAGCTAACACACTAAATCATAAACATACGATGTTAGTGTTGTTATCTGACAGCGCAGCGCAGCTATCACGTTCCTTGAGCTAACACACTAAATCATAAACATACGATGTTAGTGTTGTTATCTGACAGCGCAGCGCAGCTATCACGTTCCTTGAGCTAACACACTAAATCATAAACATACGATGTTAGTGTTGTTATCTGATAGCGCAGCGCAGCTATCACGTTCCTTGAGCTAACACACTAAATCGCTGGTGGGATGATAATGAGGAAAACTAATACACCTCGTAGTTTAACGAAGTCATACGCGTCGCGTCGAGATAATATTGTAAAACTAATACACCTCGTAGTTTAACGAAGTCATACGCGTCGCGTCGAGATAATATTGTAAAACTAATACACCTCGTAGATTAACGAAGTCATACGCGTCGCGTCGAGATAATATTGTAAAACTAATACACCTCGTAGTTTAACGAAGTCATACGCGTCGCGTCGCGTCGAGATAATATTGTAAAACTAATACACCTCGTAGTTTAACGAAGTCATACGCGTCGCGTCGAGATAATATTGTAAAACTAATACACCTCGTAGTTTAACGAAGTCATACGCGTCGCGTCGCGTCGAGATAATATTGTAAAACTAATACTTAACGAAGTCATACGCGTCGCGTCGAGATAATATTGTAAAACTAATACACCTCGTAGTTTAACGAAGTCATACGCGTCGCGTCGAGATAATATTGTAAAACTAATACACCTCGTAGTTTAACGAAGTCATACGCGTCGCGTCGAGATAATATTGTAAAACTAATACACCTCGTAGATTAACGAAGTCATACGCGTCGCGTCGAGATAATATTGTAAAACTAATACACCTCGTAGTTTAACGAAGTCATACGCGTCGCGTCGAGATAATATTGTAAAACTAATAGACCTCGTAGTTTAACGAAGTCATACGCGTCGCGTCGAGATAATATTGTAAAACTAATACACCTCGTAGTTTAACGAAGTCATACGCGTCGCGTCGAGATAATATTGTAAAACTAATACACCTCGTAGTTTAACGAAGTCATACGCGTCGCGTCGAGATAATATTGTAAAACTAATACACCTCGTAGTTTAACGAAGTCATACGCGTCGCGTCGCGTCGAGATAATATTGTAAAACTAATACACCTCGTAGTTTAACGAAGTCATACGCGTCGCGTCGCGTCGAGATAATATTGTAAAAGTCGGCGAGTTTGAATGTTTGTTCCTGAACGCTCACGGCTGAAACTCTGATATAACGGGAGATAACACAGCGTGAAGGTACAACTAATGTTTAGTAAACACTCATTAAAATGAAGCATGAATACCGATACTAAACTCTGTAGCTCGAAACGTAGATGACGAACACATTGGATGATTGGATCGCATGTGATATTACTAAAAGTAAACACATCAAGTTCAAAATTTTAAGATTCCTACGCTTTTATATTATATTATATTATATTATATACGCTACATCAGTACATACTGTTTCTTATCAATATCAATAGGGAATTTGTGATAAATATTTGCGTTCGTACCTGTATACCTACTCGTATTTACTCCACATACGAAAATAGGACGCCAATATTATGTGATACCATCCATTGTGTAAATATACCGAACCCTCTACGATATTATGTGATACCATCCATTGTGTAAATATACCGAACCCTCTACGATATTATGTGATACCATCCATTGTGTAAATATACCGAACCCTCTACGATATTATGTGATACCATCCATTGTGTAAATATACCGAACCCTCTACGATATTATGTGATACCATCCATTGTGTAAATATACCGAACCCTCTACGATATGAATATTTCTAATATTCATAATAGAGTCAATAAGGATATCTAACAAGATAATAAATCTCATTCCAAATATGACGTTATTGAGAATTGAGTTGATATTGTTAAGATAAGGTTGCAATGCGTAGGATGTGCACGCAGCTGACCCATCCGAGCTACGTCCTCACACGGAGCGAGGATATACACGTGTCCGTGCCCGCGCGTGCGTAGGATGTGCACGCAGCTGACCCATCCGAGCTACGTCCTCACACGCAGCGAGGATATACACGTGTCCGTGCCCGCGTGTGCGTAGCATTGACTTTTTATGTAACTTTGAGATGAAACTATCATAACACGTGACTCGTCATCATTTCAGCCACAAAAAGTTCACCGAAAGGCAGAGGGTTCTTCCGTGGATTTCCAAAAAGACCTCATGGACGCGGCTCCCATGCAGCGATGTCATTATCAAAGAAAAACAAAAAAAAAATGAACAAACTCAAAAAAAGTTTTGTGAACAAAAGCGGTTCTTTTTAAAGTACATACAAAAAAAACTTTAAAAAGTTTAATGCTAAGTGATCCTATGTAGCATCGGATATAAAGGCAAATCGATAAGGCCGCCCGTTGTTGCACTAGTTTTATTTTATTTCCTTTTCTACGTTTTTGTTAATTTTAAAGTGTATGCAATAATGAGTTTATCTATCTATGCTTAGCATACATTATTATATATACAACAATATTATGATTTTAGATTAGACTACTAAAAAACCTTTCACTTTCCATCCGAACTTTACAGTGAGCGAGTTATTGTTCTCAATAAGTGATGTCATCGTATAGTTCTGTTATTCCGTAGCACCGAGCCCCCGCTCCCCGCGCCCCAGTCCCGTGACACGTCGTGTGAGCCTTGTAGTGTTTACACGTCACTTTACAGTCCATTAAAATTTTATAAAAGAGCGCAACGTAATCAACACTAAAAGCTCGTTACACATTATGAATACAATAGAAAAAAATGCAATTAGTCTCGAAAACAAAGAGAAGACTAACCTTGAGCCATCGCCTCCGAGTTTCAGTGAAGAAGTCTGACAGGACCATGATCGCGAACTGTTCCGACTTCCGAGTAGTCTGCTAGCGCGCGCGTGTGCACCCCGGCGTGCGTCGGGAGGGAGTGCCGCCGCCGGAGGCACGCACTCGCTATATGGAACGGCGGCATGGAACACTCCCCCTCGCGCCCCCCGCCTACACCCCGCCTCACCCTCCGGTATAGTCGGCTCGGGACAAACTTTTTGGGCGATCTTACACAGACTCTGGCACATATCGCTCTGGTCAACGTATCGTGTACGATAGAACCGATATTGTGTGATCGTGGCTTAATGTGTGCTCGTGGCAATGGGATACGCTTCATTAAGAAAGCTTTAATAAAAGTAACTTAAAAATATAAGTATATATGTATATCGACTTTAACACAATCCATTTAACTGAAAAGGGAGAAATAACAACTGTTACGTAATATCGAACAATTTAATCAAAACTGGGTGTCCTACCTACTAGGTAGGAGCCTACCTAAGTAGGTACGTACACCAAAATGGCAAAAGATCGTGCGGCAGTAGAGCGAGAGCTCGCTGACGTTTTACAAAAAAAAATCTTACCTCCCTCACTAACACAACAACTCCGAGCGGGCTCGACGTGTGACTCGCACACTACTTACTTTTACTAGCGAGTGTCACTCCCGTGCCGTGTCGCCGTGCGCCTGCGCCGGCGCCGGTGCGCGGTGGTGACCGACTGCGAGGGTGGACGCCGCGCCCGTGGGAATCACACTCATTATAATTCAGTCTATTGAATTTAGGTTACAATTTATCTTTCTCGAATGAGTTTAGCAGATTCTTTTATAAGCGACCTAATTTCTTCTTATGGTTATAAAATCTTTACATAATATATTTTTTTCCAGATAAATATCAAGAGAACCAATTAGGTGCACCTATAGGTTAACAATCTGTGCTGTCCGAGGTCGTGTCGACTGTCGACCCTACAAGCTGAACTCAGTATTTTGGTCCATACGGCGCGTGCGCCACATTCTCGTGCTCATCTGGTACGCAGAATAGACGAATCGTTGTATATTATATATCCCTACTTGAGGGGTTACCACAACCTTAATAACTATCTTATTTCAATATTACTTTGATCTTTGTCTTGCTCTTTCAATTGTAGAAAGAGCGAGTCAAAGTTATATTGAAATAGGAGTGCTTGAACCCTTGTGGTACGGCCCCTGAGCGTTGCCATCCAGCACACCTGTAGACAGGTGTCAGCCGGCGCCGGCGCCGCTCCGAGGCTTCCTGCACGTGATCAGGAGAATATGATGATGATGCTGATATCATCATATATCCTAGGTCCTTCTAATATCAGTATCTGTATTCTGTTCAGGCAGTTAGTGGAGGCACATAACATCTTATAATACTACGTCGTGGACACACGAATAATAAAATAATATAAGTTAGAAGTGGGTGTTTGTTGCAGAAGTCCGACAGTTTGTAGGTCATATAATGTAGGTAAATAAACATTATGTTTGATACCTAAATGTGGATACCATTTTAAAGTCAAGGGATCAAATATGATAAATGTTTAAGAGTAGACGCCAGGGGCCGACTTTGAGACAAGAATAAATAAATGTTAAATCCCGGGAGGGTTGTTTAGTATCGAACTAATCAAATTAAGCATATACAATACTCAATCAGCGAATGGAATAAATTGAGTTCAGGCTTGACGTTTATTAATTTTTCCTGGAGTTTTTCAAGTTAAATTGTTTTTTGTTGTTTTGGTAAACAGTTTTCTTTCTGTTTAAGTGTTTTCACATTTTTCCGAGAATGATTTTCCTTTAGAAGCCCTCGTTCGTTTCATAAAGTTTAGGTGCGATGAGAACTCTGTAGGAACTTTGTTTAGCTATTGCAGTAAGGTTTCTTTATTTATCAAATTATATACATCTTATAAAAAAAAAGGTCTTAAAAGGTTTATGAATTAAGAAGTTAAGTACGAATAATATACCCAGTAATAGTAAGTAATAGTAAAATAATAAGTAACAATAATACCAACATATCACAATAAGGTATATAAATATTTACTTAGAATAAATTGTGTACTTGCGTTTAATTACTAATTCGTCTGATGTTGAACGACGTACAAGTCTACGATGAAGCGCACTCGCCTAGATAACCCTATTTACTCACGATTTGAAGATACCCAGAATATATCTACCGGGGCACCATCAGGTAATGTGTTCCACCGTTTATAGTTTAACGGCTAGCCATCATGTTAATTTCCCAGTTTACGGCTAGCCATAGTTTCCCAGTTCAATTAATAACCACCATGAAATTATGTCACTTAATAGTATGTTTAAAGGACCATTAAAACGACTCTAATAGAGGGTAGCGCCATCCGTCTTACCCGACTACGGCGAAGCAAAAGGGAGGGTTATACCCATTAACGTATTTGAGAGATGTTTTGAACTACAACCAGATGGAAAAAGCCAATAACATTGACATACTCTACAATATTACAGTTGAAATAAAAAACAAACAAACACACGCGCCGCACAACAAGTGAAACAAACAACGGCGCGCATATAGCAACTAACGCGCCGGCTGTTTCAAATATTCCATTCTTATCATATCATCTCATCTCATAGTATCCGGGCGTGAGACTGTGTATTACTTCACGATAACATCGCTTTTCTACTTTTATACATTTAAGAATCAATTTTCTCTCTTCGGTTGGCAGAATTAGCAATATACAGGCGACGACAATAACTGCTTGTAACTACGTGCTGCGTTGCGTGCTCCATATATACAAGAACTTCGAGGTCTGCCGATGACGTCTGATTCTTCCTCGCCGATGACGCCTGATCCTTCCTCACCGATGACATCTGAACATTCCTCGCCGATAACGCCTGATCCTTCCTCACCGATGACGTCTGAACATTCCTCGTCGATGACGCCTGATCCTTCCTCACCGATGACGTCTGATCCTTCCTCGCCGATGACGCCTGATCCTTCCTCACCGATGACGTCTCAACATTCCTCACTGATGACGCCTGATCCTTGATCCTTCCTCGCCGATGCCGCCTGATCCTTCCTCGCCGATGACGCCTGGTACTTCCTCGCCGATGACGCCTGATCCTTCCTCGCCGATGACGCCTGATCCTTCCTCGCCGATGACGCCTGATCCTTCCTCGCCGATGACGCCTGATCCCTCCTCGCCGATGACGCCTGATTCTTCCTCGCTGATAACGCCTGATCCTTCCTCGCCGATGACGCCTGATCCTTCCTTGCCGATGACGCCTGATCCTTCCTCGCCGATGACGCCTGATCCTTCCTCGCCGATGACGCCTGATCCTTCCTCGCTGATGACGCCTGATCCTTCCTCGCCGATGATGCCTGATCCTTCCTTGCCGATGACGCCTGATCCTTCCTCGCCGATGACGCCTAATCCTTCCTTGCCGATGACTCCTGATTCTTCCTTGCCGATGGCGCCTTATCCTTCCTCGCCGATGACGCCTTATCCTTCCTCGCCGATGACTCGATAAGTCAGCTTGTTATCTCCGTTGTGTCGCTTTCGTTACATTCATTTTGTTACATATTCAAAACAAAACTAGTTCGCGTAGATGACGCACGACTCGTAGCGCGCGATTGTGATTTCAATAAACATTCTGAACTGATGTTATTCCAAACGAATAGTTCAAATGGGTGAAGCCTTAAATTCTCACTCACGGTTGGTCGAAACAAAAGATAGTTGTAGTGTAGGTAGAAGTCAACAAGTAAATATCTAACTAATATAGAATTACAATTAGAAAGAAAAACACGTATCTAACAAGTATCTATGTTAAAAGAAAAACAAAATACCCGACTGCAGGAATTAAGCAGTTTTTACAGTCTACCTTACGATTTCGTTACGCTTGATACGCTGTTAAGTGTACGTTTTTTGTGAGAAAGTATGCATAAAATCACTCCAAAAGATTATAAATGTGCATTCTTTAGAATAATTCTAGTAAAAACCCTTGTTTATTACGAAAAAGTTCGTTGGACGTCACGAAATAACGCATTTTATTATTTTTGCGAGACATGTATTATTATTGTTATAAAAAAATAAAGCCAGCGATATTCTGGAAAAGAAGACGAATCTAACGACACCTCGCACATTAAAATCGGTCAAGCTGCTTAGGCTGTACTGTAGGCGATCATATAGAAACATACATACACTCGAAAAACATAACCCTCCTTCTTACGCAGTCGGGTAACTACATAGATAATTTGCAACAAAACTAAAGTAAACATAACTACTTATAAATCCAAATTATGGAAGTATCACAAGGAAACGATGATTTGTATATAAGCAACATGTGTAACACAACGATATCGCGATTTAGCTTTACCTGTGCTACATCAAGTAGCAATGTTTACGTAGTACTTATTTTAGTATTTATTTTTCTTGTAATTTTAAGTTAATATAGTCTTGTCTAATACATGTACATATAACATGTGTGCGTATACATACACAAATGTATACTATATTTGTATTAATTAGTAAGGATTAGTATGGTGGTAAAACTTTGTCTCCCGTTTGTCTCTGTGATATGTTATATGTTACTCATCTTCAGTGGCTTGGCTTCCCCCCTCCCTCTTCCTCTCCCTCATCTACCCCCTCCCCCTCCCCCTCCCCTCTCCTCTCTCCTTACCTTAAAGCACAATTATAATGGAACAATTGTCGGTGATTTTTTTGAGGTATGAAATAGGTTTAATCCTGCTTTACCCGTTCCCGCGGGAATACCGGGGTAAAAAGTATCTTATATGTTAATCCAGATTATAAACTACCTGTGTGCCAAATTTCAGCCAAACCCGTCAAGCCGTTTTACCGTGATTAAGTAACAAACTAACACAAACTTCGCATTTATATTATTAGTGTGAAGTGTAATGTGATTTATTTGCATTTCCTATTCCAAATTTCAATAAAACATAAGTAATATATATATATATTCGTAATCACCGTTAAAAATTATTTATTTTGATACCGCACTCCAAAGACTTTTTTTTTTTTTTTTTTTGGTTTACAAAACTGGACATATACAATAGAAACATAAATGATATTTAAATAGAAACATACTAGAAATGTATACGCCCTTCTAGTTGTAAACACAGCATGCATTAAGAATATTGTTGTGTAAAAATTAATTTATGTTAATAATAATATAAGATAAGCACTGTATACAACCTAAGCTAAAATTGTTAACAATAGTCTTTTAAAAGAGTACAGAGATGGATTGAATATATCCAAATTAAAACAGATTCTATTGTAAGAGTTACACAGGCGATACAAAGATGAGTGCTGACCATAATTTGTACGGGTGTATGGAAGTTTGAACGTTCTTCTAATAACGAGACGGCTGGATGGACGGGGAACCTTAAATTTAATTTTTTCTAACAGTTGAGGGCTATCTGCATATCCGTTAACTATTTTGTGCAGGAATACAATGTCGGCTATATTTCTTCTGTGTTCAAGTGTAGATAGTTTAAAATACGAGAGTCTAGATTCATATGAGTCCAATTGGCGGCAAAGATTGTTAGTAAAAGTAAGATGATACAAAAACTTCTTCTGTAGTCTTTCTAGTCGATCTATATGCACCTGGTATAAAGGACTCCAGACTGGGCTGCAATATTCTAATAGGCTTCGCACATAAGAATTAAACAAAACAATAGATATAATAGGGTCTTTAAAAAAATTTGTTTGTCTTGACACAAAACCTCCGAGGCGTGCTGCTTTTTTAACTATATAGTCTATGTGTTCTTTGAAGTCCAATTTGGTGTCAACAACAACACCTAAATCGCGCATACTAAATACTTCTGTTAGAGGAGTATTAGCGATGGAGTAAGTCACATGTGACGGATTTGTTTTCCTAGAAAAATTTAAGTAAAAACATTTAGATGAATTAAGCACCATTTTGTTGCATATACACCAGTTGCTTATGTTATCCAGATCACGCTGCAGTAGATGTATATCTTCATTGGAGCAAATCTCTCTATAAACCTTGAGATCATCTGCGAACATTTGAAATTTTGATGAAATTTTGATTGATAAATCATTGACAAACAAGAGAAAAAACAAAGGTCCAAGGTGCGAACCCTGAGGAATTCCTGATGATACCAGTTTTAAGAGAGACCTGTATCCGCGAACTACAACAAGCTGGGAACGATTTCGAAGATAGGACTCACACCAGCGAAGTAAAGATCCACAGATACCCGCGTGACCAAGTTTTTGAATCAGTAATGAATGATCAACCACATCAAATGCCTTTGAAAAATCAGTGTAGATGGCATGAACTTCATGACCATTAGTAAAAGCATCTGTTATGTCACTTGCAAAATCCATAAGATTTGATGTTGTTGATTTGCCCGGTAGAAAGCCGTGCTGTTGTGGTATCAATAACGGCTTCAAGTGGTAAAGAATTCTTTTCTGGATTAATGATTCAAATAGCTTGCCAATGGCCGACAAGATAGAGATTGGTCGGTAGTTAGATATGTCACCTAGGTCGCCTTTTTTATGGATTGGAGTGACATAGGCTATTTTCCATTTAGAAGGAAATATCCCGCAAGCCAATGACTTATAAGAAGGTGAATATGGAGTTACTTCGACGATTAAGCGTTTTGTTTAATTATTATTACCCGACTGAGCATGATGATATGAACTTTATAATATCCTAATGGTCTAAGATCCCGCTATAGGACGACCTTCACGAACTGGTTAATGGATGAAAAGTATTTTATATTCAATTAAATATGTCAATAAATATATATTGCAAATGGGTTGTCTAAAAAATTTCAGTCCAGAATGATTAATTTTTCTTTTGTATTTTTTTTTAACTTTTCACTGGTTTTTGTTAATAGACAAATTCCATACCAATCGAAAGTATGAAGCTTATAGAATATGCAATTATTTAGGTTGATTATTTTTTCCCGTCACAACTCTTGGGTAGGTAGTAACTTGTAAAATAAAGATTATTTACACATAAATATAATCTATGTCTATTAACCTATGTGAATTTGTCTATTAACCAAACCAGTGAAATGTTGTTACAACAAAAAAATTTATTTTATTAATTATTCATATTCTGGACTGAAATTTTTTAGACAACCCATTTGCAATATATTTATTGACATATTTAATTGAATATAAAATACTTTTCATCCATTAACCAGCTCGGTGAAGGTCTTCCTATAGCGGGATCTTAGACTATAATCCTTTCTAATATTACAAGTAACGAAGTAGCGTACTTTAAAGTCGGTTGTTTAAGTTTTTTAAACTATAAAATTTAGTTAATTGAAAATCTTAGTAACGGCGGTTTAATTTTATTTCTATCGGGTTCCATTTTCAAAAGTGGCAGACGTGGGAAAGCGCGCGAGCGACGGTCTCACGCGGGGGCGCGGGGGCGCGGGGGCGCGGGGCCGCGGGGGCGCCGCCGGCACGCGCCTCAGGAACACGCTATTCGATTACATACAACCCCACATCGTCATAATCGAAAAGAGATCGCTCTTTATGTTAAGAGAACACTGATTTGAATGCGGCGATAACAAAGGCAATATTGGTCAATTTCTACATAGGTACCATACAATTAACTTGTTGGTAATATATCAATTTAATCGACTCTAAAAGCTTTGTTTAAGTATTTTATGTCGTCGTCGATAAATTGCGTGTCAAAAGCAAGTATAAGGAGTAAGTTCTAGTGGCAATAGTGTTACTAAACCAAAGCATTACTTTGTGATCAGTTTAATTCGGTTGGAGCGGACAGATGCGGACATCTGTTCTGTGCTCTAAAATAATATTATCATATTCAAATTCATTTATTCCAGGCTACTAATCGGCCCACATTACTTATAAAACATGTCACAACGTTTCATGACTAAAATTCATTAAACATTAAAATTTCAAAATCACACACAAGTACATTTTATTGACATACAGATAAAATAAAATGAAATATATTTGAGAATCGAATTATAGTTAAAATGTCCAAAATAATAATCATACAAAACAATACAATACAAAAATACTTTATTGACACCATAGTATAATATAATATACATATTGATGTACATGATTAAAGCGTAAGAAAAGTACAAGCCTTATCGCTAATAGCCATCTCATCCAAACAACCTTTAGAAGATAAAAGAGAAATATTTATGAAAGCGCTGACGGAATCATCTGTTCATCAATCGGCTGAATCATCGAAATTTCAGCTAAATTACACTGTACTATGCTCGCCGAACTCTTTTTATATTTATAAATTTCTTTGGAAACATTGGTTTTGAATCCTAAATACAGTAATGTTTGCACAACACATCGTTTGATATTTAATAATGTGTGCTACTTCCCCTAGCGAAGTCTGCAAAAGAGCCCTACCACTACAGACACTAGTCGGAGCGTATTCTAGCCTACAACTGTACATGTAACTTATATAGGTATACGTAAGTAGTTACTACAGCGAAACTCTTTTCTTCATTATTGTTGAGCTACAACGTCAATACTCATCCCAGTTAACGAGCACTCTAAAAGATTAGCGCATTCCAAACACAATAGACTAAACGCAATTAAACATTTTTGCCCATTAAAGTAAAAAATATAAATAAGGGCGCGCGCGCCGCGTGCAGGGCACGTGTCGCGCGCGTGCCGCCTCGGACTACGCCGTAGCTGCTGCGAGCTGCATGGTGGTGGTGTGAGCCATGACTACGGATCCTCTTCAGCTGGCTCACTTATTTATAGAGGGTTACGAAATATCGTGCTACGTGCTACGAATTATTCGTAGCTTCTACAGATTTGTAGTACCTACCTACGTAGTAATGACAGGTTACGTGAAACATGCACTTAGTTAACTATTAGAACATAGTTGCGAGTAGTCGCCGGTCATGTTACCAGTAGGAGCTGCTTCTCTAATTGATAGTTATTACAATTCGTATACAATTCGTTGGTTTGCCGGCGATATAGTAGTCATGGCAGAGTCGATGGAAGACCTCGGTACGATGCTCGAAGACCTCGATAGAGTTTCCCAACGGGTGGGCCTCAAAATGAACATGGACAAAACGAAGGTTATGTCAAACGCCCATGTAGTGCCCACCCCAATATTTGTGGGGAACTTCACTCTTGAAGTTGTTGACGAATACGTCTACCTAGGACAAACGGTCCGATTAGGCAGGTCCAACTTTGCGAGGGAGGTCAATCGTCGTATCCAACTCGGCTGGGCAGCGTTCGGGAAACTTAAAAGCGTCTTCTCGTCCAATATTCCCCAGTCCCTCAAGTCGAAAGTTTACAACCAGTGTGTGTTACCAGTGATGACATACGGCACTGAAACGTGGTCCCTAACTATGGGCCTTATAAGGAAACTCAAGGTCGCACAACGAGCTATGGAGAGGGCTATGCTCGGAGTCTCTCTACGAGATCGAATCAAAAATGAAGAGATACGTAGACGTACAAAAGTCACCGATATAGCACAGCGGATTAGTAAGTTGAAGTGGCAGTGGGCAGGGCACATAGCACGTAGAACTGATGGCCGATGGGACCGAAAGGTTCTCGAGTGGAGACCACGTACCGGCAAGCGCAGCGTAGGAAGACCAGCCACGAGATGGACAGATGACCTCATACAAGTGGCGGGAAGACCCTGGATGCAAGCCGCTTCCAATCGGTCTTTTTGGAAATCCATGGGGGAGGCCTATGTCCAGCAGTGGACTTCTTATGGCTGAGATGATGATGATGATGACAATTCGTATATAGGTACATATGTACAAGCTTGTGTATTGTTTTACCTACCGATATCCCGATACCGAAAGAGCTTTTATATGGAGCATTCAATTTCTTTTAATTCAGATTTTTTCAAAAGTCGTAAAACACAAATGATTTAAAATTAAAATAAAAACAAAGTTTTTCTGATTTTGCATTTATAATATAAACGCAATATTAAATTTGTCTGTTTGTCACCAACTTACGGTAAAACTAACGGTGATGAAATTTAGCAACAAATTCTTGGGAAATGTCTGGTTTGCCTGGTATATACTGTACACCCTATATATACTGGTATATTACTGGTTTATCCGCCGTGGTCTACCTATTATGTGGTATACGGAGCACTACTTGTAGTCTTATCTGTGCTTACACTAAAAAGCCCACCAATGTTGCAATATTCCTATTACAAAATTGACAGCAGCTTTGATTTAAATTAGTTTATTGTGCGTAAATGTTGTATGCAACTGCATACATTATCGCTCTCGTGCTGTTCTGTATAATATTATGTCACACGGATGAAGACTAGTAGGCATGTCTGAAGAATGCTCCGAGTTTACTTGATCATTACGTAATAGCACACAGTTAATAAGCTGATTAATTTTCCATGGAGAAAGCTCTTTTCCTGTGAAGGATGGGATGCAAAACGAGGTCCCACCGAGATTTGAACTCGGATCGCTGGATTCAGAGTCCAGAGTGCTAACCGTTACACCATGGAACCGCTGGAAACCTTAATGAAATTAACAGTGTATAGTGAACTAGCATCGTTTTATTATTTCAATATACGAAAAGTAACATTGTATTCCGTCAACGAACAAAAATGTTAGCAGATCTCTCACAAATACCTAACACAAAATAGTATTTCTTAACGACTGTAAGCCGGTACTAATCACAGACACGTAAATATCGGAAAGCGACGAAAAGGAAGTCAACAATTGTGCATATGAGATGCTGGTATAAGGTAAGTAATAATTATAGTTTTACATCTAAAAAGTAAGTAAGTTTAAGTATCGATGTTTGCTAAACGCTCGGGTCGCACCATGCAAAGGAATGTCGTGCATAAGACGACAGTCATGGTGGCCATACTACGTGCTTGCAGTATAGTAGCGTATGCATATGTTTACTATAATCCTGTACTACAAGTGCGTAGTAATATTTGATCATTGAAATTAAACAATTTTTAACGGATGTATCGCGTACAAACGCCCTCCGTTAAAATTGTTTTCACTCCTCTTGCTCTAAAATTCCGACATTGAAGTGTAATAAAGCGTGGGTAAAATAGCATTTTATGCTATAGGGGAAAAAGTTTTTTTTTTTTAATTTTTATCTGTTACCAAAGAGCCTACATACACAAAACAGTCTTTATTCAAAAGTAGAATAATCTCTTTGGAATATATTTATTTTCTCTTTGCAAACATCTCGTTAAATATCCAGAATCTTATCCAGAATTGTACAAATTGTACATTTCATTTTTAATAAACTAAACATAAACATTGAATTAAATATTGTATTGGATTATTTTATTTTCTCGCAATCGTAGTGAAAAGTAGAGTGTAACACACGGCGCTAAAAATCCATTGTAACTCGGTTTCTACCTACACCTTTCTACCTCGTTACAATGGGTCTTTTAGCCCCTTGTATAACAATCTACTATTTATTTGAATGCGTAACAATAGCGAAAACATTAGGAAACTGCATTATTATGTTCTGTGGTACATTAAAAGATAATAAAATCGGCCAAGTGCGAGTCGGACTCGCGCACGAAGGATTCCGTACTATCATCTATAATAGAAAATCGTATAAAATAACGAGAAATCAACGAAATTCCTAGTAGTAAATTGCAAACTTATAGGTAGGTTTTCGATACACATCCGAGCAGCATGACGACGCTCGCGCGAATACGCGCGGTTATGGCTCGCTCCGTTATGTTACCTCTCCCGCTACCCGCGCGGCCGTTACTTAGCAACCGCCTCGCGCTCGCGCCACCACCACACCGCGGCGCGGCGCTCGCACCGCGTTTAGATGCACGGATTATTTTCATTTTGTGAGTTTTTATGTATTAGATTAGGTATTTATTTTTATAGTTAATATATTTCTAAATATTTACTTACAAACATTCAAGTTTCTACCTGTTAATTAAGATCGAGTAAAAATTGCTTAAAAATTACGTTTGTTGTATGGGAGCCCCCCTTTAATATTTACTTTATTGTTATTTAATTATTATTTTGAAAGGTAATATACAAGTAAATATTCTGTGAAAATTTGAAGCGTCTACCTGTTACCATTTTTAATATTGAGCAAAAAAATACGAAAAAAACACGTTTATTGTATGGGGACCCTTATTGCCACCCACTGAATGGGCCCCCCATAGTGGCGCCGCATATTGACGCCGGAGAAGCAACACCGGTGTGAGTGGCTAAGGGTGTCGAGAGGTGTGCTGCGCGTTCACTAAACGCTACTAGCGGTGTTATGCCCTTTAACACTTCCACCCTGGAGCTTAGGTACTTAGCTCTTGCGGTTTCCACCACACAGTCGGCCGGTCAAGGCAAGCTGGAGGTCAGGGGTATCATTTAGCCCCAGGGAAACATCAAGGTACGCGAAGTCGCCACTCACCGACGGCTCGCCACAAAGCCGCCCCTGCGGTTATATTAATTAATTATTTTTGGGGTTCCATACCTCAATAGGAAAAAACGCGACGGTAGTGGAGGCCCTAAATGCAAAGCTTCGGTGTAAGTTGTAAAAAAAAAAAAAATGTTCTTATGTTGTATGTTGTCCCTTAAATAGTAGTAGGAAAGCGTGTGTACCCAGAGCACTCACGCTCGCTTAAAGGCTTCTTCTTGCGGCGGCGTCGTGTGGCGGGTCGCCCTCTTCCCTCAAATATGGTTGAGGAGAGCGATGGCTGGCACATGCGTCAACTCGTGAACGGGTGCTGCTTGCGGGAGCTGGACTGCTCGGCGTACACACGCATGCATGTGCATGTTACTTAAGTATTAAGTATTAACAGTTATTAGTTAAGTATTAACGTCTTCCTCTTGTACTCTAGTTTAAAAAAATATGTAAAGTTAGCTTAAAAAAAAAAAATGTATTAGTTTATAAAAGGCATGGACCCTGGAGTCTGTGGTGCTCGAATTTTTTTCAAATAAAAAAAAAAAAAATAGGAAAAAACAGAACCCTTATAGGATCACTTTGTTGTCCGTCTGTCCGTCCGTCCGTCCGTCCGGGTGTCAAGACCTTTATCTCGGGAACTCGTAAAGGTATCGAGTTGAAACTCGAGTATCGGGTACTTCCCGTTGACCTAGAACTCTGAAATTATTATTATTATTATTTTGGCAAGAAGCATTGTGTTAGAGTACACATATAGGAAAAAATCCGAAAACTGGACATTTTTAATTTAATCACAAAAAATAGTGTCTTTATGCAAGGAATGAAGGTCCAAATTTTAAAGTGAATTAACCGTATCATGTGGGGTATCATATGAAAGAGCTTATAAGCAAAAACAGGTTTTTAAATGTTTTTACGGTGTATATTTTTCGGTTTATGAAGGAACATAGAAAATAATATATGATTTCCCCCTTTTATCTACTAGATTGTACGGAACCCTCGGTGGGCGAGTCTGTCTCGCACTTGTCCGGTTTTTTTGTATTAATTATTATTATTACAAAAAATATAGCATATGGCACTCAGGCAGTGAAAATCTAAGGACACCTCATTCTACAAATTGGGCAGCCGTTTATGTTATACAAGGTATTATAGAAACATACACACAAACACTCAAAAAACATAACCTTCCTTCTTACACAGTCGGCAAAAAATATATAAATAAGCAACGAGCTGAGCAGTCATTCCTGGAATAAGTGGCAGCGATTGAGCGCTACTCTAATTACAACGACTCGACTTCAGTGTGTATGTGTAGCATACTCGTATCGTCAATAATAATGTCATCGTGTAGCGTATCCGTTACGTAGGTAATTAACGAACAACTAGCGCGAGAGCATGTCGCAGGAATGCTGGCCGATGGCTACTGAACAAAGAAACAGGAAAACTGTACCTACTTATTGATTGTAGCATTTTGTAGCTCTCACCAATATTACCATCTGATCTTGATTAGATCACCAAAAACTGATTCGATTTAGATCGTGTAATCGAGTTGAAAATTACAACCCCCAAAAATACAAGTATGTGATCAATTGGAAATAATCATCGTGTTCTATGAAATAATCAGTTTCAATCGATCACACAGCCCGAGCGTCGCGGTCCGCGTCGAGGAAGAGTGCTCGTCTGCCTCGGGTACAATAACATATCAACATTTGATACATTCATCATTTTTGATTGCGATTCCAATGAAAGCTTTGTCATGGTGTAAAAATGTGATGTAAAAATATGAATTGACAGTTTTAAGGTCAAGGTTCAATGTCAAGGGTCATTATTCCACAAAATCCCCTTTGTACCAACTAGAAAGCTGTAATTTGGTATGTGTGTCAAAGTAGTAAAAAAATAAAATAAATACTCATGGGTAATAGGAATAAAGTGGAGATGTTTATTTACCATTTTTTCACCCCATGGCATTATAATTATGTTCTGTGGCATAATGTAGGATAGCATTGGATAGGTCATTCAAAAATATTGCAAATTAGGGATTCGTTAGCGAAATATTAAGCTTTAAATAATAGTGGATCAAGTTTAAAAAGCTAGCCTGGGCAGGTAGGTACTAGGTGTAGGGCGTAAACCCCTACATCACGCTGTATTACCTACAACAACATAGCATGTATATAATACGGCCCATGACAGCGCACGGACAGTCGTCCGCCAGCGCTCTATTAAAGAGCACATCATTTAATTGGAGTTTCAGTTATACTACGCGCAACCCAAGTGGTACCCTCTGATAGTGCATCCCAACCAATATACCACATAGGTACCTACCTATACTTGGATTTAGTATAGTCACATATAATATTAGGTATAGTCACATATTTGAGTACGTTTGGAGGCACAGTAAGAGCTATTCTCATAGTACCAATATTATAGTCACATACATAAAATCTAGGTGTCTTCAAATCGCGAGTGAATAGGTTTCTTCTAGGCAAGCGCGCTCCATCGTAGACCGTAACTGTCGCTTAACACCAGGTGAGTTGACGGTCAAGCGCAAGCCTATGTTCGAATAAAAAAAAACACACTCTGGACACGAATAAAAAAAAACACTCTCTGTGACACTCTGGAAGAGAATACAAATCTAATGACACCTCGCACATCAAAATCGGTCAAGCCGTTCAGGCTGTCATATGGAATCATACAAACATACATACACTTGAAAAACATTACCCTCCTTCTTACGCAGTCGAGTAAAAATATAGTATAGTTTCGATTTGTTATGCGCGTTTATAGTATGCGCGGGCGAAGGACGGACTAAGCTCAAACTGCATCTCTAGCAAAACTGTCGTTATGACAACCGCGCATCAGGACGTGTTTATGTCAACGAGGTCAAGTATATTTTGTAAGATCCGTGCCATCCGCGATATTCCGACATTATGATAGTGCTTTTTTTTTCGGGCAGTGCCATGGCGGGGTCCGGATCCCCTGGAGGCGGGGCCTTATATACGCCCATGCACATACCTACCTACTTGAGTACTGCGCCTCTAGCACAGTAAGAGCTATTCTCATCTCATGGCACCAATAAACTAGTTAAAATGTTTATAGTAATTAAATAAGGAGTTTTCAAGGCTAGAGTGAATAGATATCTCCTAGATCGACGTGCTCCATCCTCGGCCACACCGTCGCTTAACATCAGTCGAGTTGGTGGTCAATCGTAGATCTATCTCCAATAAAATAAAAAAAAACGAATGAATTTCTCATATAATGTTTGTTCCTTTTTCTAATTTAGTGAGCTTAAGATTTTATTTAGTTTAGTGGTGGTTTCAGAATAGATCACTGTCTCGTCTCTTACTTCCAACCTCTCTCTTAAATAAATTAACTCATATGTTTATAGCATCAAATAGAGTAGTCTGTTTTAAGTTCACGTCAATTATGATGTGCAACTACGGAACTCTACGCGTGGCACGACCCGCAGTTGCCCGCTTATTAATTACTACGCGAGTGAAACGGCGGTGCACAGTTAGTGGGAAATAAACCGGTACATTGTATAAGTTCACATTACCCTGTAGTGTATCAAGTGCCAACAGTGGCCGCGCGGTGAACTGCCCTCCAGATACTACGATTATTTAATAAAGTGAATTGCACGCGGCCCTCTCGACTCCCATCAACTGACCATACCGCTTTATTGCGTCACAATTAGGTAGCCGCTCGTATGGGGCACCTTTTCATTGCAATCATCTCGACTACTTCGAACTGTAACCCTTATTACAAGGGTGCAAGGTTGATTGCTGCTGTAGTTTTATGGGATCAGAAAGTTAGGGTAGTATTTGACAAATAACAATTAGATATAAAAACATTGACGTAAGTGACCGCGCAACTGACCACGGATCTGATAGACAAAGAAAATAAAAAAAAAACGCTAGATAATTGAATTATTGAAATAAGCGCCTATTATCTGTTTTACCAAGGTTTGAACATTTTATTATTTAGTCTTAGGATTGAGCTTTTAATTTGTGGACTGGCTAATAGTTAAATCCTGCAAGCCAATCAATGAGGCGAAGAGAATATCGCTAATCTAGGAATTAAGGTTCACGAAGGAAATAATCAGAAGTAAACCGGAACACCAGCAGATTAATAATACACAGAAGATAATAGGTAGGTACATCAAGCAAGAAGCAAGCAAGCAAGCAACAAAAAATACATACAGCATCAGCAGATAATTACGATAGGCACAAGTTTGAATGCTTTCTGGCAAACCTACTTGTGCTTATTTCTTAAAACTAAGAATGGGTGCATATTATTAACTTTACACAAATTATTATGAATACAAAAGATGAACGAATAATTCCTTATACCGGACCCGTCAATCAAACATGTACATAATTGTACAATATACCTACTATTTATACTTAATAACGTATTATGTAAGTTTATTACACAAACACATAAAACTACTAATCGGCACTGTTTATTTATTAGGAAATAACGTAGACTAATTTAACCAAAAAAATCTTAATGAAAATCGGATCAAACCTCCGGGCGTAGAAAATAGGTACCACATAGTTACTACAATGTATAGGTACCACATAGTTACTACAATGTATAGGTACCTACATAGTTACTACAATGTATAGGTACCTACATAGTTACTACAATGTATAGGTACCTATATAGTTACTACAATGTATAGGTACCACATAGTTACTACAATGTATAGGTACCTACATAGTTACTACAATGTATAGGTACCTACATAGTTACTACAATGTATAGGTACCTACATAGTTACTACAATGTATAGGTACCTACATAGTTACTACAATGTATAGGTACCTACATAGTTACTACAATGTATAGGTACCTACATAGTTACTACAATGTATAGGTACCTACATAGTTACTACAATGTATAGGTACCTACATAGTTACTACAATGTATAGGTACCTACATAGTTACTACAATGTATAGGTACCTACATAGTTACTACAATGTATAGGTACCACATAGTTACTACAATGTATAGGTACCTACATAGTTACTACAATGTATAGGTACCTACATAGTTACTACAATGTATAGGTACCTACATAGTTACTACAATGTATAGGTACCTACATAGTTACTACAATGTATAGGTACCTACATAGTTACTACAATGTATAGGTACCTACATAGTTACTACAATGTATAGGTACCTACATAGTTACTACAATGTATAGGTACCTACATAGTTACTACAATGTATAGGTACCTACATAGTTACTACAATGTATAGGTACCTACATAGTTACTACAATGTATAGGTACCTACATAGTTACTACAATGTATAGGTACCTACATAGTTACTACAATGTATAGGTACCTACATAGTTACTACAATGTATAGGTACCTATATAGTTACTACAATGTATAGGTACCACATAGTTACTACAATGTATAGGTACCTACATAGTTACTACAATGTATAGGTACCTACATAGTTACTACAATGTATAGGTACCTACATAGTTACTACAATGTATAGGTACCTACATAGTTACTACAATGTATAGGTACCTACATAGTTACTACAATGTATAGGTACCTACATAGTTACTACAATGTATAGGTACCTACATAGTTACTACAATGTATAGGTACCTACATAGTTACTACAATGTATAGGTACCTACATAGTTACTACAATGTATAGGTACCTACATAGTTACTACAATGTATAGGTACCTACATAGTTACTACAATGTATAGGTACCTACATAGTTACTACAATGTATAGGTACCTACATAGTTACTACAATGTATAGGTACCTACATAGTTACTACAATGTATAGGTACCTACATAGTTACTACAATGTATAGGTACCTACATAGTTACTACAATGTATAGGTACCTACATAGTTACTACAATGTATAGGTACCTACATAGTTACTACAATGTATAGGTACCTACATAGTTACTACAATGTATAGGTACCTACATAGTTACTACAATGTATAGGTACCTACATAGTTACTACAATGTATAGGTACCTACATAGTTACTACAATGTATAGGTACCTACATAGTTACTACAATGTATAGGTACCTACATAGTTACTACAATGTATAGGTACCTACATAGTTACTACAATGTATAGGTACCTACATAGTTACTACAATGTATAGGTACCTACATAGTTACTACAATGTATAGGTACCTACATAGTTACTACAATGTATAGGTACCTACATAGTTACTACAATGTATAGGTACCTACATAGTTACTACAATGTATAGGTACCTACATAGTTACTACAATGTATAGGTACCTACATAGTTACTACAATGTATAGGTACCTACATAGTTACTACAATGTATAGGTACCTACATAGTTACTACAATGTATAGGTACCTACATAGTTACTACAATGTATAGGTACCTACATAGTTACTACAATGTATAGGTACCTACATAGTTACTACAATGTATAGGTACCTACATAGTTACTACAATGTATAGGTACCTACATAGTTACTACAATGTATAGGTACCTACATAGTTACTACAATGTATAGGTACCTACATAGTTACTACAATGTATAGGTACCTACATAGTTACTACAATGTATAGGTACCTACATAGTTACTACAATGTATAGGTACCTACATAGTTACTACAATGTATAGGTACCTACATAGTTACTACAATGTATAGGTACCTACATAGTTACTACAATGTATAGGTACCTACATAGTTACTACAATGTATAGGTACCTACATAGTTACTACAATGTATAGGTACCTACATAGTTACTACAATGTATAGGTACCTACATAGTTACTACAATGTATAGGTACCTACATAGTTACTACAATGTATAGGTACCTACATAGTTACTACAATGTATAGGTACCTACATAGTTACTACAATGTATAGGTACCTACATAGTTACTACAATGTATAGGTACCTACATAATAGTAACATTAATATTTTTACAAACATCACAGACCTCGATCTATTTAATACCAAAAGGTTATTGCATGTTAAGGTAGTCCATGTTCACAGTCCATACGATATAGATAATGCATGGACCTACCATAAGCAGAAATGTAATTACAAATCGTATAATCATAACTGTAGCAGTAAACTAGGCTCCTTGTAATCAAACCATAAATAAATATTAATATGCAACATTACATTCAACGAAATTTACAACGAGCAACAAATCGTAAAACTTATAATTGAATGAATCGGAAACACACCGAGTTGTAATAATCGAGCGATGGCGCATGAATAGACAGTAATGAATGAGAGCGCCCCATCCTGCGCGTGCGCTGCGCCGTCACCGCTGCGAGTGCCGCATGTCACACCACAATTAGAATTAACTTTCCATTTTTAAATTGAATTGTAACGTTCGGAATCATAAATCGACTAGCTGTTATCTTCGACTTCGGACGCATAGGGAAAATTATCAAACCAAAACTAAAACTAACTAGACTAAACTACATTATACTTCCAAAAAAGTTGATATCAAAACTGTAACCGAAACGCGAGCTATGCGGCAAAATGTCCGAGAACTGATTAGGTATTGTATCATTTTAGATAAATATATATTCTGATTCTGAGCTATATTTCAAGCGTCAAACTACACGACGTAGTAGTTTCCCCTCTATGTTTTTTAAATTTTTGAATGCATTGATTTCAAATTTAAGCACGGCACTTTAAGAGTCTTGTTCGATCTTTTCGAAATTTTTAACGCAAAAATATTTTTTTATGTAAAATTGACTCGGATCGAATTGAATTTTTCATGGAATATTTGTGTTTTTTTTTACGTAAGATAAATTTACGACTGATCTCCAACTCGCCTGATATTTAGCGATATTATTTTCTAGTTTTACGAACGAAGATCTTTTTATAAGTTCATTCAGTCGTTTTATATCTTCAAAAATATGGGCATGCGCGAGCGATCGCTTCGCTTTGGCGCGCGAAAAATATTGAAGCAAATTAAGTAAACTTTAAAAAAGAGCAAGGATTTTTCATAATTGCCAGGATATTTTGGGGAGGGTTGCTTACGGCCTTGTTCACAACTTGTCGGATTCGGAATCGGCCTGGAAACTATATCTCCATCTCTCTCAATTTGTATAGATATGACAGAGATGGAGTTAGGGTTCTTAAAAAGTAAAGTATATTAAAAAAAAAAACAAAATGCCGACAGCAGAAAAGCAGTTTTTTGCAGTCTAACTTACGATTTCGATTCTTTTAATACGCTGTTGAGTGCGAGAAAGTATGCGTAAAATTGCTGTAAAAGATTATAAATGCGCATTCTTTGGAATAATTCTAAATAAACACTTGTTTATTACGAAATAGTGCGTTAGTGATTACGAAAAAACGTTTTATTTTTATTTTTATTTTTGAAAGAGATGTATTAAGATTACAAAAAATATAGCCTACTTATGACACTTTGGAAACGAAGAAGACTGTAATGACACATCAACCTCGCACATCAAAATCCGTCAAGCCGTTCAGGCTGTCATATAGAAACATACATACCTACATACCCGCAATATATAGATAATAATATATAGTTTCCATTTGATATACGCGTTTGTAGTATGCGCGGGCGAAAGACGAACATGGGTCATACTGCATCTCTTTAGCTAAGCTGTAGTTATGCACACACATTACCGCACATCAGGATTTTGTAACATGCGTGCCATCCGCGATACCTACGAGTATTCCGGAATTTTGACAGCACTTAATTACTTTTTTCCCGCCAATGCCATGGGGGGGGGGGGATGTCCGGAGCCACTGGGTCCTTATATACGCCCATGATAGTTTTTAAAAGGGTCACACTTTAGACCTTACAATTCTATATACACATGGCATTAAATTAATCTAATAGTAGCATTTATTTTCACGAATGCATTATTAGAGCCAATTAACGGTTTTATAAGTAGTCACGAGGTAGAATGTCAATATAAACCTACTAATTTAAAAAACTCTAGTTCACATACATGCACTACGTAGATATTAGACCTTTTTAATATAGTAAGTTTAATTCCCATTGAATTTTAGCAACACATACTGTTACGAAATGATAAATATTGATGCGGAGACCGCACTCCCTATTTCAACACAATATTATATTTATTTTGGGTAAAGTTATTTTATTCCTATATCTAGCCCGAAAAACTACTACGAATTTAATTTTACTGTTAATATGTAGGTATGTCTTATTGAAAATTTTCACGCGCTACTAAATTAAGCAGGTTTTACAATAAAATATTTATAAAAATACAATTCAAAATAAGAGCATAATATCATATTTCTGTTAAAACAGACAATTTGGTGTTTTAAATGTATTGTGATTGTTTTCTAGGTGTTGCACCATGCAAAATTTGATTATAGATCTGTAATTATCGTAGATATGGTCTAATAAAAAATAATTTGTTGGTTATAAAATGTATCAAACATGGTCGTCGTTCTAAAATAGCTCAGTGAACAATGTAACATCCTCACTAATGCTGTTAGCTTTATAAATATACATAAGGTGAACAGTTGTATTGCTAATGGCCAGTGAATCGCACTATTGTGACTTATTATAGAGCTGTCGGCTGAAAACTAGCACTCGGTTGACCTTGTATAGAGCTCTCGGCTGGAAACTAGCACTCAGTTGACCCTTTGTAAAGCAGCATTACAATAGCAAATATGTATGTGTATAACCAACCTTAGGCATTAGAATAACTCAAGTTCATCTTACTAGCCAGCTGTCGGCTGCACACTAACCCTCGGTTGACCCTATATAGAGCTTCTAAAGAGCCCAGAATTCTGGGAAACCAATTAAAAATATCTATAGTGGGTTCTAGTTGTATAACAGCATTTCAATTAACCTTTTCCATAGTAAGCATTACAATGGTAAATATGTATGTGTATAACCAGCCTTAGCATTAGTGCTACTCAAGTTCATCTTAATAGCCAGCTCTCGGTTGAAAACTAGCCTCGGTTGACCTTTAATAAAGCTGTCGGCTGGACAATTACCCTCAGTTGACCCTTTATAGAGCGGTCTGCTGGACACTAGCACTCCGTAAAACCTTTGTAATGCAGCATTACAATGGTAAATATGTATGAGTGTAACCAGCCTTACTTAGCCAGCTGTCGGCTGGAGACTAGCCCTTGGTTGGCCTTTTATAGAGCTATCAGTTGGACACTAGCACTCAGTTGATCCTTTGTAATGCAGCATTAAACGGTAAAAATGTATATTCTTAAACATCTCTAGGCATTTCGGTGATATTTAAAAATGCTTTTGTAAAACAAAAGGCCCCAAAAACAGCTAATGGCTGTACATCGGCGTTATAATGAAGTGCACTACAAATATAGGCATTACATTGCATGTTGTTATACCCATATCCAACCCTTGTACAGCGATAGCGATATCGATAGCGATAGCGTTAACTTGTGCTACTTGTACGCCACCCTACGTCGATGCTCTAGACTTTGTAGCTTTGAGGAGACCAGTTTCTCGTCACCTATAAGCCTCGCAAAAAAATCCTTGCCTATTTAAAATTTAACCCGAAGAAGTATTCTATGTCCTTTAGCTATGTATAATTATTTAAAGCATAATTGTTTTTTCATAGTAGATCGATTCTACCGATAACCCGTGAAAAGGTAACACTTTCGCTTATATAGGTAGGTATATTGATTAGTTAGGATAATAGATCGAGTGTTCTAGCGTCGCCGTCGGGCTGCCGTGTCGCGGTGGCGCGGCGGAGGCGTGGCGGAGGCGCGGTGGAGGCGCGGCGGAGTCGCGGCGGTGCCCGGCGGTGGCGCGGCGGAGGCGCGGCGGAGGCGCGGCGGAGGCGCGGCGGCGGCGCGGCGGCGGCGCACGGGTGCCGATGCCGGCTCGACTCTCGCGAGGATGCTATAATACCTACCATAGTAATGATAGTTTATAACGTCCTACTGCCGGCATTTGTCGACAACAACTAAGGGCGTGTTCCGGCACCCTCATTTACTACCCAGCCCGGCTACCGTCAGAGACGGTGTGCTCGCTCACACATTTCCAATTCAAATAATTTATTTCATATGAATGATATGTTCGGATACAAGACTACCGTGGCGAACAATGAGAGCAAGCGTCTCGATTGAACGAGATTATAAAATAAGGACAGCAGAACAAACTCTAGTATTTGTATTCTAAATACCTACATCATCATGACAACATTAGGTAGATACTTTTAAAAGTTATTACACATAACGTAATTAATGTGAGGACATAGAGTAGGTACAAATCAAGTGAGTTGTGGTCAAACGCCTAGCCTATCGGCCATATCAAGCTCAGTCTAAGTAGGTACATTGTATGCGGGTTACATACATTTCATTTCAATTAATTTTATTTCGTGCCATACAAATTAATGATAAAGATAACTGTCATGTACGACCGCTGACCGCTGACCGCTGACAGCCGTCAATAAACTAGTCTAATAGTGTGTAATTGCGCTCTGCTGCTTTTAAATGTTTGCAACTCTTTTAAATGATGTCGAGGACCGGATCGAATTGGACTACTGCAAAAACGCGAAATCGCGATTTGCTATTCTAAAGCTATAAAATAAAGAATGAAATATTCTATGACACTTCTTCACAGGAGAAATAATAATACCTATCACCTAATGGGCTTCTGCTCTGCCCAATTCTGTATCCGCGAGCTTGTAGGTACATTCTGTATTCTTGCTATCGTTACTAATTTATCCTAGCTTGTATTATAGCCTAATCATAAACTTTGAAAATATACCTAGTCTTGCCATAAATATTGTCACGAAGAAAAAAAAAATTTTTTTATTGCAAATAATATTTATTACTTTTACAGTGTGTTAGTTTAATACATAAATATAAAACAATTTAAAATATAAAAGCTTATTCGAAGTGGTCTCCATTGGCTGCAATACAGTCCTTTAAACGTTGAGGCCAGTTATCAATAGAAGCACGCACTCTTTCCATGGGAAAATTCTTCACTGCCAATCGTATGGATTGTTTTAGGGACTCCGAATTATCATGGCGTTTAGAGCAAGCCATACTCTCTAAAACTGACCATAAATCATAATCCAGCGGATTAAGATCAGGACTAGACGACGGCCAGTCTTCAGCTCTGATGAAGTCCGAAACGTTCACTTCCAACCAAGACTGCGTGGACCGAGCTTTATGACCTGGCGCCGAGTCTTGTTGGAAGGACCATACTTGGTTAACTACCTTCTCAAGAATGGTATTTTGATACACTTGTGCCGATGTTTTGATACCTTTTTCACAAAAATATGGCTCAGTCACTCCTTCATAGCTAACACCGCACCAAACCATCACTGAAGTCGGATAATGCCCACGTTGCACTTTGTCGACTAATTGGGAAGCTTCCTTAGAGCTTTGAGCATAAATACGGTCATTTTGTTTGTTAAAATGTTGCTTAATTGTAAAGATTTTCTCATCCGTAAACAAAATTTTTCTGTGACCTCCCTTTGACAATAGACAATAGACAATAGACAATAGACAAGATTTTTATTGTGCCAAAAACTTAAAAAATATTAACACGATTTAAAATAAAAAATTTAACTAAACTAAGTTTTTGCCACAAGCCGGCTCCAGCTCAGCATGGTGCCAGTTGTTGCCAACCGGCGCTGGTCTTCCGCTGGATCCGGCAGGTGACGTCACGCACAGCACAGTGCGCGTGTGACAGCGCCCTGCGCCACAGAATTAGTTATAGTTTTTATTACAATGCTCTGCACCATAGAATAAGTAGTAGTTACTATACAAAAGATTAGCTTTTTAAGTTCTCATGTTATTTAAGTTAGTCTGCCCTAAGCCACTGGAATGAATAGACGTTGTGTAAAAAAATATACGTTTTAAATTATTTATTTTAATCCTACTTCTGTCATCAGAAGTGGGATTAGTTAACTCACACCCATAACAATGAACAATAAACGAGAAAAAAATTAACAAAAACGTGGACAAAGAAACTGTGAACAAACAATAAATACTAAAGTGTGTGCAGTGAGTGAAGTGCCGGAAATTATTACTGGGACGTTTGGAACTCATAGTGAAACTAGCACTAGCAAAATTATAGCTTTGCCTACCTTTGACCCTAGTGTTGGCGCAATTGAGGCTAGGGAATGGACTGCAGAAGTTGATGTGTTAGCCTCAAAACATAAATGGGATGACGTTGAGATCATTGCAAGATGTGTGCCATTTTTGGCTGGACCTGCACGAGAATTGTACAAGGAATGGACACCTTTGGTACGAACTTGGCCTGCTTTGAAAGAAGATCTTGAAACTACATTTTCAAAATGTCGAGATTTGCACCGAGACTTTAAAGTTGCCGCCAACATGACGAGTGATCAATACCCAAATGTATCGGTTTATGCAGCAAAGAAGCACAGAATACTTAAACAATTAAGATTGCAATTTCGCGAAAGCGAAATTTTGGAATTAATAACGGGAGGCATAACAGATCCACATGCAAAATCTATTGCTAATAGCGCTGAAACAATAATAGGTTTATACCAGAAATTATCCAATTATATCCCGTTATCAATTAACTCTGCTAAGCATACATTGTGTACTAATAATGATGTCAACAAGGACACATGGTCCATACCATCTACGTCAAAAAGAGCGAAGAAAGAAATCCTCACCTGTCACCGCTGCCATAAAATTGGACATATTCGACGCGATTGCCGAACCAGAATAAACACATTGCCACCCAGATATCCAGCTGTTACAACAGGCGAAAACAAAATACCACCTGCAAATAATCAAACCCTCAGAACAGAACAGTGTACTTACTGTTTAAAAAAAAAGGACATCGTTCTGAAGAATGTTGGACGAAAGAAAGAGTTGTTAGAAAAAATTAATAAATAGAAGTCAACCGCAATGGTAAGGTATGTACAACCGCTGTTATTATTAATGGTAATATTTTACATATCTTAATCGACAGTGGAGCATCATGTTCTTTGATCAGAGATTCTATGGTTCAATCGCTCGGAACACATCGTTAGCATTCCGTGGTTTATCTTTGTGGGTTTCCTAATAAGATAATGACTTATATAGAGAAAATAAATGTTTTAATTCAATTTGAAAATATTACGTTAGAGACAGATTTTCATATTTTCGAAGACACATAAATTAGATACGATGCTATACTTGGCCAAGACGCAATATGAAATAATGGTATTATGTTCATAACTACTAAAGACGGTACAATAATTCAAAGATAAGATTCGACTCAAACCGAAACTCAGTACCAAGAATTGTAGAAGACGATTGGATAAATAGTGTCGTGAATCAAACACCAACAAGCACAGCTTTGTTTGAACAAAGCTCCGAGAATTGCTGAACAAACATTCAAATCTTATTCCCGCTAACAAAAACATTCGTGAAATTAAAACCGCTGTGATGCTTATACGAACAACAACAAATCAACCCGTTGTATATAATCCTTATCGTATGTCAGCAACTGAGAGAGAAAAGGTTCAAGTTATGGTTACGGAACTTTTAAACAACCACTTAATACGAGAGTCGACATCACCATAATATTATGCGTCACCAATCATGTTAGTCAGAAAAAAAAAGATTCAAGTGACAGATTGTGTGTGGATTATCGAGTATTAAATAAAAATCACAGTTAAGGACAGATACCTTCTGCCATTAATTGAGGATCAATTGGATAGACTAGGAAAGTTTCAGTACTACTGTACTCTTGCTATGGCGTCAGGTTTTCATGGAATTCCCGTAGAAGAAACATCTATAGAAAAAACTGCTTTTGTGACACCAGACGGTCATTATGAGTGGTTAAGAGTCCCTTTTGGATTATTTAACGGACTGAGTACATTCCAAAGGGCTATTAATAAAGCACTGGGAATGCTAAGTAACAGTTGTTGCCTTGTGTATAGACTACAAAGACACAATAGAGATCTTCGTGTTATGTCTTATTTCAGTTAAAAAAAAAAGCTAGAAACATTGGCTCTTTGAGGTCAAATTACTGACAGACTGTAACGGTATGAAAGCAACTTTAACTAAACGAGATTTATTACCGCGAGTCGCAAGATGGTGGTCCGACATACAAGATTACAACTTCAAAATAGAGCAAATAGAGTACAGAAGGGAAGCAACAACACGTGGATTTTATCAGTAGATATCAGATCACTTGGCTAGAAGCTACTCAGAAACAAAATAAAGAAGCTATGGATATAATGAAGAGAGTTCAAGAAAATCCTGATAGTTTGAAGGAATATACAATAAATGGAATCGTGATGAGGGATTAAAACAAGAATATAAAAGAAGTCAAGACATGTTGTACCTTCAGCTTAGCTTATTCGGTACAACGAACTGACTTTTCGGGTAAACAAACAAAAGAGTTATTAAAAAAAAATGGACATTGAAATTAACTTTATTGTAACAGGAGCAAGTAGACCAAATGGACAATCCGAACGATACGTAGCGACAGTATTAAATATCTACTAGCTTGTGAAGATAGCCTTGGGTCAGAATGAACGAGCGTTGTTTGAAAATTACAATTAACCCTCAGTTACAGTTCAGAAAAGCACTAGTTGCACTCCAATACAATTATTGACAGGAATACGTTCTGAAGTACCTACGATAAGTCGGTTACGTAAAGATCTTCTCAAGATTGATTGTAATACCGATCTCCATCAATTAAGAGTCACCGCAGAAGAACGATTAAGGAATAATGCACTAAAAAAAAAAAAGGTTTGACAGAATGCGACGTAACAATTTAATTCTTAAAAAGGGCGAAATTGTAAACGTCCAACAGCAACGAACTCACTTGGGAAAATTAGAGTCAAGTTATAATGAACCTTATACAATTGAAAATTGTTTGCCACGAGACTGATACAAAGTTCAAAATGTAGAAAAGAAAACTTATCAAATAGTGCCAAAAGACAGAACTAAATTGTGGAATCGCAAGGCTCCAGAAAAAGCCGCGACAGCGTAACAGCTGACGTAATGAAATAACCATACTCTTGTATTGTAAGTATGATAAACATTAAAATGGCGTAAGCGACCCATTGAGTGTGCTGGGACAAACAAAAAAAACTTGGGTAAGGGTGCGCTTGGAATCGCAAAAAAAGAGAGGTCATTGACAGGATGTGTTTCTTTGATAGTTATTCGTGTCAGAATAACAATAATAAAAAAAAACAGTGTTTCACAGGATGTTACCTCAATAGAAGGTAAACATTGCTAGTTATTCTTGTCTGAATAACAATAAAAAAAACTGTGATTCACGGGGTATGTTACTTCAATAGAAGGTAAACATTGCTGGTTATTCTTGTCTGAATAACAATAAAAAAAACTGTGATTCACAGGGTATGTTACTTCAATAGAAGGTAAACATTGCTGGTTATTCTTGTCTGAATAACAATAAAAAAAACTGTGATTCACAGGGTATGTTACTTCAATAGAAGGTAAACATTGCTGGTTATTCTTGTCTGAATAACAATAAAAAAAACTGTGATTCACAGGGTATGTTACTTCAATAGAAGGTAAACATTGCTGGTTATTCTTGTCTGAATAACAATAAAAAAACTGTGATTCACAGGGTATGTTACTTCAATAGAAGGTAAACATTGCTAGTTATTCTTGTCTGAATAACAATAAAAAAAAATACTGTGATTCACAGGGTATGTTACTTCAATAGAAGGTAAACATTGCTAGTTATTCTTGTCTGAATAATAATAAAAAAAATAACTGTGATTCACAGGGTATGTTACTTCAATAGAAGGTAAACATTGCAAGTTATTCTTGTCTGAATAACAATAAAAAATAATACTGTGATTCACAGGGTATGTTACTTCAATAGAAGGAAAACATTGCTAGTTATTCTTGTCTGAATAACAATAAAAATACAAAAAAAAAAACTGTGTGATCCACAGGAATCATTTCTTCAATAGAATTGACCATGCTAGTTATTCTTGCCTGAATAACGGTATATTAATGTAATGGCAGTATCATAACAAAATACCTAAGCCATATAAACAGTTTACACTGTTTTGCATTTCTTTTATTAACATTATCCTATTTTCAGATAAATTAAGACGAAAGGCTTCGAGAGCGAAGCCAGGGCAGGAAGGCCGTGACAGCGCCCTGCGCCACAGAATTAGTTATAGTTTTTATTACAATGCTCTGCACCATAGAATAAGTAGTAGTTACTATACAAAAGATTAGCTTTTTAAGTTCTCATGTTATTTAAGTTAGTCTGCCCTAAGCCACTGGAATGAATAGACGTTGTGTAAAAAAATATACGTTTTAAATTATTTATTTTAATCCTACTTCTGTCACGTGCAAGCATATTCAGTTCAGTTATATATACATACATATACACATATATATAACACATACACACATACATATACACATATATACATACCCACATTAATAAGTAACAAATAGGTAAGTACAACTATTTCAAATATAAACAATGTCTACAATATGGAAACATCAACATCAGGTGTCCGGTTTCAGATAACGCTTGTATCATTTTTCAGAACCTCTTCCGCCTTCTGATGACAAAAAATAAACTTTTTTAAATTCAGTCTAAAGGAGTGTAAACTTTGTAGGTCTCTTATTGGCGGAGGAATATTGTTCCAGCACTTTGACGCAGCATATCGGAAACTGCCTCTAAAAGAGGCTGAACTGTGACGTTCCGTGAGAAGCTGTGCCGTGCACTGGCGAGGAATTCTGCTACTCGACTTCCATGACAACTTGTCGTATAGATAACTCGGAGTTTTATATTTTACGACGCCAAACATTAGACAAGCTAAGTGCAACTTGCGGCGATGCATCATTTTTAAAAGTTTGTGCTCATTAAGAAAAGGAGTTACATGCGACCTCAGAGGAATATCAAAACAGTAACGTGCACAAGCGTTTTGGACCCTTTGTATAAGTTTTTTAGTTTTAGACTTTATACGTGGGCCAAATATCGTGTCCATGTAATTCAGTTTTGAGAGAATGAGCGCCTCTGTAATTTGTATCCGCAAATCCTCTTTTAAAAAGGACCTGATTTTGTAGAGGCATTTTAATCTGTAAAAGCAATTTTTCACGCAATTTGCTACATGAGTATCATAACGCAAATCAGCATCCATCAGCAAACCTAAATTCCGCGCTTCATACACACGTTCAATAGGCTCACCCATAAACGTAACATTTAAAGTCGGATTGAGTCTATCCAGCTGATGTTTAGTGCCGAAGATTAAAAATTTAGTTTTAGTTGGATTGGCCAAGAGGCCATTATTTATAGACCATGCCGCTATCCTATCGAGATCTTCATTAAGTTGTCTAATGGCTATGTCAATATCCTCTGGCTTGCATGAAATGTAAATCTGAATATCGTCCGCATATATATGAACCTTACAATTCTTAATATGAGTGACGATGTCGGCTGAAAACATCGTAAAGAGAACTGGCCCTAAAATCGAACCCTGTGGCACTCCCCTATTCACATTAAGTTTGTATGATAATAAAGACGAGCCATCAGGTTGTGCTATTTTGACAGACTGGTATCGATTTAAAAGGTAACTGTCGAACCACTTGACAGCTTCATTATCAAAACCATAGTAACCCAGCTTGGAAAGTAAAAGAGTAGTATTTAAAGAGTCAAATGCTCTGGAAAAATCTAGCAAAACTAACACTGTACACATGCCTTTATCTTGTGAGCAGAGTATATTGTCAGTGACGTCGAGTAGTGCTGTCGAAGTACTACGCCCTTTTCTAAAACCTGACTGAACTTCGGGCAAGATATTATTCTTTTCAATATACTCTGTTAACTGAATGCACACAGCTTTTTCCAATACTTTAGACATGCAAGGTAATATACTTATAGGTCTAAGGTCTTTAAGGTCCACAGGGTTAGAATTTTTGGGTAGTGGCCGAACAATAGCATGTTTCCAATTATCGGGGAACGTACAAGTCTCAATAGAAGTGTTAACAACAGAAAGTATATTATCAATGGTATGTGGAAATGTTGCTAGTATCATATTTAAACTAATACCATCGCAGCCTTCAGCATTGGATTTTAAAGATTTGATGATTTTAAATAACCGGTCCAAACTAATTTTTTCTATATGAAAGATTGAATCCCCAAACTTGTGATGTTCAAAGTAAGTTAGAAGCGATAGAGATGTATCTGAAGACCCTGGTATATTTAAAAAGTGGTCATTTATAACGTTTGGATCATTAAAAAAAGAAGGCAAGTAAGTTTCATTTTTCGGTAATAGTGTATTTTTAAGGTTTTTCCAAAGTGTCTTAGGGTTTCGTATGTTATTATTTATATTATTTTTAAAATATGCTGACTTTTCATAATAAAGTGCTTTATTAACAGTAGACTTTAAGCTTTTATAATATATTTTTTTATTTTCGCATTTAGTTTTATGAAAGTCCGCTGCAGCTTCATCCCTGAATCTCATCATAATCCTAATTGTATCAGTTATCCAGGGGTAGGAGCGATCTCTTATAACGACTGACGTCACAGGTGCGTGCCGATCAAACATACTTATAACACTGTGGTTAAAGGCGTCTACCATATCATTTACATTTGAAATCTGGGACAAATGACTCCATCGTACACTATGCATGTCACTATTAAATTCATCGATGCAAATTTTTTTCATAGGCCGGAAAGTTATAGTGCGAGGGACCACTTTCATACGCTTAATATTTAACTCGCACACAATTAAACAGTGCCCATAAAGAGTCCCTACGAGTTCCAAACTTATTCTATTTACACGAAGATCTGTACAAACTACATCGATCAATGTTTGGCTCGTGTCAGTGAAATGGGTGGGTTCGGTGACCAGTTGCTGTAAATTAAAACAAGATAAAAAAGTCTTGAATTTGCCAGTGTAACTGTCGTCAGTGCTTAAAATATTTATATTAAAATCCCCCAGAAATATTAAATTGTCGCAACGAGAGCTCGAACTTATAGTATCGGTCAAAAAATAAATCGACACTTATCCAATTAGGTCTATATGCTGTGCCGATGAGAACCTTTCTTCCATTGAGGTTGACAGTGAGCCACATCTGTTCGACCGCAGCGTGCATCGGGTCCACAGGGTGTGTGTGGGCGCGCGCGGTCACTCCGCGCTTGATGTAAAAGCCAACGCCGCCGCCGCGCGAGCGTAGCCCGCGCGGCCGCGGCGTGTGCCGCAACTGGTAGCCCGGAATGACCGGCGCGCGCCCCTCCTCCCCCGCGCGGAGCCACGTCTCGTTTATGGCCAAAATATCTACACCGCTCCGAGTTACCGACGACACAATGTTGTCATGATTAGTGCCTAGGGAACCTGCATTGTATAAACCAACTACAAATTTTTTTGTAACCATTATAGTATTATTTTTTTATAATCGTAATAATAAATATTTAATTGTATTTTCATACTTTCACCATTGTTAATTATCATGTGGGCATAAGCAGGAATAATATGTTTACTAGCATAAAAAGGACTATATATAATGATTTTTTTAACATTTATTGAGTGTCCTCGCCAAAGATTTTTCCGAGATCTGTCTCCGAACGCACGCGAAATGCATCTTTTCCTGTCTCTTGACGCATGAAAACACGTCCGTCTCTCGTCCAAACATGTTTCCAGCTGTGTTTGCGAGCTTCCTCTCGCGCTCGGAAAAAAACCTGTCTATTATGCTTGGAGAGGCGCTCATTAACAAAGAATTTATCCGGCGCAGCGGCGAGACCCATATCAGCCGTGGTGGCGCCACGACGCGTCCGTGCACCCTGCAGGAAGGCATCGCGCAGCTGACGGCGCGACAGTCTCAACAAAATGGGACGCGGGCGCAGTGGCGCGCCCTGCTCGCCCGAGCCGGCGGGTGACGCGCGCCGCGCGCCCGGTCTATGTGCCGACACCAGATCCCGCTCCTCACAGGCCACGCCCAACTTCCTCGCGATGACGCTCACCAAATGCATCACGTTTTCACCTCGCTCCTCCGGAATTCCAGTAATTTCGATGTCGTTACAAAGAGCGTCCTGGTCTCGCTCGTCTATTTGCGCTTTCAGCTCCGCGACTGTTGAGAGCAGAGCGCTTACGTCGGATTCTGGCCTCGCACTTATTTCCGAGACTCTGGTCTCCAGACAATCTAGTCGTGACTCCATAGCATCAACACGCCCGCCCAAACTCTCGACAGCGGCATGGAAAGCGCTGAGACCATCGCGTAAGGTGCGGAATTCCGTGCGGAAAGACTCCATGTCCGATCTCATCGATTTAATTTCTCTCAATAGTTCTGCGGAAATCGATGCAGATTCAGAAGTGGAAGCTGACCCGGTCGCAGCGCACGCAACAATATCCTGAGTGACGGAATTATCCGGTCGCTCGACGAGAACCGGATTTTCGGAGTTATTTTTCCGCGGTGTAAGCGCCTTGCAGTCCGGGCATATCCAAGTCGGTGCAACATTAACATCATTGGAAATATTGACGCATGCCTTGTGATAAAAATTTACGCATCTGTTGCATTTCACACTCTCTGTAAGGCTCGAGAACCGACCACATGCGGTACATTTTTTTGGCATTGTTTCCAAAACAGGCACCTTACAACCACCAACAAGAAAAACGTAGATCTGAACCTTTACCACAAGCAACGCACGTACCGCTTCAGTAGTTGTTTCGATTTTACCACCCTATTCTTTTTTAAATTATCAGTTAAAAAATGACCAGTGCGTCTCTTATAGGCTGCAAGTCCTAAGTCATCTTTTAAAATACGCGACATGGTTCTGGGTGCTATCTTCATCTCCCGAGATAAAATATTTTGCTTTCGGACAGGATTTCTTCGAATTCTTTCCCTTACTGCTTTGACCACCTTTTTCGTACGAACACTACGTGGACGGCCAGATCTTTTTCTGTCACAAACAGAGGAGGTCTCATTGTACCTATTAATAGCCCGGTACACAAACATTTGACTAATACCAAGCGTATGGAGAGTTTTAAAAATTGCATTTGGCTCCATACCAACTTTGTGTAATGCAAACACAGCGATTCGGTTCTCTTTATCACCCCACTCCATTTTAATATCGCAAAATATTGTACAATGTATTGGCGCCAAAATTAGAAAACACAATGAACAATCGTATAAAAATGACAGATTCCAAATTCAAATGTAATATCTTTCTTATTTTTAACTGTAACAGTATTTATGGCCAGACTAATAAAAGCAAAATTGTATGTCTCTAGGCGCAGGTAGCAAAACTATGGATATATAATATAACTAGCTGCGGCACACGGTTCCACCCGCGTAGTCATAGGTATTACATATAAATTGTTTGCTCCTTTGTGCGTAGCATCCTTGAGTATTGTATGAGTATGAGCTCACAGGTTTGGAACCCATGTTATGATATATATATCAAAAGGTTAGAGTCCATCCAGAGAAGCTTTATGCGGTACCTACAATTTAAGTGTAAAAAACGAGATGCCAACTACAGCTTGAGATGTCGTAGACACCATATGCTACCCCTACCCCTATGCTAATAGCAGACATTTGTGCTACTGACTAAAATAGCGCAATGTCGAATCGATTCTCCGCATCTTCTTTCCTTAGTAAGTTTGAGAGTTCCCACCCGGCCAATGAGACGTCCCGTCACCCTTCACATGCCTCATAGTTCCTCGAACTATAGACAAAATTCTTTTTTCTTGAGATCGGCTAATTTTCTAAGGCTAATTTTATCAACAACCTAGAAGAACGTCCCAATTTCAATTTTGATTTATTCAACACATCCCCCCATAAAATTAAATCGGAAATTTCCAAAAACTGGTTTGACGAAATCTAAATCCTTTTTTTTTTACTTTAAATTACTTAACTTGAATTTAAATTAAATTAACTTATGCATTTCTCAAGCTAACAAGCGGTTTTTCGTAGTTGCACATATGCGGAGACACGTAAATAGTTCTGAGTGACCCTATTTTTAAGTTATTTAGATATTTGATACTGTGTGTTTCCTGAATAAAATAAACTAAAATAAAAAATAAAATAAAATAAATATCCGTCTCTAAGTTCTCTGCTATCTCTCTGTGCTTTTCATAATAATCTCTTCAGCCATTTAGTCGTGAAGAGTTAGTGTATAATATTTGTATAGAAATAAAGTTATAATAATATTATGATTTACGTGCGTGAGGTGCAATTACCAGCTCCGTATAGCAAAGAAAATACAATAGGTAAAGCGTTATATCATAGCCGAGTGTATTTTATCTTCGACCTTACATATTTCGTCCATGTAAAACTACGGGCGCCACCTATCGTCCACCGCAACTACTAATATTACCGCCAATTTCAGTGCGAATGCTAGGAACCCGTTCTTCTTTTTTCTTGTATTGGACCCGCATTAAAGCATTTGCCAGTGTCAAGTATTAGGATTTTTTCAAGTTTCTTGAATAAAACAAGTTGTGAATGTTCTAGTCACAATCTAAGTCACGTATACAGTCAATTTATAAGTCGAGTCCTGCTTCAGTAAATTGGTGGTGACTTTACTAGAAGCTTCTATGGAGTTTTGTCGACAACGTAAAATGACACGTTTCACTGCTTCATTTCACTTGGCCACACTCGTGTACTTGATCGAACACTTAATGAATAAAACACAACCATTTTTATTGCATTAATATTCAAAATAACACAAGTTTAGGAAAATAAGACAAAGCAACAACATGTTTCGATGACGTTCCCGCCAAAACTCTAGGAGCCCGTTATAAAGTTCCCGTCACGTAAAAAGAACGCTGGTTTGTTCGTAAGCGCAAACAAACCAGCGTTCTTTTTACGTGACTGGAACTATACAGCACTAAAAACTGATTAAAAAACCATTAAATTTTTGCGCTCGCTACACTTACGCATTATAAGATATCTCATGGTCACTTCTCATCAAGTAAGATTGTGGTCAAACGCAGACCTAAATAGTTTAAAAATTAAACGTAAAGTAGGTTTGAGAAGTAGCTACATGACAAATATAAACTTTGTTGTAAAGCTTGGCAGTATTTATCGTACTTGAAATGACGTTGACAATCAACTACTTCAACTTTTTGTTTTTATGGCTTTTACGAAGGTGTTTCACTTCATGACTCCGCCAATGTCACGTTAAATAGACCATCAAACGCTGAGAATATTATAGTTTTACACGCTATTGATCGGTGACTGCAAAGTTTCTGTTTTTCCCATCTAAAAAAAATACAAAACATTCTAAACTAAACACACACATGCACAAAAAATGTGCTTAGTATATATATATACAACAATAGGTTAGTATAGGACAAATACTTATTACAATAGACATGAATATTTACAATTTAATCTTATTTTTTTTAATATATTTACACAAAATATGTACAAATGGTGTAAAAACAAGGGAGAGGAGGCATTTAAGGGAGGTAGGACGAGGGATGTCAGGTGGGATGGTATCATATAAGGAGGACTACATCAAAAGGACAATTGAAAAAGATATGGTCCACATTTCCTTCATCCAAACCAAAGACTTACAAGACTCCTAATGCGATACAAAATATTGTTCCAAAAACTTAACACCAAAATCAGGTGTTTGCTTGTTAACGTTTGTGACCTGTCATTAGACAGGTCACAAACGTCATTTAATCTTAAACGTCATCTCATCGCAATCACTTCTCAATAAAATTCTTACGGTGCCAAGATGGTGAACTGTGTTATAACAATCTTGTAAAAATTACATACTTCTTTAAAAAACTATGGAAAACATTATCACCTTCCATCTTTAAGTAGCAAAAATATATTTCTAACAGTATAAAAAGCGAAATGAAACAAATTTTTACGTATTTGTAGCGTATGTTCGTGTCTCACCTATGAACACGGATGCTCCAGTGTTTGAAAAATCGGGTCTTAAATTATGTGAAATATACGCGATGAAATTGTTGAAATTTATTTCATTTCAATAAATAACATTCACGAATATTAGTATAAAAAGCATATATGCATTTCATTTCATAAATTGATTTTATTATTTATACAAATTACTGCAAAGAATTAGAGATGGGTCGATGTAATATAAGTTATCGATAACAATTATTATTTTTACGGACTTCAAAAACGAGATTATCAGTTAGCTTATATTTTTCTTATGTGTTACCCGCATGATTTCGTCATTTAAATTAATTTAATAATCCTTTCAAATTTCAAATTCAGTCAGTACCTAGTTTAGTTTTTAAAACAAAATTGCGAATTTTGAAGTCGGTTAATTCTAGTTTTGTAAACTATAATAATTATGTTATGTGAATCATCATCATCATCTCAGTCATAAGAAGTCCACTGCTGGACATAGGCCTCCCCCATGGATTTCTATAAAGGCCGATTGGAAGCGACTTGCATCCAGCATCTTCCGCCACTTGTATAATTTCATCTGTCCATCGTAGCTGGTCTTCTTACGCTACGCTTGCCGGTGCATGATGTCCGCTTGAGAACTTTTCGGCCCCATTGGCCATCAGTTCTTCGTGCCCTATCCACTACCACTTTAACATGCTAATCAGATGTGCTATGTCGGTGACCTTTGTACGTGAAACATGGTATTTGATTTTACGATAAATGTTTATATGTTACTACGGATCCCTAATAAAACGATGTTTCTTGAAACAACACAAAAAAGAATCAAAAGAAAAATTTGGTACCTACAATTACTTATCGATATCGATACTTTAATACCTCTTGGTCTATCTCTGGCTTAATGTCATTAGGTTTTTATTTATTTATTTCAGTATTGCCAGTATACATATGTTTTCTCAATTTCCCCGTATCATTTGTATTTACCTATACTATATTGTTTGTAAATAGGTGTGAAAATTTATTTATTCAGTAGAATTTAATCAAATTAATTTGGTCCATTACGGGTGCTACGAATTAACCATTGACATACTTATCTAAGTATTGTGATAAATTCATTAGATTTCGAGAGGCAGTAATGTGTTAATGAATACGGAGGACAAAAAATAGTGCTACGTTAACCACAATGTAGGAACTCTGCTATAATAAAATAAACATTTGCTGTTTTATCCTATTTTGAAAAATGAAGTTCCGAATGAAATAGCTGGGCGTGGACCGTTGCACTCCAACAAAAAAAAAACGTAATATATGTTTACCTGACTGTCAACTGATGCGAAAGCAAAAAGAACCTTCGTGATCTTAACCTACATTATGTACACATTTATCACGCACACACACACACACACACACGTATGTTTCGCCGTAGCATAAAAATATAGTCTTTCCAGTCACAATTACTTTGACTCTTATTCTTCTCAACAGATCGTGCAACTCAAGGTCCGTGTTAAGGCCGGCTTATGACATATCAGAGTCAAATTGAAATGAAATGAAGTTTATTGGAAAAAATAACTGCGAATGACTTCTACTGAGCTACTGAGTTATTTTTTTATGAATGAGGTATTTATTAGTCGATTCATTGCCGTTGTGACATCAGTTATTATGACGTCACAATTTGTAAATTGCATGTATAAACTTATTTAATAAATACTATCATCATGAACTGTATTTTTTATTTACAAAATAAAAATACATTAGATTCTTTTATAAAGTGATGAAAGTGGCGCCGCTGCCTGTTTCGCTCGCACGCGGCACCCATAGATATAAAATTATTTAAATTACTGATTTCATTTTTGATTTCAGATTTTCTTTCAGAGTCATAAGAACACTATTACAATGTATTAACAGTAGCTGTTATTTTATATGTGATATTTTGACCGTGATGAACGTGTAACCGACAAAATTTTCACGTTTATACCTAAATTGCGGACAAAATAACAAATATAATAATTTTATAGTTTAAAAAACTGAAACAACAGACTTCAAAGTTACTATTATTTCAGTTATAATATGATTGTATGAATCTCCCATGGACCATTCTGACTTTAATCATGATTACCCGATCAAATCGGGAGATATCCTTTTTAAATGCAACTTTGTAGATAAATTTGGCAAATGGACGTGTATCTACGGTTAAAAATAAATTTATAAAAAAATTAAGTGTCAAATTGAAAAAATAAAATTGGCCCGAATTTAAAAGGCGGTTTGTATGGAGACTATCCTTCTGGGTCCTATGTAATAGGGCGAATTCTGTGATCCAAACCATATTCACAAACAGAGTGATTCCTAATCCTAAGTTTGGCCAGAAAAACAGGAGTACAAGAGTGATTAAGACGTAAACGACAAATCGTAGAAGTGGTAATTTTATCTGCTTTTTGATATTTATAAAACCAGGGTTTATGGGGGATTTCAGTTTGGACTTCTCCATAGTATACACCTTTTAAGTTTTTTGTAGATTGCCATTTCTGATTCCAACATTTACGCAGTATTGGTTTTAGGATTGTGCATGCATCATGAGAGTAAATTTGGGAATGTTCATGAGAACCTGTCAGAGCTGCAGCCCTGGCACAAGAATCAGCACATTCATTGCCTAGTATACCTGCATGACCAGGTATCCATGCCAGAATAATGTTAATACCGAGATTGTGGCATTCTAATAGAGCTTCTCTGATTTTGATAATTATTGGGAACCTGGTTTTTACTCGAAATTGATTGGCTAGGATTGATTGAAGGCAACTCTTGACAATATTAATATAGTTGTTTCTTGGGAGTTTTGGCGGGAACGTCTTAGTAACATGTTGTTGCGGTCCTATGTAATAGGGTGAATTCTGTGGTTGTTGCTTTGTTTTATTTTACTAAACTTGTGTTATTTTGAACATTAATGCTATATAAATGGTGGTGTTTTATTCATTAAGTGTTCGATCAAGTACGTGAGTGTGGGCAAAACTCCTTATAAGCTTCTAGTAAAGTCACCATCACTTTACTGAGGTAAGACTTAAATTTGAAAATGACTGTTTACGTGACTTAGACTGTGACTTGAACAATATATAACTATGAACACTGTCAAGAAACTTGAAAATATTTCAATACTTGACACTGGCAAATCGCTAATCGCGGGGTCCAATACAAAAAAGAAGAAGAATAGTTGTTTCTGTTGTTTTGTTTATTAAAATTACAAATAACATCAGACGATGGCTGTATGGGCTTCATACCCTTTGCCTTTCCCGATAGGGAAAAATTAACCAAAAAAAATGTTTGGTTTATTCCTTTGACATTGACAGTTTGTGAAAGCAACGGACGGACGCGGACGGAACGCCGACATTAATGCCAACTTAGCTACTTTAGAGCTAGATCTGGCTACTTTTAGACCCCGTCAGCTACAATTTTCGAAAAGTTGTAGTTAAAAAATCTAGCTACGTTTTGTAGCACCTTTTGAACACGACGACACGGACACAGTACCTTAAATGCATATAAAATGTGTCAAACCAGTTTGACAGTATGTATGAAGGTGAAGTCAGTCTTTTTGTTGGAAATCCATGGGGATGGGGGGGGAGCCAATGTCCAGCAGTGGACTATTCATGGTTGAGATGACGATGATTACGAGAGTCAACAATTGAAGAACCTAGGCTGGAAGTCTCGACTTTATTTGCATCAATTTATCAACAGAATTCTGTTGATAAGTTAATTCATACAGACTGTATGAGCACAGTTAGAAAGTACAGTGTAAGTTCCCTCACCCTCTTCCCTCAAATGTGGTTGAGGAGAGCGATGGCTGGCACATGCGTCAACTCGTGAACGGGTGCTGCTTGCGGGAGCTGGACTGCTCGGCGTACACACGCATGCATGTGCATGTTACTTAAGTATTAACATTTATTAGTTAAGTATTAACGTCTTCCTCTTGTACTCTAGTTTAAAAAAAATGTAAAGTTAGCTAAGAAAAGATGTATTAGTTTATAAAAGGCATGGATCCTGGAGTCTGTGGTGCTCGAATTTTTTCAAATAAAAAAAAACACTTCAATAAATCGACACTAATTTACTTTGCACTAAGCCGACTGTGTCCATACTAGAGGTGCGCGCCGCCGCGGCGTGCCGCCACCGTCTTGTAACGGCGCGCCGCCGCCGCCGCCGATGATGACAAATTTCGCGCCGAGAACGAATTTCGATTTTTTTCAGATTATTTATTAATATCGAAGATCATTTTTACATACCGTATGGACGATCCACAGTACTCAGATCGTTTCCAGAAATAGGCAGGTAGAAAAGCGGAAGGCAGGAGTGAGATTCAAGGAATAAAAGCACGTATTCATCTTTGACATCCATTGGTCGCGACGAAAACATCCACTAACATCGTAAAATGTTAACAAAACAAAGTTGCAACATAAAAAAGTGTAACTAAATAAATAAATAAACAAATAAAGCTACTTAAATAATACAACTATTATAATAATAACTACGACTAAGTACAAATTATTTGTTTAAAAAATTTAAAAACGCACTGAACAGTTTTGAAAATATCTCTAGTCAAAAAGCCACGCGTTGCACCTTCTTGAAATGTGCCCATAATGCTGCGACGTTTCTTCTTTAGATGGCAAAGGAAATGTGCTGAGTAATAAATTCAAAGCCGTGCGTGGGTCACGGCTTTTCTCCTTGAGTCGTCGCTCCAACTTACGCACGAATTGTATGGCTTCGAGGCACCACGTTCCGGCAATTTCCGGCAAACGGTAGGAAAGTCGTATATCGACTCCAAGCAGGCGTATTTAAGATGTTTACATTTCGCTCTTGCCTCTGTTCCTGAACCAGCTGACCGCTGCATGGCAGCGCGATGACAAGAAGCGAATGTACTTACGCAAGTCGCGTCCTAAAGGAGTGAACTCTGCTATGGAATGAATGCGAGACCGTCAGGCCGCTTCGTTTACCGTCCGAACGGGACAAACCTGGAGGCTCCAATACACAAGGCACATCAGCAGACACCAACGCAGGGCTAATTATATTATTAATCTCATGATATCTGGTCTACGACCAGCGTATCACGTGCAAACCAAGTCGTGGTAGCCGTTGGCGTTGACATTCGCACCATAAATTCTCGTATGAGATTCGCAAACATTGCAATTGAGCCGGAGAGCCGAAGCCACTCTCAGTGAGTCGTCGTCTAGCAGCGTGTGTGCGTGTGGGGACACGGCAAGTCATGCAACCAGGCGCCGGACTCGGAATTAGTGGTGGCGTTCACTTGAGCTAGCTCGGCCTCTTGGCACTCGCTTAATAGTTGCGACAGTTGGTTTTTGACAATTATGTCGGCCCAGCCTCACTGTATCTTTGGATTCTGAGGCTGATCTGAATCTGGACACAAGACTAACCACATGCTATGGGCTTTCAAGGTGTGCGGAATGTCGATCGAATCACTAAAATAAGAAAGGATACAGGTGACAAGATCGAAAACCGCATGTGAAGCCAAAAAAACAATCGGTCCAGTCTCAGGTAAATTGGCCTGGCACCATTGCACCATGTTGACTGGGGATTCCAGGGAAGATTTAGAAATGTATGCAAAGGACGCCACCGAGGAATGTGTGTGAGAGATTTAGGTGAGGAATGTATGTGAAACGCTATAGTGAGTTAAAGCTACTGAACTACCAGTCAATACACTAGGTGCGTTTAGTAGGATGCATCCTCACAGTAGACATTTAAAAGTATATACATACCGTTCACAGCTTCCCTAAGCATTTCCGTACCGCTCAGGCTACTCACATGTATTTTGGATGCCTTAGTGTAGTGTAAAACCTAGTACTAAGCATTTTTTTTTATCAGCCCTGTTTGTACAAACTGTCCCACTGCTGGGAACGGGCCATCTTCTCATTGTAAGAAGGGTTAGGCCATAGTCTGCCACTAAGCACATCAACACACTAACACTAAGCATTTATACTATTATAAAAGCCTGTAAAAAGTGTTTTCCGTAGCTGGTCTTGAAATTATAGCTATAGATAGTATTAGGCAGTATTTTTCTTTAACAAAAATCCCACGCCACCGGCGTCACGCCCGCGCCGCCACCGACGAAATTTTGCCAGTGCACCGCCGCCGACTGATTTTTAACGCGGCGCGCACTTTCTAGTCCATACTGCCTGTATGAATCAATTTATCAACCGAACTATCTTAATAAAATTTATTAGTAAGACATACATAATTTTTAGGGTTCTGGCACGAAAAGGGTGAAACGGGACCTTATTTATTACTAAGACTCCGCTGTCTATCTGTCTGTATGTCCGTCTGTCACCAGGCTATATCTCATGAACTAATATGATATTAATTTACAATGCGTTGATTCGGCTACTCTACTCGGCTTAGAATTGGATACACATTTAAATTGGAAAATGCATATCAAAAAAATCAAGGCTAAGTTATCTAGCTTCTCTTACGGTCTAAAGGAGTTGAGACGCGCCACAGACCTAAACACAGCTATATCTGCTTACCATGCCTACACCTCGTCGTGGCTGCGGTACGGCATATTACTGTGGGGCAACTCTGTGGATGCAGATCAACTCTTTATTGCCCAGAAAAAATGCATACGTATCCTTGGCAACATAAAATCACCTGACAACACATTACCTCACTTTCATAAGCCATACTTCATTAAAATCAAAGTTTTAACAGTGACATTTATATATATATTGGAATTATGTAAATTCGTTAGGAAATATCCAGATTTAATTAAAAAAGTAGCAGACGGACCGCGTAAAATTAGACCCCAACATAAACATAAATTAGTACCTAATACCAAGGTCAAATCTAGCAATGCATAGTTCTAGCCCTAATTCTATGGCAGTAAGTAAGTAAGTTCGTATAGACTGAGTGGCCAGCCCTATTGTCAGAGTTATTAAGCCGCCGAAAGGCCTCTGACTTGGCTTGACGATTGCTGAACAACCGGGACCTACAATTTAACGTGTCATCCGACCCACGGTAGCGCTCAGAAAGAAATGCCACCCACGGCCACCCATCCGAAGACTGACCGGTCCGTCCGTTGCTTAACTTTGGTGATCGTTCGGGAACACCTAGTCAAGCTACGCCACGAGCGCTACGGCAGTAAAAATATATAACAAGCTACCGAATTGCTTAAAAGATATAGACAGAGATGGAAGCTTTATTTTTATTGATAATTATTATTATTTTTAGTTTTTATAGATAATGGTACGGAACCCTTCGTGCGCGAGTCCGACTCCCACTTGGCTGGTTTTTATTACACTATATTTGTTTTTTTCCTCCCTTAGCTACTTCTAGCTACTTTTTGGGGTCAAATCTAGCTATAAACATGACAGTACAGTTGGCCACACTGACTGAACGCCGAGCGAGAGATTTAATGAGCGCGTAAATACGGATAGCCGTATTGATTTTTTGTTTTACAAACATTTTATTTGTAAAGAACAGAGTGTAATAAATACGCTCGTAATCATAGAGAGCTATCTACAAATTTTACAATGCCCAAAATCGACTACGGTATGTTTGTGAGGATAGTCGCAGTCGTTTTCTCCGTAAGTAAATTGTGTTTATTTTGGAAATTGTACCACACTCACAATACTCACATCTCTAGCACATTATATTATACAAGCTTGTCAACTTTAGATGAGGTAATTAAGTATTTAAACTTTTTTTCAAGGAAGGTAACAAGTTGAAGTTAATATGTTGTAAGTTTCCGGTTCCAAACATTACCGCATCGCGTTTCGTTCAAGTTTCATTGAACGACACGCGATGCGGTGTTACTTAACATTACTTAGTTACTTACTCGCTGTTTGCTTTGTTTATCACACAGAAGTCTCTTATATTAACTAAAGTACTTTAGTGAGTGCTTATTTAATTTTGTATGTTGGTTTATCAGTTTATGACTGTAAATAGACACTGTGTTGATGATTATAAATTGAAGTAAGTAAGTATGTCCTTAGTAATGCGCCTCGCTTGGAGTATAATAATAAACTAATTAAGTTATGCTAATGACTTATGACTAATTACACCACATTGATTGTTGACTGAGACCAATGAATCCATTGATGTAAGTAACAACTTCAATAAATAAATTCTCATTTCCAGGTGTCTGCAGTGACAGCATTCACATTTGCAATGCTGCGTCTCCTGAGTCCTCATCTCTTCTACTTGGAGGAACTAACCAGCAGTGATATAAGTGAGCCATAATATTATTATACACCACAAATTCTATTAAAATCACAAAATTAATTAACATGTTGGTAGTATCAAATAAGTAGGTCTATTCAAAGCCCGCATATAGTGAAGTGCAACTACAGAACCGTACCCTGCATGTGGCCAGGGGGTGCACAATACACCCAACTGGGACGTCAGTGCAGGACCTATCGCCCCACCTCGAATAAAAATAAGGTCAGGGGAAACTACAGGGCGCAGCTAGTACAATGATTTTTTAAAATTCCAGTCTTAGTGTTATCTCAAATAAACATTTACGGCCTTACCGAAAAACGTTACTTAACTTTAGCGATCCCTAACATATTTTGTCAAGTTCTCTCTGACATGTAATGACACTTGCGGAAAGAAGACAGAGAATTTAAGATGTTGGTTAAAGTTAAGTAACGTTTTTCGGTAAGGCCCTTAATAAAAAAATAAATGACAATTTAATTACCCAACTGCAAAAGAAGGAGAGTTATGTTTTTCGAGCGTATGTATCAACTCACATCAAAATCGGTCAAGCCGCTTAGGCTCTAGGGCGTGCCAAAGAAATATACATACATACATACATACGCTCGAAAAACATAACCCTCCTTCTTTCGCAGTCGGGTAATAAAGAATTTTTAATAGTGATTACGAATATACTCTATATAACTTATATGTTTTATTGCAGTTTGAAATAGGAAATGCTAATAAATCACATCACACTTATAATATAAATAAATAAATATTTGTGGACATTTCACACAACACCATCTAGCCCAAACTAAGCAAAGCTTGTACTATGGAACTAGATGGCTGATAGAATACATATATACTTTTTTTTTGTAAATATATACATATGATACATAGAAACACCCAGACACAGAACAAACATCCATGCTCATCACACAAATGTTTGCCCTGGGTGGGGATTGAACCCACGACCTTTCAGTTCAGCAGGTAGACGTAAACACACTACCAACTGAGCCACAAGGCCAGTCATATAAATGCGAAGTTAGTGTTAGTTTGTTACTTCTTCACGGTAAAACGGCTTGACAGGTTTGGCTGAAATTTGACACACAGGTAGTTTATAATCTGGATTAACACAGATACTTTTTATCCCAGGATTCCTGCGGGAACGGGTAAAACAGGATTAAACCTATTTCCTACCTCAAAAAAATCACCGACATCTGTTCCATTATAATTGTGTTTTAAGGTAAGGAGAAGGGAGGGGGGGGGGGGGGGGGGGGTGTTTCGAATGTATGTATGTATATCTGTATGTCTCTATATGATCGCCTAAAGTCTAAAGGGCTTGACCGATTTTGATGTGAGAGGTGTCGTTAGATTCGTTTTCACGTGCTGAGAGTCAAAGGCTATATTTTTTTGTAATAAAAATCATATATCTCACACAAATATAAAAAACGCGTGTTTTTTGTAATTCCAACGAACTATTTCGTAATAAACAAGTGATTTTACTAGATTTTTTCTAAAGAATGCGCAATAATCTTTTACAGTGATTTTATTTTTACTTTCTCACAAAAAACGTACACTCAACAGCGTATTAATCGTAAAGAAATCGTAAGTTAGGCTGCAGAAACCTCTTTTCTGCAGTCGGGTATTTTGTTTTTCTTTTAACATTGATACTTGTTTTGCTTCCTAATTTTATTCCCAGTAAGAGTCTTGTGACTCTGTCTGTTTGGACTGTATGCTAGTAATATGAGTTTCAGAGTTTTATATTCCACTCGCTAGATGGCGTGCTAACTACATTAACACGCAATATCGAATTGTTCAATGTTTTAGACTAGATATTTTGAATTTGTTGAATAAATTATTTTTGTTTGTGCACACCTTATAGACTAAGAGCGCGCCGTATGTCTACCCACCTCATCGGGTAACAAGATGTGACCAATCTAGGATGAGGCACCTTATCGAGGTGTCTCTAAATGTATTTGGTTGCCTCGGCTAAACCTGGAGGGTTTTGTACAGTTAGCAAAAATGTGACCACTTTTTGGGGTGCCCAACACCTCATCGGGTAACAAGTTGGGACATAGTACATTAGAAAGAGCCTATCGAGAACTGCCAAAAAAAATTTGGTTGCCTGGAGCTTTCGTGAATCGGCCTAATTCGGCGTCATCCTAGATAGGTTACATCTTGTTACCCGATGAGGTGGGTAGACATACGGCGCGCTCTTAGTCTATTAAGGCTCTTACTCCTTCCTCGCTAGTGCTATAGTTTGGACACTGTCATTGTGCATTTCTTGTATCTATAAGTATATAATAGTATATATATATATATAATCTGAATCTCAGAAACGGCTCAAACGATTTTAATGAAATTTGGTTTGTAGGTAGATTAGGGGACGATAAATCGATCTTGCTAGGTTTAATTTTTTAGTGAACCCAGGTTTGCTCATATTTTTCATAAAAGTCCGAGTGGAGCTCGGTCACCCAGGTACTATTAATAGTAAAGTAAATTATTTAATAGGTACGTTTTGTTTGGCTATGTATATTGCAGCAGACATTATGGTGAATGTAATGTGAACTGTGGTTCCCTCAGTCCTGCACTACTTGTTCTGCGGTCTGATGTTGGTGACCAGCTCCATGGGCCTGCTGAATTCCGGTGTGGTGATGTTCCGTTCGTCCGGTGGTAACTCGGGACGTAACATCACCGCGTGGCTGCTCCTCGACTCCGTGTTCGAGACGGCGCGCGTGCTGCACCTCTTCATCAGCGAGGTGCTCCTGCGCAGCGACGGTCCCGCCCACCTCTACGACATGCTGCTCGGGGGAGCGCAATACCGTGAGTCATCCACGCTGCTAAAGCCTCTCGCGTCGCATCGCTCACGATCCGACTGCAGACATTCCAACAAGTTTCTCACATACTGACCGGGACGTTGCCCCGGGGTTCCTCCAATTCATTTGATTCACAGCAAGTAGCTGCCCTGCCTGATGTTAAACTCTGACCTATTATCAGAAGAAGTTTTATATTTTAATGAAACAGCAGGCTTATTGATAAAAGCGATCTCTTTGAGACAACTTTTTTCCAAAATTTTCAAAAGTATGATTAGATATTTGATATGACGCCTGTGACTGTATATATACTTATAGTATTATATGTTATCCTTTCGATAATAACTTCCACTACAGCGTGATTCAGAAGAAGTCAAAGTTGCAGTAAATAATATACATATATAGGTACTTGTGACCTGCTTGAACAATGCTCCATAAAAACACGGATGAATGTGTAGTAAAACCTTCACCTGCATTCTTTGTTATAAACTGAGCTACTTTTCGGTGGTATTCTGATATGTCCACGTGTCCTTTATATTAGTTATGTTATCTGAACGCTGGGCCCCGGCTGCTGATGTTTGCTGCGTGCACTGGTGTCGCTGTTGTGAAGTGGCTCCACTAACAGGTGTCGTGTTGTGTTGTGTGCAGTGCTAGACTCGCTGCTGTACTGCCAGGTGATCCTGAAGAAGCAATGAGTGAAGCCGCTCCCCCCGCCGCCCCCCGCGCCCCCCTTATAGTGCGCGGGGGGCGCGGGGGGTGCACCCCACCCTCTACGCGGGCGATGTGTCTACATGTCCATTGAGCGTGCTGTTGTCAGTACGTCGTGCACTATTTTGTTAAACTTAAGAAACCCTTCAAATATTATCATATAATAATTATTGTTTCGTAGAGACCATGATTCGCCGGTAGTTTAGTTTAGTTAGCCAGGTTAGGTTCCGGAGGGTTTCTGTAGGTTATATCGATTTAATCTTTAAAATGTTAGCTTCGAACTTATAATGTACCTAATACAAAAAAATACAAAGCTAGCAATTTACGGTTCTATTCACATAACATCGTCAAAATCTAACAGTAGTTTGAAGGGTTCTCCTGTGCATGTACAAACGCGCGGTAAACGGTTCTAACAGTAGTTTGAAGGGTTCTCCTGTGCATGTACAAACGCGCGGTAAACGGTTCTCGAGTCGATCGAACATGAGACATCTCAGAGATGGCGGCATCTGAGTGTCCGTGAGCAAGCAGCCTTATAATAATATAAAGCGAGGTGCACACCGCGCACTCCCTGCCACAGTCAACAATCGGTTGTTAATTATATAACAGTGAACCGTAGAGAAAAATAACTTTTGTTGGATTTATCGCGGTCTCGCCTGCAACCACGAACTGTATTTAGAACGTCAGGTTAAAATATTTGTAAGATGTATGTGAACAGATCTGCAAACAGAAGGCACCGTCCGCCGTCCGCGCCGGGCGCGGGCTCCGGCTGGCGCCACTCCCGGCGGCTGCACCGCTCTCCGACCTTACCTAGTACTTACTTTCATACAAGATCTGACTCTATTCTAGTACTCGTAGACGCAGCATCTTACAAAACTATATGTATCATTATATGTATGCTGTCTGTGGTGTGCGCCGGCCTTTATATGATGTAATATTACCGTAGGCTACCTTGTATCGGTCGCATGGTGCTACTAGGTAGGTACGTATTGTTATTGGTAGCGACGGACGCCGGCCACTCGGGGGCTCCACGCTCTCTTAAATATCACAACAGAACACACTGGAAACGTTTATCTCGAAAGGTGTGCTTCATTTAGTTCTGAAGCGTATCTATAAGTGAGGTAGGGAGGCACAGTCGCGGTGCCGTGAGACCTCAGCTCGGCACATTCCAAGTCTACTGTCATCAGTGTTACTCGAGTAGGCTTCATTCAACATTCCAGGATTTTTAGAAAAATTACAAATCGAAATTAATATGTAGTACCCAAACGTATATAAGTAATTATTGTTTTTATATGTAGTTAATCTTAACATATTGATACTATTGACGGTTTAGAACCTCCCCATTAAGATATTAGAGATATAATTATGTTGAAACCTGCAGAGGGAGCTCGGTGTCATTTATTTAGACGGTTATTTACTAAATTAAGATACAAACATTCGTGATTGATAAGAAGCTGCAATTCCGGTAAACGAAGAGAGAGGCCACACATCGGCGCAGCTGGCGAGCATGCCGGCGGGCCTGGCCTGCGAGCCTGAGTCCGGGGTGCTTCACATTGATGCTTTGTTCATTTTATAATCTCCTAAATATTGAAACTGAACCTATAATCTCCCTATCAGTGTGTGCCGTAGCTTAGTGCCTTGGGTGTATCATCCAGAACGACGCCGGTATGTACCGGCAGTCGGCGCCGAGATCAAGAGCGAGTAACTCGCAGAAATGGTGACAAATCACAGCAACAACTTGAGATCTGCGACCGCCTCTTAAGCTTTACAGACTAATTTAGAAACCTGTATGTATAGGAATGTTGGGCTGCGAAACGATGGGATGAAATAAGAATGCTGAGACGGATGTGTGCGTCGCGAACGGATAACATCGGGAAGGGTTCCGTACAAACTAATAGATAAAAGGGGGAAATTATATTTTTATATATTTTCCTTCATAAACCGAAAAATATACATCGTAAAAATATTTAAACACCTGTTTTAGCTTGTGCTAATGAAGCTCTTTCATATGATACTCGACATGATACGTTAATAAAAACTTTTGACCCTCCTTCCTTGCAAAAATATCTTATTTTTATATAATTAAATTTAAAATGTACAGGTTTCGGTTTTTTTCCCTTTATTTGTACTATATGACAATGCTTCTTGCCAAATTTCACAGTTATAGGTCAACGGAAAATACCCCATAGGTTTTGATTCCCTTGCGAGTATCGAAATATGCGTTTTTTGCGACATATTCGGCTATAACTTTTTTTATGAAAATTTACATGTTTATTTTTTCTCTGCAGCAAGATATTTTGAATCTGCTATATGGTTTTAATTTCATCTCGATACCTTCACGCGTTCCCGAGATACAGGTCTTGACAGACAGACGGACGGACAACAAAGTGATCCTATAAGGGTTACGTCTTTTCCTTTTGAGGTACGGAACCCTAAAAATGATCCAGCGACTGTCACGGTGCTGGTGCGGTCAGATGTAATGAATGACAGGCCTGATATAATGTCCACGTGTCCTCCACGTGCATATTATACCGAGCCCGTGCGGGAACAGGGGAAATATATAGCGGGTGTACGAAAACCATTGTTTTAAGTTACCCCTCCGCCATTAGCGGCCGCTTCACAGGTATGCGCTAGCTACGCCGATGTTCACACAACACATCTAGCAAAGCATTAATACTGCTAATCCTAAATTATGTACTTTCTACTTTTATAATGTTCATCCTTTAGACTAAGAGCGGGCCGTATGTTTACCCACCTCATCGGGTAACAAGATCTGAGCTATCTAGGATGACGCACATTAGTGTCTCTAAATGTACAGGTTGTCTAGACTAAACCTGGAGCGTTTTGTTCAGTTAGCAAAAATGTAATCATTTTTTGTGTCCACCACCTTATCGGGTATGAAGTAGTAGGTACATTCGAAAGTGCCTATCTATAAGTGCCAAAATCAATATGGTTGCATAAGTCTCATGTTGTTACTTGATGGTGTGATTGGTATTATTTTTAGCACTGAGTGAGTCATGAAAGCTCCAGGGTTAGGCGAGGCAAACATATTGATTTTGGCACTTCTAGATAGGCACTCGAATGTTTTACTTATTACTAGATAGTGGTGGATAACCCAAAAAATGGTTACAATTTTGCTAATTGTACAAAACGCTCCAAATTTAGCCTAGGCAACCCTGTACATTTAGAGACACCTTACTAATGTGCGTCATCCTATACAGCCTGCTCTTAGTATACTTCGCATAGTTTTGTCTTTAGCCTAATGAAGCTGTATATTCCTGGTACTATTAGACTGTGTCTATTGTGTAAGTTTAGGAAACGGAAGTATTTAATGTACCTAATTTTAATGTAGGGGTTAAGGGAATACTCATTATTATGTACCTTAGAGCTCGAGCTGAAATGGTCCCATAAGGTGGACGTCTAAGGTGGACGTGAGTCGAAACAGTCTGAGGTTCCTTACATTTGATTATCTGTATATACCTATGTAGTCACTTTCTGAGATCATTTTCGCGCCGCCGAAGCCTTATTTATATTTTAATCATAAGTACGATGAATCTCCCACCTAATCGAATATACTTTCACTTGCATATAAAATGTTTATACTATTTTTGTGCAATTGAAAAAGCGAGCAGCTTGTATTTTCAAAATAACTAGTCAACAGGTATCCTAGTGTTAGTGTACGAATGGTTCCTGTGCTTCAGGCCTAGCTCGTTTCGTTTTCTTAGTGCGTAAGTTATTATACTTTTGTTTTATTATTTTTACTCGTTGATCAACTCTGAGGTGTAAAGGTCGAAAGATGAAATAAAAAATATACTATTTTATAATGAATTATCTTTTATTGTGTGAGTCTTCTGTCCAAAAATATAATGCGTTCGCGCAGCTATCAACACGCTACAGAATACAAAGTGCACTTCTCTCTTACTAACAACTATGATACAACACAACACGCGCCGGGGCGCGGGGAGAGAGGAACGGCGCACTAATATCGGAATTCGGTACGGAACACCCGAGGAAATATACCCGCCGCACGATTGGCTGAAATGACGCCTTAGTGGACTTAGAGACATCAAAAAAAAAAAAAAAAAATTAAAATATAATGATGCCAATTGATTCTACTAATAATTGATACAATACACTATTGTTCTACGACCTTTCGTTTTTATTATTATTTCTAGAGTTATGATTTTCTAATCATTTTTTTGTATGGGAAAAAAACATAAAATCACGAAAATCTCAAAACTCTGAAATACTCTCCAAACACGGATTAGTAATTTGAATTGTACATTTTTTGCCTATTTAAGCACCTAGTGTGGTACTGCGATATGCTGCGCTTTTGGAGGAAAAAAATGATATATATATTTTTTTAGATTTTTTGTATGAAAAATAACAAAAAATTACCTAATTCTCAAAATTCTTGCGTATTCTACAAAAACGGATTTAAGGTTTGAATAGTTTGCCTGTTTAAACATATAATTTGGCATTGCTCTTTCATATGATACTTCACATGATACGGTTAAAGAACTACAATTTAGACCCTCATTCCTTACATAAAGACACTATTTTTTTGTGATTAAATTAAAAATGTCCAGTTTTCGGATTTTTTCCTATAAGTGTACTCTAACACGATGCTTCTTGCTAAATTTCATAGTTCTAGGTCAACGGGAAGTATCCCATAGGTTTGATTCCCTTGTGAGTGCCGAAATGTGCGTTTTTTATGACATATTCGGCTATAATTATTTTTTTACAAAAACAGAAATTTTATTTTTCTTTCTGCAGCAAGAGACTATGGATCTGCGTATATGGTTTTAATTTCAACACGATACCTTTACGCGTTCCCGAGATAAAGGTCTTGACACCCGGACAGACGGACAGACAGACAGACGGACAACAAAGTGATCCTATAAGGGTTCCGTTTTCTTTTGAGTTACGGAACCCTAAAAATATGTATATTAACATAAAGACTCTAAAATCTTTATGTTCTTAAGTATTATACAAAAACGGATTACAAATTTGCCTATTCAAGTATCGTTGTTTAATACCGCGATGCGCTTTTGAAAATAAAAAAATAAAGTTTTATTCTCTATTCCACACGATATCATAAAACATTTTCATAAAATGCACGAAAACCGAAATTTCAAAAAAAAAAAATAATGGCTGGTAACAACGAATTGAAGTCATTGTTTTCCGTTTCCTACCCCTAGATTTCAATTACCTGCTAATTTACTGCTCGTCTATTGATAAGAAAACCGGTTTGGTGGTATGGAATGCGTACGTGCAGGAATGCACTCGCATATAATGAATGCACTCAATATAATTCTAATAATAAGCTTGATAGTCATACCGAAATACATCGTTTTATATTGAATTAAAAAATAAATATGTTTTCGGTCGTTCTCTAAGTCTGAGGTGGTGTGGAATAGGAAATTACTTTTTTTTTAAAGCACAATATATCGCTCTGCCAAATTATGCTTGAATAGCAAATAATTTGTACTATTCAAATCTATAATCCGTTTTTGTAGAATACATAATTAAGGATTCTGAGTGTTGATTTTGGTGACTATATTAACTTTAAAACAAAAAATCTAAAAACACCTTTTTCTACAAAAGCACAAAATATCGCAGTATAATAGTAGATACATAAATAGGCAAAACTTTTACTATTTTTTTGAGAGTAATTAAGAGTTTTGATATATTCGTGATACTATACTGTATTTGTTAGAAGAATTAATTCGCATCATTACTTTGAACACATGTTTTTTTTTTCATCCGTCCTTCATTTAAATTTTCTGCTAATTTATTACCTTCTGATAAGAGCACGTCACTATGGCAACTCGTCTATTGATAAGAAAACCGGTTTGGTGGTATGAAATGCGGAATGCACTTGCACATACTTACAACGAACTCAATATAATTCTAATAATAAACCTTATAGTCTTATCAAAATTTACAATCTCTACTTCTAAGAAGATTAGGAATAGATAGTAAAACATTGTTTTACAAAAGCACAAAATATTGCGGTACTAATTTAGATATGTAAACAGGAAAATAATGTTTACTAAGTATTTAAATCTATTATCCTTTTTTGTAAATGCTTAAACATTTTGAAATTTTATTTTACACACAAAAAGTCTAAAAATAGTTTTTGGCTTTTCTCCAAACGCGTAAAATATTGCAGTACTTAATTAGATGTTTAAATTGTCAAATAATATGAACTACTGTCAGCGTGGGTAACTTTACACACACTTTTTCATATTTTTGACGATATCAGAGTATTAATGTATGAGTCAAATAGTATTTTACTTATTTAAGCGTGTTCTTTCGTGGTAAATTTTAAAGTAAAGAGGTAACAAGTCCAATAGTATAGAAAATATTTAAGAAAATCGCGTTTAAATGGCTTGTCAAAGTTAAACGCGAATGTGGGTAAAATTGACTCCCGTTCATTTCGATAGCGGAAAATCTTCATAAACGGTGATTTACGTAATTTAGGTTGGATTTATTTTACTTTTTTGTTGTAAAAAACATAGATCTATCAAATTAAATCCATTTGTCATATTCAATCATGTTTATTTTCATGGGAAATGCCATTTAAAAACTTTGAGCTAAAACGAGCGGAAAAAATAAAATAGTTTAATTGCATATTTTTTTTACTAATGAAATAATTTCTTAAAAATCAAAAAAAGCCTAAAAAACTACAATAATTTGAGAGTTGAGGTCATTCAACCTCATTATCAAATATAAGTTATAATTCATAATCTTTTCTATATATTTTTCTATATATTCATAATCTTTTTTAAGTTCTAAGATTAATAGTGAGTAATATCTAATTTAAAAAAGATTCACCCCATTCCATGAACTGCATACCTATTATTTTCTTTATGTTTCTTGAGTTCTCTTTTGTTTGGTTTTTAGAAGACTAGTTTTCGGGTATGTACTAACCAAAAACAATTTTAAAAAATCGGTCAAGTGCATGTCGGGCCACGCGCAATGTAGGGTTTCGTAGTTCCATATCAGAATTTATGTCTTTGTCAGTATTATGCGAACTTAAAATAGGGTTGTTTGATGCCAGTTCTTATTCCGTGTTATATATGCTTACCATCTTCGACCACATTATATTGCTTAAAATATCTCTGTCAGACATAGAAATGAAATAATTCACATTATTAATGCATTTTTAGGTGTATAATTAACTGAAACTCCATTGTCAATTTTACCCACAATTAAAGAAAATACGTTGACTTTTTTGTTTACAATATTTTTACGTAGTAAAACTAAATAAGAACAAGAAATATTGTTTAAAACGGTAAGATAGATCAATGTTTTATCGATATTAAATAAAACTCATGGGATTTAAACAAGTTTTGTATAATTAAATCCGAAATCTTGGACATACATTTTTCAGTCACAAATTCTTGTGTTTAGAAAATGGTGGAAAACTTTTAAAACTTCCATCACATTTCTCAACTTTATGCATAAATTAACATTTATAATGTTTGGCGACTACAACTCACGAATGCATCAATCAATTTAATTACTTATCTTTTGGTAAAAAAATCAAGAATCTTTAAACCAGGCTATGTCCAAAGTTAAACGCAATGTCAAAGTTACCCACATTGACAGTATTGAAATCTGTAATTCGTTTTGGTAGAATATCTAACAATTTTATGATTTTGGTGACTTTACGATATTTTTCATTTTGAATTTTTTAAATAGGTATATCTCTGTAACTAATGGATTACTGAAAAAAGTAACAAAACATAAAAATGTTGTATTGGTATGTAGATTTCAAAAATATAAATATAAATCCTTATGTCCAAACTTTGCGATTTCGATCCACTGTGCGCCGGCGCCGGTCCTCCGCCTCAGGCCCTACCGTCGGCGTCGCCAGCGCAGCGTGTCACTACACACGGAACTTTATATTTACTGCTATGTTAACGCCTTGGTCTGTTAAATCATTGACAACATAATGCTCAACGATTAACACTGCAAGTTCATGTAAGTACCTACGTCTAACCGTGCTATTACGAGTTCCGAAGGAACGCTATGGGATATATCATAGAAGGTATATCTACCAGAGACGACTAACTTCAACAAGTAAAATCTATTTTTATTTATAGCATTCGAATACAGTGTCATTCCAATGTGTTTGGCGGCTGTGCAGCGAGGTGCGACTCGTGAGCCCCCGGACACTAGTGTTTGGCGGCTGTGCAGCGAGGTGCGACTCGTGAGCCTCCGCACACTAGTGTTTCATTTCATATAATTATATTGGCGCTCTCCTCGCGCAATCAGTGCAACTAGAATATCAACTAAATGTCCCGTTTATAAGCTAGAATAGTCAGTCTCACCATTTTACTCGGTTATGTTTACGTGTAATCAAGGTATCAATAAGGCTTTAACCCATAGATAGCTAGCGCCTTAAATACAACCTACGTATTTAACGATACGATAAAGATGTGCGCCGTCTCTCTCTCTCTCTCTACCGCAACCTGAAGCGTGAAGATAACAACTATCATTCATAACACGCCTTACTACGTACCGGGGCCCTATTCTGCTACGATCAAGATATCTCGTTCGACGTCAGCCTCGTTACGTACGAGGGAGACGGCGATAGAATGATCTTGAACGGTAAAATAGAGGCCCTCAAAATCTCTTATGACAAACTCGAAATACAAAGGTTAACAAAATTAATTATAAGAGGTATTTAGTACACAGAATACATACACGCTTGTGGGAAATGTAAACATGCACACACGCGCCACTTTGTGTACCTACATGAGACAGGTGCGTATGTGTGTGTATGTCACACTACATTCATAATTAAATGGATTGAATTCCTAGTACGTTGACATCAGTCACGCACGTTATAAGTATCGTAATCTAAAGGTGTGTGCGAGCGACTCCAGACGGAATGTGTGTGTGCGGAGTGCGTCGCACGTCGTTGTAGCGCGTAGGGAGGGATCGCCGCATGCGCGGGCGCAGGGCGCGGCACGCTGCGATCTCGTATATCGGTCCGCGCAACCGACCTCAACGTGGAATTCAAGTGTAATACGTGACAATGATCACGATCAAAATTAATTAAACTATAACGTAAGGAGTTATTTACAATATTATACAAGGCCGTAGGTGGACTACGAAGCGATCGTTGTTCGCGTTTTAAGCTATCATTAAACGTACAAATTCAATGTTACCCTGTACGATACTAGACTCCGATAGAAGAGTTCGGCGTCTTCAATCAGAGACTGACATCAATTCGATGAAGAGCTAATGAGTCGGAAACTATTCGGACCGAAGCTGTTATTAAACATTATCGTTTTCACCATAAAACATTCTGCGTCACAAAACATACATCGGAATCGTCTTGATGGCACAAAAATATGTATTTATACCATTACGAAAATACTATGATTATTGTATGTTTAATTTTTAATGGCACTTTTAAACATTTTAATAAAAGAATTTAAAAACTTATTTTATTTCGTAATGAAAATACTCTTACTCTATATTTACGGCAAACAATTACAGTGAAAACGAACAACGACAATCTACTTATAATTACATATATCTCTGCGTAGTGATTACTTCCAAACTCGGGCACATCGCTTAAACTCGCAAGCTAACAATGGAATACATTATTGTTAAGGTGCCGCAGCTATCTCGCTCACTCGCGTCACTCTTAAATATAAAATGATCGTTTTTTTTTATAAATACGCGAAGGTCGGCTTCATCAAAGCAGTAAGTATTGTAAGTTTATTTTACCTACTCTTGTTCTCTCTTCTGTCGGAGGTCGGATTCAGCATTAAAAGAATTTTAATTTTTGAATATAATTTGTATAAATATATTAATGTAAATATCGATGTTTTATGAGGTTGGCTTGGTTGGATCTTTACATAATCGAAAGAAGTAGCGCTCTTGCCCTCTGTCTCTCTCTATTGTCACCGAGATAGCTGCGGCCTCCATCTCAGCGCCTTGCGAATTATTCTGGCTCGAGTTGAAGTCCGTTTCTATAGGTGTTCCGGGCACGCGAGCAGGAGGCCCGGCCGGTGGTCGCGCCTCCCGCGCACTCTCCGACACGAGACTGCACCCTACCTGTACCTGAGTACTTACATATTATTATACATCTTACGATATATCTCACAACCCGCTCCTGACGTCCGAACAATGTACAATCGAAATAATATTTCATAATCTACCTAAATATAAACCGTATTTTACAATTTAGCGAGATAATACATTGAGATCTATTACGATAAGGAACTTAAACATGTTAAACACATTTCGAACGTAATACATCAAAACGAAACTAAAACCACGAGTCAATAATTATATAACTATATAAACATATATAACTACACACGTGATATTGTCATGAATGTAATATACAGCACGTCACCACGACGCCGGGAGTGTGTTGTGTTGTGCGACCCGACCCGACAGAATCGTTCAAGACTAGTGATATCCAACAGGGATCAAATAACGCAGAACACTGTCCTCGATCAGTAACCACTACTAGAGGCGCGCGTGCGCCCTGAGAAAGAAACTCGGCCACTCCCGAATCCGGGCGTCCCCGCAGTCTCCAAACTAGCCTCTTTATAGTGCGATTTCATCTCGTGTTTGTACACTGGACTATGTGACTGGTGCCTCACCCAACTACCGTCCTCCACACATCTATTCACTCTACAAACATGAACAGAAGGAATAAAAATAGTAAGTGTGCAATCAGCGGAAGCACGCCCGCTCGCTCCACGTGCACCTCTGCAACATTTGAGGTCTGCACGCAAGTATCGAACCAGTTCGACGCCATCTTGAGATCGAGAGACCGCACGCAGATCAGATGTCCTGTTGACGCAACCCAGGCTATGTACTGAAGCACAGGTTCGAGTATCTGCGTCTACGCGCGCGATCACATCTGCTATAGGAGTCTCCGTGACCTTGAAAGTTCTAGATTCTCCGTTCTGTAGATTTTGGTCGACACCGGCTTAAAGAAGATACTCTACGCCGGCGCCTATCGCTCGCACACCGGGGACGAAGAGACAACTCAGCTGTTTCAACACCTCAGTGAAATGGCATATGTGGCTCAACGGCGATGTCCCACAGCTCACTTCGTTCTTCTGGGTGATTTGAATGGTGACCATCAGAAGTGGTTATTCTCAAACCATAAGATAGACTATGCAGGGAGAAAGGCCTTGAACCTAGCGATGCCGCAAATCTCACCCAGCTGGTCAAGGAAACTACAATAGTACCAGACATTGACGGCCACACTGCCAACTGCTTGGACCTTTTGCTGACGAATGATCCGGACAGATATTCCATATCGGTGTCTGCACCACTTGTTGGATCCGATCACTGTCTGTATCGTCTTATACTCCGCCTGATAGCCCTAGAGGCACACGGCGGGTATGGCGGTACAAGTCAGCAAATGGGAAGGAATGCGGCATTTCTTTGCATCTTACTCTTGGCGGCAAGTATGATTCTCTTCCTATGGCCCAACAGACTGTGCCAATGCCGTTACAGAGGTGATAAAGAGGACAATATTTCATTCCATTTTCGGATGCCTCATCTTCTGGCTCAGCTCGTCCATGGTTTGATGCTGCATTAAACCACGGACGAGATGTCGGTGGATCTACCTTGCGTAAAAAAAGAGAGGTTTGAAGTACTGTATATACGATCGAGTGCGGGCCGATAATGTAAAATGTATACAACTAGTTTATATTGTGAGTGTTCCTGGATCTTCTCTGGGGAACTTATCACCGAGACCTGAGACGACGTGTTTATTCAAAATGTAGAAATCAGTGAGTGGATCTAGTGTGAGTGCGGGAGCGCGGACGGAGATACCGTCACCATGTCACTGAACCACACTGTAAATACATAACGAGGAAGCCACACTGCGCGGGTACTACGGCAAGAACATCGACTTCCATTCACAGAGGAGCCGAGGATTTAAACTAGAACCTTTGAATAATTGTTGAGCGCTGTCAGCTCAACAATTCTTGTGCAATTCTGAATGAAGAAAGTCTGGGGCCATATCACTTGAGAAAAATGAATGAAGGGCGATGAACCGAGGACCGATGAGAGCTAGAAATTAGTAAAATTGAGAGCTCTTATCGGTCATCGGCCCGTCGTTCAGTTTGCCTCAGGTTATATGGCTCAGGCTGCAGTAGAGCCCCGAGCGAAACGAAGAGTTCGTTAAATATGCCCGAGATATTAATATTTGCAACCGCATCACACGTTTTTCTTCCACATATTCCAGTAGAATATAATGATTCTACATGTGATTCGACAACGGCAACATTATCAGCCCTGTTTGTACAAACTGTCCCACTGCTGGGCGCGAGCCATCTTTTCATTGTGAAAAGGGTCAGGCCATAGTCTACCGCGCTGGCCAAGTAAGGGTTGGCAGACTTCACACATCTTCGAGATCATTGAGAACTCTCAGATATGTAGGTTTCCTCACGATGATTTCCTTCACCGTTTGAAGTTAGCGGCAATCAATACGCACATAACTTCGAAAAGACAGAGGTGCGTGCCGCGGGATTTGAACCCAGGTCCTCCGAATCGCAAGTCAGACTGTCTCCCGACTAGGCTGCCGGAAACTTGCTTGCTGCTTGCACTTTACATCACTTATATTTAGTGTCTCTGGGTACAAATAAGCACCATCGTTATACAAACTACTATTTCAATTGCAAAAATTCCCACAATTGTCTAGCTTTAGATTGTAGTGTTTAGGTGTCTAGATAAGTTGAAACATTCAAAAAGAAAATATTGAAAGCTGTGAAAGCCGCCTTCGCAGTTCGCACAGCGTTCGTTGTGTACACCCTACACAAGCGTCGGCTGCGGTGACGCGCTGTGCTCCTGTAAACCTACTTCCTACACAACAGAGATATGTCGAGCGTGAGTTCATTCATCTCTACTAAATAACAAACTAGATATCAACAAGTGGAACTGGACGCAGGACTCGACTCAGCCTCCGTTTACAGACAGACTCCACTTCATAATGAAAGCTTTTATATTTCCATTTTGGTAAGTACAAGATCGATCCACAAAATGAACGCTGCTATATTATGAAATCCTCTAGTTTATAATACGAATCTCATTCAAAATATATTTCAAATAGGTTTTTGGCCAAATGCTAAATTTTATTGATTCTGGCACTGACTTTGGCTAAACTGTACAGAATTGGATAAATGCTTAGGCCGAATATTTAGGCGTATTTAGTTTTCAAAAGGTTTAGGAACATCGGTGTTACTCGATATTACTTGGCGCCGCTACCGATGCAAATATCAACTCGAACGAACCTTACTTGGCGCCGCTACCGATGCAAATATCAACTCGAACGAACCTTACTTGGCGCCGCTACCGATGCAAATATCAACTCGAACGAACCGACAGTTTTGTAGCTACAAAGTAGTTTTTAATCGAACAATTAAATAAATCGGAACAACCCTAAATTCCACTACCGTTTCCAAGGCGGCTGCGAATGTTCGAAAGTGATAAAGTTCACCGACACTAGTTATAGTCACGGTTCTTCTCAGCTTCGAGCGAGCCCGACCGCAGGGCGCCGGGACACCAGCGGCGCGACCGATCACGCGTGTCGCGCCGCGCTTTTACTAAAACTGATTCACCTGACGTTGTCTCAAACTCATTTTAATAATTGAACAGTGATGGCATTGTCATGTCGGTAACGAGTCAATCCAAAACTGTGGAATTTATAGCACATAAAGTTCACTCTCATATATGTTTTGTATGGAGATCACGTGAGCACTCAGTATAATGGTTCAGCCGGATCTCAATAGCACCAGTGTGTATATGGTCCATTGTCGCGTGTCGTCAGCGCGGTGTCACGGTGAGTGCGCGGGCGCGGCTAGAAGTTCTGCTGTCGCTTGCGCTTGAGCTGCATGGCGTCGAGTATGTGCTGCCGCTTGCGCACGTAGCGCGCGCGGACCACCTCGATCTCGGCCTCCATCTCGGCGTCCAGCCGCGACATGCGCGCCTCCAGCTCCGCCGCGGGCAGGAACGACAGCTGACCACATACATACATACATACACACACACATCACATATATACGTTTTATCCTAACGGACAACTGGCTGATTGTAATTGTATGTTTAATTGTTAATGAATCTTTCTGTATGGGTAATTTGCCTGAATTAAATTATTTTGAATTTGAATTTGATGCAACTTCGGCGACTGGGAAGGATCGCTCTCATGGAACACACGTTTTATTCTAACGGACGATGCAACTTCGGCGACTAGGAAGGATCGCTCTCATGGAACATATACGTTTTATCCTAACGGACGATGCATCTTCGGCGACTGGGAAGGATCGCTCTCATGGAACATACACGTGTTATCCTAACGGACGATGCAACTTCGGCGACTGGGAAGGATCGCTCTCATGGAACATACACGTTTTATCCTAATGGACGATGCAACTTCAGCGACTGGGAAGGATCGCTCTCATGGAACATACACGTTTTATCCTAACGGACGATGCAACTTCAGCGACTGGGAAGGATCGCTCTCATGGAACATACCTATATATGTTTTATCCTAACGGATGATGCAACTTCAGCGACTGGGAAGGATCGCTCTCATGGAACATACCTATATATGTTTTATCCTAACGGATGATGCAACTTCAGCGACTGGGAAGGATCGCTCTCATGGAACATATATGTTTTATCCTAACGGACGATGCAACTTCAGCGACTGGGAAGGATCGCTCTCATGGAACATACATGTTTTATTTTAACGGACGATGCAACTTCAGCGACTGGGAAGGATCGCTCTCATGGAACATATATGTTTTATCCTAACGGACGATGCAACTTCAGCGACTGGGAAGGATCGCTCTCATGGAACATACATGTTTTATCCTAACGAACGATGCAACTTCAGCGACTGGGAAGGATCGCTCTCATGGAACATACATGTTTTATCCTAACGGACGATGCAACTTCAGCGACTGGGAAGGATCGCTCTCATGGAACATAAATGTTTTATCCTAACGGACGATGCAACTTCAGCGACTGGGAAGGATCGCTCTCATGGAACATACATGTTTTATCCTAACGGACGATGCAACTTCAGCGACTGGGAAGGATCGCTCTCATGGAACATACATGTTTTATCCTAACGGACGATGCAACTTCAGCGACTGGGAAGGATCGCTCTCATGGAACATACACGTTTTTCTGAGCAAATCGAGTCGATCTGGGTTGCTACGTTTAGTCTCTCACTAAAACAAACACGAACAATAACAAGTACGTATATTAAAAAAAAAAACGACTGCACAAAAGCAGCTTTTGCAGTCTAACTTACGATTTCGTTACGATTGATACACCGTTGAGTGTACGTTTTTTGCGAGAAAGTATGCGTAAAATGGCTGTAATAGATGCGTAAGATGTAATAAATGCGCATTCTTTAGAATGATTCTAGTAAGATCACTTGTTTATTACAAAATAGTTCAATAGAGGTTACGAAAAAACGTTTTTTTATTTTATTTTGGGAAGAGATGTATTATTGACCGAGCGAGCGAAGCTTCTCTGCATCAACTGGCCAAATTTTCTTTCGTCTGTCAGTTTGTTTGTATGTTCGTACTCGCGTACAGGGCGTAATTTTGAACCAATTTTGATGAAACTTGGCGTATAGGTTCTATGGATTATTTAAATTGTTTTGTCGTCGGCGATTTTTATAGGAGGGGTGATTCCCATAAAGGGGGGAAGTTTATTGCGGCGCTAAATACCAACCGATTTTAATATTTGGTAGGCAGATTAAGTAGACAATTATTACAACTTGACGTAAAAATAAACAGAATTGGTCAAGTGGTTGTCGAGATATGACAACCAACTTGAGATTGCGTGTAACAGCGAGGGTAACAGATATCCTCGTCCTCTAACCTCATCTTCCACCTCACCGCGGTCTTAGCAAAACAGTTAGGGGGGGGGGGGCAGACGAAACCACAACACAACAAGCACATTAGGTATATGTATGGAGTTTTATAAATATAAGAAAAATTAGTTTTGCAAGAAATATCACAAACAAACAAAAAATTTATCAAATGTTGTATATTATGATGGAGGATTTAACACACGTATATGTAAAAATGTATCTGAAAACAGAATTTTAATGAATTCAAAATCTATCTTTTTGATCGGTACACTACAAAGATACAAAATACACGAGCAGAGCCGCGGCTGGGCCGTGGTCTCACAATGTTTATGTAATCGTACAATAGATTCAGTTATTCATAGTAGTTTAGACATATTCTTGATTTCATATAACCCACCACTCGCGGCTTACATGGCTTGACTGACTTTGATATGCGAGATATCGTTACATTTGTCTTTATATCCAGAACGGCATCTAATTAATGTCATGAAAGCAGAATTAACCCTGTCTCCATCTGTTTACTAAATGTACACAATTAAACTGCTAAGCGAATTCACGGGGTACTCACACTAGTCCGGCTCCCGCTCCACCGACTCCCGCCTTGGATTGAACAGTGACCGGACCGGACCGGCCGCCCGATGGCAGCTTGTAATTTCGAAAATCGGAGCTTTCAACGATCCCCGATCCGTTCACTATTCATTTTAAGAAAACAATGATCGAGCAGTCGATATCCTGTGCTACTTTGTAAAAATACCTTCGACTTGAAATAGCCGTGAGTGAACCGTAACATGGACTGTGAACTGCACAAGTTGTGTTATTAAACATCCTCATGACAGCGTGTTGGAGCAGGCGGGGGACGCCGCACTCGGCTGGCAGGCTGTGTGCGATATAGTGTGCATATTGTATGTGATGCCGCTCAGGCAGGATGTGTGAAGAGGCGAGGCGTCAGGCGGCACACCGTTAGTGGTTAGGCAGGTCTGCGAGCTGCGGGCGAGTAGGCCAGTAGAGAGCGGACGCGGGACTTACGCGTGTGGTTTAGCGCTAGGAGAGTGACGACGTGCAGTTGACTTACGAATTCGAAGTTGCCTTCCTCGACGAGCGCGCGCTGCAGCCCTCCACCGCCGCCGGCGCCCTCAGCACTGCGGGGACACGTTACACATACATACATACATACATACATACAGCCGCACTCTCACTTCGAATAAATAACCACAAAACAGAACAATGCCGTTCGGTTTTTTGGCAATGATTCGAAATAAATTTCGACTCTCGTGCAGACACGGAGCCGATGGAATCGTTTCTCTTCTTTTGTGGAACCGACAAGTTGTTTATCGCACAGTCGCAGAATAATGTCCTTTTTTTTATTATTATTTAGGAAAGCTCGTCTCGATCTTGATCAGTTTTAATATTTGTTGATTCACATCAACGTACACTACAATCTTTCCAAAGAGACTTGTATCTATTTCTATTAAAAAGATACAAGTGTGTGAGTATAGATCAGACAGAGAGACAGACAAACACCGTCGCGTCACGAACAGGCTCCCGCAACCTTAGTACGGAAGCACAAACACCGTCGCGTCACGAACAGGCTCCCGCAACCTTACTACGGAAGCTTCAAAATAATTAATAATAGTGTATTTTAGCAAATGTGGCGCCATCTTTTAGAAAAGTGTTGGCTAACGAGTGCTACTTAACTTTATATAATTTGTTCGGCGATAGAACCGCACCATCTCAAGACACGAACGTAAATACACAAAATACGTGTTCGCACGAGTACACGGCGAGTGAGTGAGGCGTGCGTCTACTACAATGTACTCATATCGCTTTCTTTATCTCTAAGTCGAAGTGTGTGTGAGTGTGTTACCCGAGCACGTGTGGCTCGGTCCCCGGTGTCGTGGTGCCGTTGTGCGCAGGCGCGCCGCCGAGGTGGTTCGCTTCCTTCTTGTCGAAGTGCTCCAGGAACAGCGGCCGGTACTTGGGCTTGTTCGTGTCCATCGGGTCCGTGTCGTGTCCTGCAGACACCATGTCACAATAACAAACGTATACGACCGGTAATAACGTCTACACTAGCGTGCCGTGCACCGCACACCTGATTCAATCAAGAGATATATCATTTCGAGTAAAAAATAAAACCGGACAAGTGCGAGTCAGACTCGCCCACCCGCGGGTTCCGTACAAACTAGTAGATAAAAGGGGGAAATCATATATTTTTATCTATTTTCCTTCATAAACCGAAATATATACATCGTAAAAATATTTAAAACCTGTTTTAGCTTATGCTACTGAAGCTCTTTCATATGATACCCCACATGATACGGTTAATTCACTTTAAAATTTAAATTAAAAATGTCCAGTTTTTGGATTTCTTCCTATATGTGTACTCTAACACAATGCTTCTTGCCAAATTTCATTGTTCTAGGTCAACGAGAGGTTTTGATAGGTTTTGATTCCTCTGTGAGTGTCGAAATGTGCGTATTTTACGATATATTCGGCTGTAACTTTTATTACGAAAACTTAGAAATTTTATTTTTCTTTCTGCAGCAACATACTATGGATCTGCGTATATAGTTTTAATTTCAACTCAATACCTTCACGCGTTCCCGAGATAAAAGTCTTGACACCCGGACGGACGGACAGACGGACAAAAAGTGATCCTATAAGGGTTCCGTTTTTTCCTATTGCGGTACGGAACCCTAAAAACAAGAGGGGTGTGGTTGTGTGTGTGGGGGGGGATAGAGAGGTATGGTTGTGTGTGGGGGTAGAGAGGTGGGTGTGTGTGTGGGGTGTCCCCGGTACGCACGCTTCATGGTGTCGAGGTCTGCGTGCGGCTCGTTGATGACCATGGTGCCGAGGTCGGGCGGCTCGCCCCCATCCCCGCCCCCGCCCCCGCGCGCCGGCACTAGCGTGCCCTCCGCCGTCGCCTTCATCGTCGCGTCGTCGTACTCGCCGCCGCCGCCGCCGCCGCCGCCGCCGCCGCCGCCGCCGCCGCCGCCGCCGCTCTGTTCATACAACATCACGGTCGGTACATTGTGCGGTGCCGTTTAATATAGTATTTTATTTTACATGGAAAACTATTTTAACTAGTTTTAATTACAACTTTATGTCGTCAACTGGGTTCAGATTCACGCGAAAATGGTTTACTTATATTTTTGAAAATCAAAAAAATATTTGAATTACAAAACCTTTAGTAAAAGTATAGGAACAAGACCTTCGATGAAGCTCCGTCCCTGTCAAGTACCTACCGGTGTGAAACTGGAGGCCATCGAAAGAGAGCTACATTCCGGGCTCCAGTACTTCACCCTACGGCGCTCCGTGACCGCTCCGTGTACACTACTGTATACGGAACACACCGCGAGTGCGCAACACCTGCACCACTCCAGTAAGCTCGTTCTACGATATTAACACCAGCAAACATTAGGAAGCAGGGTACAGGGCGCATATCTTGTCCGCGTGGCAGGTCTCGCTAGGAAGCAGGATGCAGGGCGCGTACCTCGTCCGCGTGGCAGGTCTCGCTAGGAAGCAGGGTGCAGGGCGCGTCCCTCGTCTGCGTGGCAGGTCTCGCTAGGAAGCAGGATGCAGGGCGCGTACCTCGTCCGCGTGGCAGGTCTCGCTAGGAAGCAGGGTGCAGGGCGCGTACCTAGTCCGCGTGGCAGGTCTCGCTAGGAAGCAGGGTGCAGAGCGCGTACCTCGTCCGCGTGGCAGGTCTCGCTAGGAAGCAGGGTGCAGGGTGCGTACCTCGTCCGCGTGGCAGGTCTCACTAGGAAGCAGTGTACAGGGCGCGTACCTTGTCCGCGTGGAATGTCTTGGCATTGTTGGTGGCGTGTGCGTTCCGGAAGGCCTGCGTCTCGCGGATCTCGCGCGCCTCCGCTATCATCGTCGACAGGATGCTCGGGTTCTTGGCGTTGCCTGGAACGTACGAACATACACGCACGTTCCCCTCACTTCACGGGGGGGCGGGGGGCGGTCTGCCATCCATCTTGACCCATCCCATTTACAAATGTATAATGCGCAAACCTTAAAAGTATTTTTTATCAATTTCAGTAAGTAATAAGCTCGTGGTATCGCGCTCCTAGCAGCTCCTAGCAGCTCCTAGCAGCTCCTAGCAGCTCCTAGCATCTCCTAGCAGCTCCTAGCACTGTCATGACCCATTTATGATAACAACATTCTTGTTAACTATCATTTTTTTGGTAGTAATATGATTTTGGTTCATTTCACAAGCTCCCAATGGCCCAGATAAACAAAAGTGTAAGTAGTAACAAAGCGCGACTCTTTCGTAGGCCAAATGAACTACAAAATATTAATTTTTGAATATTTTTTTTGGAAATTCTTGTGTATCGATTTGATTCATTGATCGAATTTGTGAGTTCTAGGTTTTTTATGGCCTAAATGAACAAAAAAATAGTTAATAATACTGTGCGAGCAAAGAAAGCACCAATATTGTGAAAGTTTTTTAAACTATATAGATAGATAGATAAACTCTTTATTGTACACCATTGAACAAATAGCTTGAGCCCCGCCCCGGTGCCGGCGACACCCTAGTTTTTAAGTTTTTTACAATATTTATGTTATTTTTTATTAGTTTATATTTATATTGTAAAAAATTAAAATTTTGTTTAAAAATGAGCGAAATAATAATTTTATTTTCATCTCCCCATCTCGGAAAGAGTATTTTTGCTCTTCGATATCTGAGTGCATGACTACCTGCTACTGAACTACTAACTACATGCGGTTTTTGGTAGGGTCATTAAAAGGGTCGCAGCCGATTCAGCTCGACAACAAGGCCATAGCAGCGTTTCAAGCACGTAAGGAGAGTTTGCCTAACGCCACCTTATTAGCTCACCCAGATTGTTCTGCTAAACTCGCCGTCGTAAGTAACGCTTCTGATAAAGCTATAGGTGCAGTTTTGCAGCAGTATAAGGATGGTGCATGGGAACCTTTAGCATTCTTTTCCCGCAAGCTGAGCCCTTCTCAGACCAAGTATTCTCCGTATGATCGGGAATTGTTAGCCATATATGAGGCTATCAAATATTTCAGGCATATGCTCGAGGCAAGGCATTTTATCATCTGTACCGACCATAAGCCGATCAGTTTTGCATTCCATGAAAGGAAGAATAACTGTTCGCCTAGGCAGTATCGGCATCTAGATTTTATTGCCCAGTTCACCACGGATATCCGACACATATCCGATAAAGAAAACGTTGTTGGGGATGCCTTATCACGTAATAGTATAGAAGAACTGGAAGCACCAGTAAACCTTGAGTTGAGACACTAGCCCAAAGTCAAGTCTCTGACCCTGAGCTCGAAAAGCTTTTAAAAGAAGGCTCATCATTACAGCTTCAAGAACTGCACATCCCTGGAAGTCAAAACTCTCTGTACTGCGATACAAGTACTACAACTTCTAGGCCTTATGTTCCGAAGCCCTTACGCAAACAAGTCTTCGACAGCCTACATTCTCTTAGTCACCCTGGCGCTAACGCTTCGGCCAAATTAGTAGCCGAACGCTTTGTCTGGCCAGGCGTAAGAAAAGACTGTAGGGATTGGTCGCGCGCTTGTATTTCATGTCAGCGGTCAAAAGCCACTCGTCACGTGACTGCCCCGTTTGGCACATAAGTTACCACGTTGTCGTTTCCAGCAGATTCATATTGATTTAATCGGTCCACTTCCCCTTTCGCAAAGCTACCGCTATTGTTTGACGGTTGTAGACCGCTACACTCGAAGGCCAGAAGTAATGCCCATCGAAGATATTACTGCGAAAACCGTGGCAAAAGCTTTGTTATCTACATAGATAGCTCGGTTTGGTTGCCCGATGGTCATTACTACAGACCGCGGCCGTCAATTTGAGTCCGCCTTGTTCAAATGTTTATCGGAACTGACTGGTTTCGAACATAAACGGACTACGGCATACCATCCAGCTTGCAACGGGTTAGTCGAAAGATTCCACCGTCAACTTAAAGCTGCAATTTTCTGTCACGCTAGTGACAAGTGGACAGAATCATTGCCGTGGGTCTTATTAGACATAAGGTCTTCTTTCAAGGAAGACTTGCAAGCCTCCTCTGCTGAACTAGTCTATGGTGAGACGCTAAGACTACCCGGCGAGTTTCTGGAGCCTACTGTTAGCAGTACCACAGACGTCTCTGAATTTTCCGCTAGGCTCAGAACTTTCGCCGAAAAGTTACGGCCGGTACCTACCTACCTCTCGTCATTGCAATCCCAGAGTATTTATTTACAAAGAGCTTGAATCCTGCGATCACGTTTTCCTTCGCGAAGATGCAACGCGGGGTGCACTTCAACCTGCATATACTGGGCCACATAAAGTTATAAGTCGAGGGGAGAAAGTATTTAAAATCCTTTGTAAAAATAAAGAAGCGACAGTTTCGATTGACCGACTAAAACCGGCTTTCATTCTGTCCGTTCAAAATGAAGAAGAACCTCCACCAGAAATTCCACGAAACTATGTTACACGTTCTGGGCGACAGGTTAAATTTACAGATTTTTATCGCCCTTAACGGGCTCTGGAGGGGGGTGGTGTAGGCTACTTTCCTACACATATCGCATTTCTATATTAATAAATAAGTATTATACATAGACGCTATACATTACTATTTACATATATAATATTTCCATATTTATTTATTTACAACAATATTTACATTCTAAATAATAACACTTACATTATCTAAATATTTATCAGTTGGTCGCTTTCGATAATTACACCGCGCATCGACCCTTACCCCATCACTACTTTCGCATGCCTATTGAAAGTGCTGCCGGGCGAGCGCGGCGAATGGAATGTGAACTAGACACATTCGTACCTCCACGCGGCGCACGCGCATTGTATTGTTTACGTTCCCAACTAATGTAAGATTTAACGTCGTGATTTAATATAGACAAGTTTACATCAATTCAGTGTATCACTCCTATCACCACTACACCCAATTACCATAACTTCACTTTAGCACTTTCTACATTTCTAGAGCCTCGTTATCAAGTGCTAAAATAATTTTTACTACTTTATCGGCGTAATTAAAATATATCTTGAAAACACTTTCTATGGGAATAGAGTAATTACAAGGGAGGTACCCTTGTAATTCCTCTACACGTAAAGTAGGGATGTTTTTTTTCTCGTATACCCCTTGGTGTTGGCTGTAATTGGATAGGTAATTCAAAAATATATTATTTAATTTAGTATTCTATATTTGTCTTCGTCTCTTTTGCAAAATATTAGGCTTTAAAATGATAATTTTTGTTAGGGTCAAGTGTCTCTCCCCCTCTACCAGCTAAATGGTTCTTGTCGAATAGGTATGCTGAAAAAAAAACCAAAATAATAAGGAAAAATATCACAAGTAAGTTACAAGTTAACGAGTAATAGTCGATCAACTTAGCTTAACTAGAATATTCTTAGTATCAAACAACCCTATTTTAAGTACGCATAATTGACAAAGACATAAATTGCGATATGGAACTTAGAAACCCTACATTGCGCGTGGCCCGACATGCACTTGACCGATTTTTTTTTAATTGTTTTTAGTTAGTACATTACATTTCCCGAAAACTAGTCTTCTAAAAACCAAACAAAAAAGAACTCAAGAAACACAAAACATAAGGTATGCAGTTCATGGAACGGGGTGAATCTTTTTTAAATTTGATATTACTCACTAATAATCTTAGAACGTGTAGTTGATAGTGACGTCATTCAACACTTAAAAGATTGTAGATTTTTTTGGCTTTATTTGATTTTTAAGAAATTATTTCATTAGTAAAAAAATAAATTTAACTATTTTATTTTTTGCGCTCGCTTGTATTTCAAAGTTTTTAAATTGCATTTCCCATGAAAATTAAGATGATTGAATATGACAAATTGATTTAATTTGATAGATCTATGTTTTTAGATAAAAAAAGTAAAATAAATCCAACCTAAATTATGTAAAACACCGTTTATGAAGATTTTCCGCTATCGAAATGAACGAATGATTTTACCCATATTCGCGTTTTACTTTGACAAGCCATTTAAACGTGATTTTCTTTTCTGTACTATTGGACTTGTTACTTCTTTACTTTAAAATTGACCACGAAAGAACACGCTTATATTAGTAAAATACTATTAGACTCATACATTAATACTCTGATAACGTCAAAAATATGAAAAAGTGTGTGTAAAGTTACCCACGCTGACAGTACTTGATTTATTGTTTAATTTTTTCGAAAGCCTATTTGTTCTTTAGTTCTTTAGCAAACAAATTATTTGTCTCAAGGAACAACCGACCTCTCGTTCCAACCTGGGTTTCAATGCACCAATGGCGAGAATGGTGCGCCAGTACAGTGCTATGTCTAGGGCAAGCGATATTGACATATTTGGTGACAATATTAATAGTTTTAGGAAGTCTTTGAGGTCTCTGACTCTCTGAACTCGAGTTAATATTATGTATCAGTATTGTTCTTCAGACGTTAATGATTTATTGTTAGAATATTTTATTTTATTAGTTTGACATAAGTACATTTACTATTTATTTTCACATAATTGATGGGCATGTAATTCAATAGCTTGTTATTGTTATTCTTAATTCATTTGACATGTGTTTTAATGGCATATATTTACTTTTTAATGACTATTTTTATTTTTCGTACATTATGAATGCATGCTGACTTCACCTGTAATTATTGTGACATTAAGCTGTATTTTATTTGTATGATTTTTTATTGTCAGTGTACAGTACACAGTGTAGGTGAACTATATAAATAAATAAAGAATATATTATATATATCTTTAAAGTCAAGTCAATACAATAAATACAATACAAAAAACCTCTAAACAAAAAGTAAAAAAAAAAACGAAAATCCACCATCAGGTTTAGTCAACAAATTCTCCGCAATGTTTACGTATTTAATTTTAAGTTAATATAGTCTTGTCTTATACATGTACATATAACATGTGTGCGTATACATACACAAATGTATATTATATTTGTATTAATTAGTAAGGATTAGTTTAGTGTTAAAACTTTGTCTCCCGTTTGTCTCTGTGATATGTTATATGTTACTCATCTTCACTGACAGGATTTGGCTTCTCCCCTCCCCCTCCCCTCTCCCCTCTCCTTACCTTAAAGCACAATTATAATGGAACAATTGTCGGTGATTTTTTTGAGGTATGAAATAGGTTTAATCCTGCTTTACCCGTTCCCGCGGGAATACCGGGATAAAATGTATCTTGTTAATCCAGATTATAAACTACCTGTGTGCCAAATTTCAGCCAAACCCGTCAAGCCGTTTTACCGTGATGAAGTAACAAACTAACACAAACTTCGCATTTATATTATTAGTGTGAAGTGTGATGTGATTTATTAGCATTTCCTATTCCAAACTCCAATAAAACATATAAGTAATATATATATTCGTAATTACCGTTAAAAGTTCTTTATTTTGATACCACACTCGATGTATTATGAAAACTTTTTTTTCTTTTGAGATTATTTTTGCCGCCAAAAATCAATTTTTGCGATATTTGCGAGATGGTATTTGAGACTTGCTTGACAATTATGTGTAGAAACTGCATCATATCCGGTGCTGTTAGTGTTTTTAAGATACATCATAATTTTCTTTATATCCTGTGTCACAGTCGCAGTAGGGGCCATAAATAGAGAATTTGTGTTGGCGTTTATATCTGTCTACTTTTGTTTTATTTGTGCATTTCAGTTACTTTTATTTGAGGAGTTATTTATTTAGTCTTCATTTTGAGCCTTTTGGGTTAAATTAATAACTCTTTTAAGTGTTGCAGATAATTCTTTAAGCTTCCACTTATTTTCTGATGTAAGGTTTTTCCTATAAGTCCCGAGTAGTACTCGTTTCCTTCTACAACAGTTTCTTATTCCCGCCGTAAGCCAACGAGGTGCCTGCCTTCCTACTCTTATTCGTCTCCATGGAAAACATACATTATATAGCAGCATAAAAAGGACATGAAATCTATTAAAAGCTATATCCGGGTCATTTAGTTCATAGATACTCGTATCAGATCAGAGGAACTATGGAATTAATGCATTCTTTAAATTTGTCAATGTTTTGTTGACTGTCGTCGCGTCGTTTTATTCGTCGTCGGTTCATGGAGTAGTAGTAGATCGATATCAAAATCACCAAACAATATCACCTTTTTAGTACCAAAGCTAACTTCATTTAAAAGCAAGTTTATTTATTTCACAACACGTAATATTTAAATAAATTGTATCAATTAGCATGCGTCTGGATCTACCCATGCAAATATGTACATAATTATAGTTTAAAAAACTGAAGCAACCGACTTTTCATGGATGCCATTGTCAGAACTGGACCAAATTGAAATGGGACCACACGGGAAGCACCAGCTTTCAAATAAAAAAAGAATCATCAAAATCGGTACACCCAGTCGAAAGTTCTGATGTAACAAACATAAAAAAAATACAGTCGAATTGAGAACCTCCTCATTTTTCGAAGTAGGCTGAAAATAGTACGTGCTACCTTATCCTCTGAATCCGCTTGTGCATTCGATGCATCCGATCTCTTCTTCTTCAGAATTACATTTCTGGGGTTTCGGTTTTTTTACTTGTCTTCTAAAAATATGTTTTATTAAAGAATTGATCAACTAGCTACAAAATTATAAGTAGTACGTTGTACCTACGTTATCTGTCAAAAATTTCACGATTTTTTTTTTTAATGTTAAGAGGGGGGGATCGGACTCCCTAAGCCCCCCCCCCCCCCCTTATAAAAGGAGTGTGGAGATGTTTATAAAGTGTTCGTGGGCGCTAGGCGCGAGTATTTCCTCCCAAAGAGACTTCCACCGAGTGCGGGCGCGGGTATGTATGTATGTAGAGCGAGTGTGGCGGCGCAGTTACCAATGAACTCGTGGTGCAGCAGGAACTCGGCGGTGGCGCGCTCCTCGGGGTTCTTCACGAGGCACACGCTCACGAAGTCGATGAACTCGCCGGACCACTTGTCCGGCTCTCTGCGGACACACACACACACATTACATTAACACGCGTGTGGTCACACACGGTCTGTGGACAGACTGTTCTATAAACACACGGAGACCCGCACTAAGCCGAGAGGTAGTCGTATCGTCATTTTAACAACATGATGTCGCTGTCGAACAAGTTTTACACTATAACGGTCATTCATCATTTCCTTTTTAGCACGCATTTATTAGGTCGACCTGTATGTAACTATGTAATGAAATCAAAGGTAACTAATTTAACCATCTTCCAAGGATCGTAGTGTCATGAAAATTGGCAGCTGTATGTAGTTCTGATGACAATACAATAATATGGTACTGTCGAACTGATCTGATGATGGAGCCGGAAGATATGAACTAGAACTTCATGATGGAACATCGTGTCATAGCTGTGTTTGGATTTGTTAGAAAAGTCTTGTAATGAACTTTGACCACGATTAGGTTTCAAGGTTATTTTTAACATTCTTTTATTAGCTTCTTAAGTATGTTAGTATGTAACGGAAACTTTGAACATGATTTTGATCCACTTCAAACGGTCAGATTTCATTTAAATTTTGTAGACTTATCGAGGACCGATGACAATACAATAAGATTGAGCGTGTTTTTTTAGTTGTTTAAACTATTAATATTTATTTAAATTTAATGTTTAGCTCCACAGACACCAGGATCCGTGAACTTTGTCATACTTACAAACTATTGTTTATTACATTGATATATTTTTCCATATTGTGAATTTAATACGTTCACAATTAACTTCAGAATTCTTTGATTCACAAACTTAATTAATTTACAAATTACTTGAAATTGTTCTTTATTTTTTCGGCTGAGTATCTCTTCACCTGCAAGTATTGTTATGGTCGGCAGATAGGCGCGTACAGCGTCCAGCTTTATTTCATATTTTTCCAAACTATAGGCGAAATCTTGTAATTAGCCTCGTAATTTATATAAATGTATAGTTTATTTAAGTATTTAGGCTATAAGTTTTCCTAAAAATATAATGTAAATTAAATAAATAAATTACTTATCGTTACAGGAAGATTATTTTGTTTTTACTTATGTAACTTATTACTATATTGTGTGTATACCGCGCGCAGCACCCGACCACGAGTATGACGCGTGTGCCGGGCCGAGCCCTCCCTAACTTCATATCTTGCCCTTACCATGTGAGTTCATTTATCGAATAGCCTTGTTCACACACGCAAACTTAAATAAATTTCAGCGAAGGGGCGTTCACGGTACGTTACAGTTGCGTAGCAATAAAAAGAAAGACCAACTTGTAACGCCATCGCAAGACGCACCTTCCAAAGCATGCTTCACACCAACCTGAGAATCTGGTTGCAAGAACACATGTTTTATGACATTAGCGATTATTTAAAATTAAGAGATTATTGATTATTATCATTATTTTTGACTATTATGATATTTTTTGTTATATTATTATTATTTTTATCACTTCAATTAATTAATGAATTATTAATATCAAAATAGTTTTGTCAACCACCCTTTGATATGATTTAATATGAACTTGACTTGTAACTTGGGCGTTATCAATAAATTATTTGTATTTGTAACATGTGTTAGGGAAGAGGGCGACCCGCCACACAGCAGCCGCAAGAAGGAGCCCTCGGTATATAGTGAGCATGAATGCTCGAGGTCAACTATTCATTGTTTCGTCGAACTGTTTCATACCGCATAGGGGAACGCATTAAGGTAATAAAAATATTGAAACACACAAATCTGCGACAGCAGATCATCTGCTGGTTTCGGAACGTAGGTACTCATCGCATCGAATGCAAGAAGCCGGGAGTGGAGTCCCCCGAGCGCTACACGTCTGTCTACCGGCCGCCGAGTGTGTGCGTACCTGAAGGAGGGCGGCGGCTTGGTGGGGATCATGAAGATGGCGCGCATGGGGTGTATGTCTCCGTAGGGCGGCTTGCCCTCCGCCATCTCGAGCGCCGTGATGCCCAGCGACCAGATGTCGGCCACGCAGTCGTACCCGATCTCCTGGATCACCTCCGGCGCCATCCAGAACGGCGTGCCGATCACCGTGTTGCGCTTCGCCATCGTGTCCTGCGAAGCACGGCACGGAACCCGCGCTCAGTGACTACGCGCGCACTACTGGTTCACAGAGGAGCGACTGGGAGCGGTGCGCTACAGTACAGTGCTGCCGCACTGGGACTGGGGAGCCCTGCGCTCTGCCTCTCCTCTCCTCTCCTCTACTATACATACATATTCATACAATATGTTTCCTAAGGGTTTCGCGATTGTTACTCATTCAAATTAAACACATTTTAACGGATTTATACCGTACGAGAAAGGGATGACAGTTATAACTCTTGGATGGTCTTTTTGGAAATCCATGGGGGAGGCCTATGTCCAGCAGTGGACTTCTTATGGCTGAGATGAAATATTTTTACGATGATATACATCGTAAAAATTTTGGGTTTGTGAAGGAAAATATAAAAAAATATATATAATTTTCCCTCTTTTATCTACTAATTTGTACGGAACCCTCGGTGGGCGAGTATGACTCGCACTTGTCCGGTATTTTTAATATTTGTCGCTGCTACTACTGCGACTGGTGGTCGTATCTCGCACTTTACTTGACATTGCTTAGTTTCGAGTTAGAACAGTGTAATCCTATGTTTCTACAGAGTGATTACTAGGTAGGTATCTTCTAGGTATGCGTGCTTCATCTTGGACCACATCATCGCCACTGCAAGAAACGAGTCGGTGGTCAAGTGGTCAAAAGCAAATCATTTGTGTTATACTTAAAAAGCGCGGAATTTTCTCCACATTCAGTTAAAAATGGTCTTTTAACAAGTATCTACATATATTACAAGTATCTATGTAAAGAAAATATATTTCCTTGATAATAATTTCAAATATTGCCGCGCTCGCGTCGTCGATGAAGCAGATTGAAATCGCGCCGTACTGCCGCTAATCAGGCTGCAGACGTGTAGGAATTAAAGATGGAGATTAAAATGGAGTTGGTGTACAAGTGATATGTGGGTGAAAAACTAAATTATAAAACTATCAAAATAAGTTAATACGGAAAGAGAGACTTTAATGTCGTTTCTTTGTTTTCAGGTAGGTTTGATCAATAATTTATTATGTGTAGTTTACGTCGAAATTGTAAAAACAAAATATTAAAATAAATACTTTGTTTTCAGAGCAACACATAGTTTCCCTTTTACAATTAGAAGAAACCCACATTATAAAACGACATTTTTGGTAACAAGAAGAAACGAAAATGGAAAAGCTTCAATTTGAATTTACACTACTTCCTGGGAGTGATGGAAAATCCAATATTTTGTGTATTACAGCCATTGCGACAAGTGATAATAAAGTGTACGGAATACCGGAAGAGTTACAATCAGTAAATTATCATAAAGAAATAATGAAAATGTCTGCTTATTCAAAAGTGAAAAACAGTCTAAAAAAGAAATTCCAGATAAGAAGAGTTTGGATATCTATGACTGAGGAACTTGAAAGATCGTATGTAGATGAGGATGGTAATTTACAATTTGCAGATCAATTTTTGGAAGAATTGAAACGAGAAAATTTTGCGGGTGATCATCAAACACAACCAGGTACACTGGAAAAATTATTTGAGAAGTTAATAGAAAACACACAGGCAAATAAACAACAAAATTTAAAACACATTGCAGAGAGGTTTGTGGTTGAGAAATTTACAAGCAAAAACTCTAATGCAAGTCAAATTTATATTTTACCTAAGTTAAAATTGAATGTATTTAAATAGTGTTTTATACGTAAAATTGTTTTTGCAAATAAAGTTATTATTATAAAGTTATAATGGATTGATATTTTTGAAAAAGAATGCATACGCTTTGATATGATAACAGACGAGAAAAAGATTGAAATACTCAGACTGTTTATGGATAAAAGCTGCATGGATTGGAGCTGTATTGTTCAATAATTATAAAATTCTCTATGAACTCGGAATGGTTATTATGGGAAAATACATTTTGTGAAACATTTGCAAACAAGGGCTGGAATCCAGTTACATATGCACTTTTATTTAAATATAGAGACGGGTCACTGTTGGATTATGCTGTAAAAAAAAAAACTTTCACTGGAAATGAGAAGATCCATTGATACGGGTACTCTGATAGATCTGATTGCCGCTGGTTTACCGGAATTTGTTCTTAATAAAATTGACAGAGAAGGATTGAAAGATACAGTGGATTTATTCAATGAAATGAGCAAATACGAACACATGGTAAATAGAAAAAATAGTTACGTTAAAAGAAAATATGTAAATCAAAGAATGGAAAGTAAATATGAAGATAAAAGTCCATGTAAAATTTGCGAAAAATTAAATAAAGGTTCTCGGTTCCACCCTGAAACTACATGCTGGTTTAGAATTAGAGAATATGACAAAAAGATTTTTTTTTTTAAAACATGTAAATAATTCAGTTATAGAAGCAGAGTTAAATGAAACTGATCCAAAAAACGAATAGTAACACCATTAATAAATGTCAAACTGCTAGTGAATAATAAATTACAAATCAGTGGAGTTTATGATTCTGGTTCAAATGTTTCCCTGATCAATTCTAAGTTATTAAAACTAAAAGGAAAAAGAAACAGTTTAAATGAAGCTAATTTAGTAACAATTAATGGTGTGAAGAAGACAAATGGTTTGACTACTCTGAAGATCAAGATCTTTGATTTGGAAAAAAATTAGATGTATACATTATCGACGAGCAAAATTTCAAATATGATTTTTTGATTGGTTTAGATATGATAAAAGAGTTTAAACTAATCCAAAATGAAGATTTAAAAGTAACAAAAACAGTGCTTCAATAATGATAATAAAATAAAAGAAAGAGAAATTTCAACAAATACAGAAATAAATATGGAACTGGCATCAACGGAAAAAAATATGAATACTACAGAAGAACAGAAAATAAATTTTAATGAGCATGTTAAAGAAAATGAATGCGAATTAAATATGAATCATTTGAATGAGATACAAAAATCAATAATAAATACATTGATTACTGAATATAAATCAGTTTTTGCAAAAGATAAATATGATATTGGCACAGTCAATGGATATGAAGCAAGAATAGACTTACTGGTGGACAGTTATTGTAGTAAAAGGCCATACAGGTGCTCTATAGAAGATAAATAAGTACGAGTCGGACTCGCGCACGTACTATCATCTATAATACTACAAAGTTTAGTTCTGCTTATAAAATAACGAGAAATCAACGAAATTCCAAGTAGTAAATTGCGAACTTATAGGTAGGTTTTCGATACACATCCGGGCAGCATGACGACGCTCGCGCGAATACGCGCGGCTATGGCTCGCTCCGTGATGTTACCTCCCCCGCTACCCGCGCGGCCGTTGCTTAGCAACCGCCTCGCGCTCGCGCCACCACCACACCGCGGCGCGGCGCTCGCACCGCGTTTAGATGCACGGATTATTTTCATTTTGTGAGTTTTTATTGATGTATTAGATTAGGTATTTATTTTTATAGTTAATATATTTCTAAATATTTACTTACAAATATTCAAGTTTCTACCTGTTAATTAAGATAGAGTAAAAATTGCTTAAAAATTACGTTTGTTGTATGGGAGCCCCCCTTTAATATTTACTTTATTGTTATTTAATTATTTATTTTGAAAGGTAATATACAAGTAAATATTCTGTGAAAATTTGAAGTGTCTACCTGTTACCGTTTTTAATATTGAGCAAAAAAATACGAAAAAAACACGTTTATTGTATGGGGACCCCCCTTAATATATATTTTTATTTTTAGTATTTGTTGTTATAGCGGCAACTGAAATACATCATTTGTGAAAATTTCAGCTTTCTAGCTATCACGGTTTATGAGATACAGCCTGGAGACAGACAGACAGACAGACAGACAGACAGACAGACCGACAGACAGACAGACAGCGAAGTCTTAGTAATAGGGTCCCGTTTTTACCCTTTGGGTACGGAACCCTAAAAAGAAATAGAAAAACAAAATATTAAAATAAATACTTTGTTTTCAGAGCAACACATAGTTTCCCTTTTACAATTAGAAGAAACCCACATTATATCTATATTAAAATAAAAATAAAATACCCGACTGCTGAAAAGTGGTTTCTGCAGTTTAACTTAAGACTTCGTTACGCTCAGTACGCTATTTATTTATTTATTTATACAAAAACTATCAGAAACTTACAGTCTAACTAAACCAAAACATTTCTGAAGCACTTTACACAGACTAAATTTAATTTATGAGTAAATACATAGCTCAGACAGCAGTTGTATAAACATTTTATGATTAGTAAAAAATAAATCAATATCTGGTTGGCGGATAGTCAGAGCGTTGAGTAGTGTGAGTGCGTGGTGTGTCGGCGCGTGTCGCGCGGTCTCCGTGCGCGGGGCGACAAGCGGCGCGAGCACCGGCCAGCGGCGCCCGCGCCGCGCCGCGCGTGCGCGGGACTCGAGCTCTCCTACAAACAGCCCACATAGGGATAACGCCGTCGCATTGTCGATTCGGTTGTTGAGCAGCAGATAGTAATGAACTACGAGCGCACACTTGCGTCTCAATTCCAGTGTGTTCATCCCTACCATACCGCTCACAAACAGCGACGGATATTCCCATGTAGGATAGTACCCGTATATTTTTCGGTAAAGGAATCTCGCGAATTTTCTTTGAAGCCGTTCCAGTAATAAAGTGTACTTCTTTTCGTGTGGATCCCACACTAGGGCATTAAACTCCAACTTGCTTGTGACAAGTGCATAAAAAAGACATAACACCGTGTGCTTATCATTAAACTTAGCGGACTGTCTCATGACGAATCCTAGGGACTTATACGCCCGTTTGCAGAGCTCCGTGATGTGCGTATTGAACGTGAGCTGCGTATCTAGTATGAGTCCCAGGTCTCGCATCTCCGTGACGCGCTCCAGCGACACCCCATGCATGCTGTAGTCGTATACGAGTGGGGAGCGGGATCGCGTAAAAGTTATTATTTTGCATTTTGACACGTTAAATCCTAACTTGTTCCGCTCGCTCCATTCCACTACACTATCGATGTCGCGCTGCAGCGCCTCACAGTCGGCGAGTCCATCTACGCCCAAGAATAACTTCAGATCATCCGCGAACATGAGGCACTTAGCCGTTCTGACAACTCTCGGCAAATCATTGATTATGATCGTGAACTCGGTCGGTCCTAATGTGCTTCCTTGGCTCACACCAGATAAAGTGGCATAGGGATCAGACCGGTACCCAAGGTGGCAAACATACTGAGTCCGTTCAGCGAAACGATTAGCAAAAAGTTTTAGCAGTCTGGGTGTGAATCCGAGCTCGGCGCATTTCTCTAAAAGTATATCATTATGCACGCAATCGAATGCTTTTTGAAAATCAAAGTATGCCGCATCCACCTGCACATTCAAATCCATGCTGATCGTGGCATAGTCCACAAAATTAATAAGATTGGTGGTTGTAGACTTTCCCGCGCGAAAACCGTGTTGACTTTCACTTAAGAATGGCTGAATCTGCAAGGAAATGCGACGATTCAGGATAGTCTCATAGACTTTACCAAATGCTGACAGAACGGCTATTGGCCTGTAGTTCTCGATTTTCGATCTGATATCATTCTTGGGTATAGGTGTCACGCGAGAAATTTTCCATACTGCGGGGTAAACCGATGATTTTAGAGATAAGTTAAATATATGAAGCAAAGGTATCTCAAACGCGCGTATACAATCTTTAACAATAAACGGCGGTATACCGTCCGGGCCCGTGGAAGAGCGCGCCTTAAGACGTTTAACTGCACAATACAAGTCGGCTGGGGTGACGTCATCGATAGCTATCCGCGTCGAACAGAGAGAGCGCGCGCCACCCGCGCCGCCGCCGACGCCGACGCCGCCGGCGGCGGCGGCGTTGCGCTCGGCGGTCTCGGCGCACAGAATAGGAGCGTCGCTCAAGAACACGGACTCAAAATGTTTCGCAAAAGCGTTAGCGGCGTCCTCTCCACTAACTATACGACCTTCATATTCGTATTCATTACATATATTTCTACTGACCTGCTGCTCTTTTACAAATCTCCAGAAAGTTTTAGGATATTGAGTATAAGTATGCGTATATAAGTAAAATCACTCTAAAAGATTATAAATCCGTGTTCTTTAGAATAATTCTAGTAAAATTACTCAGTTGGAGGCTTGGAGGTTACGAAAACACGCATTTCTTTTATTTTTTCGAGATTTGTATTATCATAATTATTACAAAATATAGGCTAACGACACCTTGCACATCAAAATCGGTCAAGCCGTTTAGGTTGTTGGCGATCATATAGAAACATACATACATTCATACAAAGACAAACATACATACACTCGAAAAACATAACCCTCCTTCTTACGCAGTCGGGTAAAAAGAAAGAACCCCTTTACTCGCTCTACTAAAAGGGTCAATTTTTACTAGAATCGAATTTCCCAATTTCCGAGAGTTTCATAGGGCTCAGAAATTTAGTCAGCAAAGTAGTATTATGATAAATATTGTTAACAATCAAATAGTTATGTAAACGGCATGAAGTATTTGTACTCAAATAGTTATGTAAACGGCATCAAGTGTTTGTACTCAAAAAGAAGTTACCGTCAACTGTCCGGCGACACCGAAGTCTGCCAGTTTAGCGTGACCCTCCGTGTTGAGCAGAATATTCCCCGCCTTGATGTCTCGGTGGATCTTCCTCCGGCGGTGCAGGTACTCGAGCCCCTTGAGCGTGTCGCAGAGGATGGTCGCGATCTCGTTCTCCGAGAGCGTCTTCTTGCGCAGGCGCATGATGTCGGACACGGAACCCGCGCCGCAGTACTCCATCACGATCTACACGTGGCACGTATATACAACATGTATACTGCTACTGTAGGAACCGTCCACTCCACTCACGCAACACGAGGAGGAAGCGCTCGTACGAAAGGTAAAGGGAACGAGAGGAGTGTTGGTTCATTGATTCTATTGGTGGCCTCCACCTTCCGGCCGATGCAAGCGTGTGGACTCTACACTACCTACACTATGTAAATAATAAACACGATAATACACGACTATAGGTACATGTAGTTGAAACAGCTTCAAAACCATAAAAAATCACAGAACGCTACAAACATTCCGAAGTAACACATCATAAGAATTTCGCTTTTATTTGGAGCCGTTCACTTATAGTCATAATAGGCTCCCTAATACAGCGTCATGAACAATTATAATTATAACATAAACTATTCCTTGGGATGGAGGATGGAGGTCAATTGAAATACTGGAAATAAATGTTTAGACATACTTTTAGGGTTCCTTTCCTCAAAAGGCAATAACGGAACCCTTATAGGATCACTTTGTTGTCCGTCTGTCCGTCCGTCCGGGTTTCAAAACCTGTATCTCGGGAACGCGTGAAGGTTCGTGTGCCCTCAGCGTCTGCGGCCCAGGATCTTAAAACACTGTGTGAGCTACATGCCACAGATGTATAAGCCACAGACCACAGACGAGCTAGGCTGGTAGCGCTGGGCATCCCGCACCGACTAGTAGCGCGAGTAGTCGGCGGCTTCCTAGACGACAGCGCTCGGCTTGGGAATAATTTGTACATAACAATTTCAGATGACAATTATTTTCTCGTTTCATACTTTTTAGAGCGTGATTTTTCAGTAGTCGGATTTTAGTTTTTAACTTATTTTGACACACGTCGCGTCGTCGGTTAGATATTCGTCGTTATCTTAAGGTGGTGTATCTGATCTGACAGCGGCAGAGGTTCGTTTCGTTTTCCTATCGTTTGAATAAGTTAAAATGTACATAACGTTCCTCACCCAGAGGTCTGTGTTCTTGAAGTAGCTCCCGTAGTACTTGACCACGTAGGGGCTGTCGCACTGCTGCATGATGGAGATCTCCTTGATGATCTCCTGCAGGTCCGTGTCGACCGGCACTTGTTTGATCGCCAGCACCTGCCCGGACTCCTTGTGTAGCGCCTGCACGACACGACACGACACGGTACATCGTTACAGACGAACATTACATCACCCGTCACACGTCCTTATATAAACTAATATATTATAGGTACGATAACAACAAGTTAGACCTATACCTTGTAGACGCTGCCGTAGGAGCCTTCACCTAATTTGCATATTATATCGAACACCTCTTCCGGCTGCCGCGTTAAGCTCTCCTCGGACAGCTTCTTCAGCTCGCTGGAACCAACGAACACTTCATTTATACATTTCTCTTTCTAACCTCTTATTCATCTGTCTTCATTTCTATTTAGTATATGGTAATATTTCCTGGGTAGGACATAAATCATTTGTAAAACGTAGACCAATTGGACTTCGCATCCTGAAGAATTTTCAAATTTTACAGATTTTTTCCGAAAGAAATAAGATAGAAATAACATGTTACGATCTCATTTTTTTATTATTTTTTACAACTTTACAATATTATCAGGGCGGGACCATAACAAATTGTAAAAGCATTATTTTCGGAAAATTTGCTTTGGCTTTGGACAAAACAAAATCATGCTGTAAAAGGTTTATCTTTCGACCAGTTTATTGACCTTTAAACCTACTACTGTGAACGCTAGCAACAACGTCTTCCATTTGAGTAGCGCGAGGTCTATATCCAGTGGCAAGTATGATCCGAGGAACGTGAAGCGTGTCCCAAACTACAACATGCGACGATATAATAACAATATTCCTCCAGAGGTCCACTACTCTCTCCAGTGATCATTATCAATTATTGACAATATCATTGACGAGCCTGCTTTAGGGAAAGTGGTCATCCTTCGTACACTTTTTACATTTTTATTTGTTACTCTTTAATAAATTGTCAAAATTATCTAGTTTTTGCACCTAACAAATAATCGTAATATATAATATAAATATATATAAATCGTAAATCTTAGTAGCTTAGGAAAAAGTCCGACATTATTAGATCAAAGGGTTAAAGGGTTATCGCCATTTTATTGATTGAAATTTGCACGGGGTGGGTTCGTACAAATTTCTTATCATAGAAATTTGTACCCACCCCATGCGTGGGGTACTTTCGTACAGCAGGCGGGGTAGATTCATACATTAAGAAATTTGTACGAACCCACCCCATGCGTGGCGTACTTTCGTACAGCAGGCGGGGTAGATTCATACAGTAAGAAATTTGTACGAACCCACCCCATGCGTGGGGTACTTTCGTACAGCAGGCGGGGTAGATTCATACATTAAGAAATTTGTACGAACCTACCCCATGCGTGGGGTACTTTGGTACAGCAGGCAGGGTAGATTCATACAGTAAGAAATTTGTACGAACCCACCCCATGCGTGGGGTACTTTCGTATAGCAGGCGGGGTAGATTCATACATTAAGAAATCTGTACGAACCCACCCCATGCGTGGGGTACTTTCGTACAGCAGGCGGGGTAGATTCATACATTAAAAAAATTGTACGAACCCACCCCATACGTGGGGTACTTTCGTACAGCAGGCGGGGTAGATTCATACAATAATAAAAAAAGCTTTATTCTTAGTGAAGGAGAACACTTGAAGGCTCGTGAATTTAGAATTAAAAGCTCGCGAGGGTCTATCGTCACTCGTGCCATCTTTACATTTCTTGGCTCAAATTTCCATGTGACCACTTCTAATGTGACCACTTTCCCCTACTGACCAACGTATCAACATCAATGCCGTAATAGCAATTGATGTCAACTAAACCTAGCTTGGAAAACTGTCTATATACCAATACCACATTGATGGCCATCGATTGATCAAAGACAATTGAATATCTAGAGTCGTTCAGACTACTAGACTAGCGATCCTGGATTTCCTATAACTATAGGTATAACAGACGCATTTACACTTCAGGCTGATTTCTAGTACAGAAGAGATATACTATCTGTCTATCTACCTACATTTGTGAAACGCGTATTGGAAATTATTGAGAAGCCTGGACGGGAATGGTCAGTGTTGAATTTGAATCCTGGCTACGTTATTTTAACCGAGTACAAGCGACGGACACTACGTTGGAACCATGTGAAACGAGTACGAGTTAAAGAAAAAAACGGAACTAAAGGAAAAAAGGGAACCCTTATAGGATCACTTTGTTGTCCGTCTGTCCGTCCGTCGGGTGTCAAGAACTTTATCTCGTGAACGCGTGTAGGTATCGAGTTGAAATTAAAACCAACGCAGATCCGTAGTATCTTGCTGCAGAAAGAAAAATAAAGTTTCTAAGTTTCGTAAAGAAAAATTAAAGCCGAATATATCGTAAACAAGTATCAATGTTAAAGAAAAACAAAATACCCGACTGCAGAAAAGAGGTTTTTACAGCTAACTTACGATTTCTTTACGCTTAATACGCTGTTGAGTGTACGTTTTTTGTGAGAAAGTATGCGTACAATCGCTGTAAAAGATTATTGCGTATTCTTTAGAAAATAATCTAGTAAAATCACTTGTTTATTACGAAAAAGTTCGTTGGAAGTTACAAAAAACACGCGTTTTTTATTTATTTGTGAGAGATGTATGATTTTTATCACGATTTAAACGAATCTAACGACTTTTTTTTTTCAATTTTGATAGTCCCAGTGTCACTCTCACGACTAAGACGAATCTATTGACACCACTCACATAAAAATACGACAAGCCGTTCAGGCTCTAGGGCGTGCCAAAGAAATATACATACATACATACACTCGAAAAACATAACCCTCCTTCTTTCGCAGTCGGGTAAAAACACACATTTCGACACTCACAAGGGAATCAAAACCTATGGAGTACTTCCCGTTGACCTAGAACAATGAAATTTGGCAAGAAGCATTGTTAGAGTACACATATAGGAACAAGTATCTATGTTAAAAGAAAAACAAAATACCCGACTGCATGTAAGCAGTTTTTGCAGTCTACCTTACGATTTCGTTACGCTTGATACGCTGTTAAGTGTACGTTTTTTGTGAGAAAGTATGCATAAAATCGCTTCAAAAGATTATAAATGTGCATTCTTTAGAATAATTCTAGTAAAAACACTTGTTTATTACGAAAAAGTTCGTTGGACGTCACGAAAAAACGCATTTTATAATTTTTGCGAGACATGTATTATTATTGTTATAAAAAAATAAAGCCAGTGACATTCTGGAAAAGAAGACGAATCTAACGACACCTCGCACATTAAAATCGGTCAAGCTGCTTAGGCTGTAGGGCCTGAAGGCGATCATATAGAAACATACATACATACCCACATACATACACTCGAAAAACATAACCCTCCTTCTTACGCAGTCGGGTAACTAGATAGATAATTTGCAACAAAACTAAAGTAAACATAACTACTTATAAATCCAAATTATGAAAGTATCACAAGGAAACGATGATTTGTATATAAGCAACATGTGAAACACAACGATATCGCGATTTAGCTTTACCTGTGCTACATCAAGTAGCAATGTTTACGTAGTACTTATTTAAGTAAGTATTGGAATTAATGGAACAATTGTCGGTGATTTTTTTGAGGTATGAAATAGGTTTAATCCTGCTTTACCCGTTCCCGCGGGAATACCGGGATAAAACGTATCTTATATGTAACAGAGAACATTGGGTTCTTCACAACATCTTCTTCGCATCAGTGCTGAAACTTCTACCAATAAACGAAACACCATAAACGCAATAATGTCGGACATTGATGTTGAATCCAACATTTTCAATAGACGCGCGGTCAGTATCACGTACCACAGCGTCTACAGGAAGTCGAGCGTAGTTTTAATACATTTCACCTGAATTTCCTCGAGCTAACAAAATGTAATTGTGCCTAACTTGACTTGTATCATGTGACGTAGAGCTGTTCACAAGTTATCTATTTGAGCACAGCTCACGTGATGTTATTGGTATCGAGTAAGGACCTACTTCTAGCCTCGCACGGTAATGGTTCACTCACTAGGCAACCGGATACAGGCGTTTTGCGAGACATTCAACTTGAGTTATAGCCCATCGTTGCCCTTTTCTTAAATGCACCAGCGAAATAAAACTAAAAGTAACATCTATAATGCTATTAATTCTAAAGCATATTACTCAACATACAACTGCGTAAGGATCGCCAAAATGGTGAGATAGTAATACAGAAGCTCCGCGGTCTACAGCGATTCATGATAAATGATATCAGTCTCGGCATGTTACCGGGAGCCGGGAGTGTCGGGAGTATCGGGAGTGTCGGGAGTGTCGGGACTCTCGAGACGCCATGCGCCACTCGGACCGTGCTGTCTATATTACTATACTACTGCTACACTTATGTACAAACTGTACAATATTTACTTGTTTAGAAAATTATACAATGTTTGCCTTGTACGCTGCAAGTACATTTTAATTCAACTGAAATAGATTGCAGTTTTCAAATGTTGGTTACAATCAAACAATATTTTTATCATTTTTCATATTGATAAAATATTATAAACACACGCAGTGTACGTACGAGTACCTCCGTGGCAGGCTGGCTGCGTGTCGAGATACGCGGGCATGTCATGCATGTCGTTACCGGATCACGTGAGCGCAGGACTGGATTCCAAGTACACAACACAAGTGTCCACATTCAAACAGAACTCGAACATTGATCGACCGGGATCGATGATTTGTTAAATAACTCCGATCCGACGTAAGGAATGATCCAGCCTGTCCTAATATTAGTGCTGTTTCACGATTCACAAAACCAATACGAATCCTAGCCTAGAACTTGGAACGGCAGGGGTTCTTTCATATCTTTGCGTTATTAGATACATTATTAGTTCAAGAAAAATAAATAAATATTAAGGGTTTGTGACGCTTAATCATAGCGTGAATAACGACATACAAAATTGCAATAATTTATCCCCATTGCGTTATAAATTCATTAATATGTTAAATTGTAATTTAATTATGCATTGAAACAAATTCACAGGTTACATAATATCATTTTATGCATTTACAAAGTACCATATATGTATGATTCATTACGATAGTGTTTTCCTTTTCCGAGCTAATTTTATCACCGGCCGTTTCAACAATGGAACGAATTTGTGCAAAATAACCTTCTATTTACGTACTAACACTGAGCAGACGTCTCGAGAGTGCAACTGTAATGTAACGCACGTTAACGCTAATTTATGTCTAAAGTTGGAATCCTTAGCAATACAGAGGAAACTTATAGAGGCAAGATGAAGTTCGTTGAAAACTCTCTTGAACAATAAGTTTTAGGAATGTACATGATATAGCACAGTGGCCGTAAGACGTACCCTTGCGGACGCTCGTTAGCGCTCATTCTCTCCACTTGGCGCTTCTTACAGGTGTTGCAGTCGAGAGTGGGTGTACCTCCTTCCCACACACCGCCTTTCCAAAACACCAAGCGACCCTCACTATCCATGGGGGATCCACATCGCTACAGCGTCAACCGCTTCTGTCAAATCCGTGAATGAGATCCGCTCCAATTTTAACAGTTCACACCAAACTTCAGTACACAACAATTCCACGAAAACTATATTACATAGAATCTCGACAGACTAATCACTTCAAGGTAATACATCGATACAAAAATCCGGCTGAAAGATTATCATGTAAACAGTAACCACGATTCAATCTCGAAACGGGGTTACAATCGATGTAGTGCGCGTTGACAGTGCGCTACACACCAAATAGTTTATCTTTCAGTCGATAGTTGTATGAAGTCACGTCACATGTGTGTCTGTAAGTCGTCAGTTTATGGGGGGCTTGTCATCGGCACGTCCGAAGCCAACTCGTAAGCTCATAACGCACACACTCTCAACAATTTATGTAACGCGTCCATCGAGCTCATCCAAAAACGATCAACTAAACTTCAGTCCCGAAATAAACGTGTATCCTTCACAAGCAGGGACAGTGGAGAGTGCGCCACGTCCGTCTACTGTGACGATCTATACGACACTGCCTTTGATGTGGAATGGAACAGAGAGCTCAAGTTCAGAAGTTGCATCGAGTGCTCGAGTAGGATGTAAGCTGGCTTTTGCAAGAATCCGTGCAACTGAACTACGGTTACTTTATAGGAATAGGTATTGGCTTAGACCGTGTAGCATTAAAAGGTTATCCCAAAGTTGATGCTTTGAATGCAGAATGGCCGACGTTTAGAGGCAGAAAACCAGTTTCAGCAATTTTGTAATCGTATGCATATGAGTCAACGGTCAGGCCAGTTTTAACGCACGTGGTAAAAGAATCGCAACCTTTCGCATAGTTCGTGAAAGAATTTATCATTATGGTGCATTAAGTTTTTGAAGGTAGAGAGATGCGCGTGCGGCGCACGGAGCCGACTCAGCCGGGTCGGCGGGCTGCAGGCTGCGGGTGGCCGGCTCTACAACCGCGTGTTCATTTGTCTATTAGTATGAGTTATGACTCTGCTCCTACTTTGACCTTTTTATTAGATCGCTGTGAATACTCATTAGTAAACTATTACGGATAATTAAGTTAACTTTGAAGGAACGTTTGCTCTTCGTAAAGAAATATTTTTTAACTCCCGACGCAAAAACGACGGGGTGTTATCTCTGATAAATTTGCTCTGTGGGTGTTATAGATAAGTTTGACGTGTCTGTGTGTGTATCTGTCCGTGGTATCGTAGCTCCCGAACGGATGAAGCGATTTTGATTTTGTTTTTTATTTTTGTTGAAAGGTGAATTAGTTGGGAGTGTAGTTGGGTAAACGGTTTAGCCGTTTTTTTCAAATTCAAATTCAAATCATTTTATTGCAGTTTTTTTGCCGGAGGTTTTGAGTTTTCTAAACTTATACTTGTTCTGTTTAATATTGTGTTGGTGCGTTATGTCAACAATACACAAATTAAAGTTAATTTAAATTAAAAACTAATACTTCTATTTTGCTCTTACTTCTATTACGAGTTATTTTATTAGCTATAAACAATTATAGTCCTCGGTTGGTCGGACTCTATCAGCGACTGCACTCACATCGTCTAATTACATTAATACAAATCTGTCGCCTACTCTCGGCCCAGGGCCTCCATCACGGCCGCGTTCCGATCTTAAAAAGGGCAAACAGATAATCTGGAAACCCCGTCTAAAACCGGGTTCTACCAGTGACTGCAATCACAGAAATACTAGTATTTCAGTAGTTAGAAATAAGAGTTGTGTGCACACCTTGAGCATTCATGCTCACCATCGAAGGCTCCTTCTTGCGGCGGCGTCGTGTGGCGGGTCGCCCTCTTCCCTAACATATGGTTGAGGAGGGCGATGGCTGGCACATGCGTCATACTCGCGATCGGGTGCTGCTTGCGGGTAGCTGGTTTGCTCGTGGTATGCACGCAACATAGTAATAAGTACTTAAATTAAAATAAAATAATTTTCCCGTAACGATAATTAGTAAACAATAGTTTGTAATTATGACAAAGGTCACGGACCCTGGTGTCTGTGGAGATAAAAAAAAACAATTATAGTCACTTTACAAGGTAAATATATTTTACAAGTACAAAGTAGGAAGTTTCCGAATAATAAATTAAAGATGATAATAATAAAACAATAGTTAGAAGGCACAGTGAGTACAGCTTACAATGACAAGCGATGCCTTCTTTAGTAGAAAGAGGAAGTAGGTAATAATATCGAGCCATACAATAACGTTGTAGTAGGAATGCTTGCCGCGAGATGTCGCGCCGTACATTTGACACACATGAGTTTCCGTTTATTTCTGCGAGCTCGATCCCTGGTACAATGACCTGGAAGACACACAGTCTGCCGATATCTACGCGACTAGCTACAAAACCGACCAGCATTTCAACTCCTATTGACCCGACTATGCAAAACGAAGGCTATAATAATTAAAAATCTCCGTAATTATGTATGCGATCGTTTCCTTTGTCTCGGATCTGTTAAACTACCGACACCTCAATCTGAAGATCAGATTCATTCATTCCGTTCGAGATCGGCGATTTTGTTACCGTATTTTACGGCCCAAAATATTTTTAGAACTAAATATGCCATATCTGATTAAATGAAAGAGCAGGAATAGGTGAGCATAATATTGCATATCTATTTTTTTATATAAGTAGGTCAACAAGATAGAAAAATGCGACAATAAATAAAAACAATAATGCAAGGCAACACAAGGACGTACTCGGGTTGCACTCGTTCAACATCTACTCGTGTAGTACGTAACTAGAATCAAGTTGGCTCTCGATGCGAATGCTTCATTTTCCCGTTTATGGAGAGGACGAGATCGGATGATGAACTTCTCGATTGGCGCTTATCATTAAAAGCCTCCAGCGATGCGAGAGGCAGTGCAGAGCACAAGTTCGCGAGTGAAACGAGACAGGTCATCGAAGATCGACGACCCACAAACTCAAATAAAGCCGTTCGTGATCCCGCTTTCCGAACCCCCACGCGCTCGCTATTTGCGAACAGCACCAGTTCGGAGACGGAAACTATACCTACGAATACTTGTACTTATATTATTATTAGAATTGGGGCGATAGACAAGACTCATCTCGGAATACATATATTCATCATCCCCTACTAATGATAAAACTAACGAAAAATACTCGTATGTGACCTAAATAAACTACTTCAACATGAATGCTATTATTGGTGCAATAGACACTGCTTACGACGACCAGACCTAAACACTTCACCTAAACAGACAGTTATTGGTGGAGTAAAGGCAAAAGAAAAGAAAAGTAAGCAAGCAGACGGTTCGCCGATATAGTAAGCAATCTACTATACCTGAGCGTCGCATCTGACAGCCGCGCAAATAAGATACATCTGCATGCTGAATCATGATTTTTATTCTTTACCGACTTCCAAAAAGGAGGAGGATCTCAATTTGACACGCTAGCGTCTCCTCCCGACTTTCTAGCCCCTACCGAAGAACTCCCAGCAGGTTGTGACCTCCCATGGCCCACGTGGAAGTCGCTAAACCGACTCCGGACCCAAGTGGGCCGCTGTAGGGAGAACATGGTAAAGTGGGGCTACACTGAGAGAGCACAGTGCAATTGTGGAGCCACTACGCAGACCATGCAGCACTTACTCTCGTGCCCTCAGTGTCCCCAGTCTTGCACACCATAACCTTTACAGTGCTTCTCCCTGCGGGGTCGCTGTAGCCAAATACTGGGAGGCAACAGTATAAAAACCTCAAACAGGATCATCGATACGACGAAGAAGAATTCGACTGTTTGTTTTTAGGGTTCCGTACCTCAAAAGGAAAAAACGGAACCCTCATAGGATCACTTTGTTGCCCGTCTGTCTGTCCATCTGTCCGTCTGTCCGGGTGTCAAGACCTTTATCTCGGGAACGCGTGAAGGTATTGAAATTAAAACCATATACGCAGATCCATAGTATCTTGCTGCAGAAAGAAAAATAAAGTTTTCTAAGTTATCGTAAAAAAAAGTTACAGCCGAATATATTGTTAAAAACGCATATTTCGTCACTCACAAGGGAATCAAAACCTATACTTCCCGTTGACCTAGAACAGGGGTCGGCAACCTACGGCTCGCGAGCCACATGTGGCTCTTTGGATGTGAAGCTGCGGCTCTTGAGTTCCATACGCAAATATCATTTGTTTTATAAAAAAAACATTGAAAAATCGTTCTGAAGCGATTAACGAGGATTAGGCACCATTTCTATCACCTAGCCACTTGTACTTGCTTTTCACCGCACTTCTCCGTGACGTAACACACATCGACACTGTCGTCTGTCCGTCTCGGAAGCTCTCGAATGACGCCATCGTCGGATGTTTCTATGTAGGTTTAGTAGGTAAAAAGTTTCAAAAAATTTCGCACTCGCTTCGCTCGCGCCTACTTATTTCCTATTATTTTTACCCGACTGCATAAGAAGGAGGGTTATTTTTTTCGAGTGTATGTATGTATGTGTGTATGTTTCTATATGATCGCCTACAAGGTTAAATGGCTTGACTAATTTTGATGTGCGAGGTGTCGTTAGATTCGTTAGAACTCCAACCAAGTGATTTCACTAGAATTATTCTAAATAATGCGCATCTATAGTTTTTACAGCGGTTTTGCACATACTTTCTTATAAAACGTATGTTTGTAATTTTCTATAAAGTCATATGTTTAAATATAATTAGAAATAATAATTTGCAATCAATGAATTCGAATGGTTGTATTTATAATTTTTGATAGCGTAAAAGTCGTTCTTATCCTGTCGGGTATTCATTTTTTTCTTAACACAGATACTTGTTTGGTTCTGGGCCACAAAACCCTAGGACACTCTAACAAGATCAATGAATCAAATCACCTCACCAGTCCTTCCAACAAGACTCGGCGCCAGGTCATAAAGCTCGGTCCACGCAGTCTTGGTTGGAAGTGAACGTTTCGGACTTCATCAGAGCTGAAGACTGGCCGTCGTCTAGTCCTGATCTTAATCCGCTGGATTATGATTTATGGTCAGTTTTAGAGAGTATGGCTTAACGCCATGATAATTTGGAGTCCCTAAAACAATCCATACGATTGGCAGTGAAGAATTTTCCAATGGAAAGAGTGCGTGCTTCTATTGATAACTGGCCTCAACGTTTAAAGGACTGTATTGCAGCCAATGGAGACCACTTCGAATAAGCTTTTATATTTTAAATTGTTTTATATTTATGTATTAAACTAACACACTGTAAAAGTAATAAATATTATTTGCAATAAAAAACCCACCCTTCCCCCCCCCCGAAATCCTGGCCATTATCAAAAATCCTTCCAGGCTTCAATAATTTTATAAAATGCTTCAAAAAGTTTCGCGCTCGCTTTGTTCGCGCATGATTGTTTCATATTGATCTTTATTTGTATTGATCATTAAAGTGCCGTGAACTTTCTAATACGAGCAAACAATTCACTAAAAATAGCCACTATCCAAAAAAAATTGCGCGTATCTTGTAGGTATGTTTGTAATTTTCTATAAAGTCTTATGTTTATATTTAGGAATATTACATTGGCAATCAATGCATTCAAATGGTTGTATTTATAATTTTTGATAGCGTTAAAGTCGCTCTGTACCAGTCGGGTATTTCCTTTTAACACAGTTACTTGTTTGATTCATCTGGTCCACGAAAATCTAGGACTCGCTAACACAATCAATGAATCAATTCCATGATTTAATATTAAAAACCTTAAAAATATTATTTTATTTTGACATGGAAGTACTGTGGGTTCATTAATACGAGAAGTAAAGCATATTACTGTAAAAACACCACCAAAATTTTCGCGCTCGCACATAACTCACAGTACTTCTAGTCAAAATATTACTATTTTGACATAGAAGTAGTGTGAGTTCACAAATACGAGAAATTTAGCATATTACTATAAAACACTACTAAAAATTTTTCGCGTTCGCTTCGCTCGCGCATTAATATTATTTTCACATGGAAGTACTATGGGTTCACTATACGAGAAATAAAGCATATTACTATTTCTATTCTATTCTATTCGAGGTAGGGTGGGAAGCCATGAGCCTCTCCGTCACTGCGACCCTTGCGGATCTATTGTAACTTCCCTCCTAAAAAAAGGTTACAGCACCTCTCCCAGTCCCAAATGTGAGATAAATCTCACCAGGGACTTTGGGGCGGAGGCCCTCACGTCCTCAGGGTAGAGGACGGGTCCTCCCAGGAGCTGGCTCCTCTGGTGGTGGAGTGCCACACATTCGCAGAGGACATGGATGGGCGTTTCGTCCTCTTCGAGGCAAAACCTGCACTCTGGGCTCTCACCCAATCCCATTCTGTGCAGGTGTTTGTTCATTTTGCAATGTCCAGTTAAGGTGCGAACAAGAACCTGACTGGCCTTGTGGCTCAGTTGGTAGTGTGTCTACGTCTACCTGCTGAACTGAAAGGTCGTGGGTTCGATCCCCACCCAGGGCAAACATTTGTGTGATGAGCATGGATGTTTGTTCTGTGTCTGGATGTTTCTATGTATCATATGTATATATTTACAAAAAAAAAGTATATATGTATTCTATCAGCCATCTAGTTCCGTAGTAGAAGCTTTGCTTAGTTTGGGCTAGATGGTGTTGTGTGAAATGTCCACAAATATTTATTTATTATTTATTTACCTTAAGTTGGCCCTTGTTTAGAAGAAGCGCCTCCCTAGAGAACTTCTTACAGAATCCTGTGAGAAGCGCTTTGGAGTGTACCATTCCCGGGCTTTGGTTCCACAGTGCTAAGCACTGTTTCATCCCCCAAGACTTGATGCTACCCCTTATTGTGGAGTCAGAGATGCCACAGGCGGGCTCTGGTCCCATCAGGGCACCTCCAGATCCACATCTTGCTAATTCATCTGCGGCTTCATTGCCCCGGATGCCACAGTGCCCAGGTACCCAGCCTAGTGTAACCTTGTTGGTCTCACCAAGGCAGTTTAGCGCCTGCACACACTCCTGAACTAACTTGGAGTTAACTTCATCCGCAACTAGAGCCTTAAGGGCTGCCTGGCTGTCGGAGAATATATATATGTTTTTCTTCGAGTAGGCTCTTTCTATGCTTTTATAAGCACAGCCTAAGATGGCAAAGACCTCTGCCTGGAATACAGTGACATGGCATCCCAAGTGGGCATATGCTCCCTTGGGGGCGCCACCACAGAACCCGGCCCCAGCCTGTCCATCCTTTTTGGATCCGTCAGTAAACCAAACAATATCCCCAGGAAGTACCGTGTCGGGACCTCCACTTTCCCACACACTTCTCTGGGGTACTGCTACCTGGAACCTCTTAAAGAGGTTGTACGCCTTTAGCATACTATCGCTCGGCATTGCCGTTACTGTTTCACTCACGAAGCCATTGTGCAGGTTCCTCATGAGTGCAGACTTCCATTTCGCACGTTCACCCACTCTAGCTCTATGTATAGCCATTCTGACCTCCATCTGCACCTGCACATGTAGCGGAGGTATGTTAAGAATGGCTTTCAGAGCAAGTGTGGGCGTCGACGAAAGACCGCTTGTAATTGAGAGGCACGCTAGCCTCTGAAGACTATTGAGGGCATTTATGCAGGTTGACTGCTCGACTTTTTTCTGCCAAATGGCACACCCATACGTCAAAATTGGACGTACAACTGTCTCATAAAGCCACTTGACAGTCTTGGGCTTAGGACCCCAATTCGAGCCAACCATCCTCCTGCAAGCCCCCATGAATATTTTAGCCTTCCTGATGGCATTTCCAATGTGCTTGTTCCAAAGGAGCTTACTATCTAAAGTTACTCCTAAGTATTTCACCTCATTGGAAAAGATCACCGTTTTATTCATTAAGGTTGGAGGCCTCAAAGAGTTTAGCCTCCGCTTCCTAGTAAACGGTACTATTACAGTTTTACCAGCATTAACTGACAGTTGATGTTTGTCACACCAACCCTCTACGATTCTTAGAGCCTGTTGCATGAGACTTGATATGACTTCGGGGCATTTCCCCACAACCATTATCACCAGGTCATCTGCATAGCCCTGAGTATCATAACCCGCGTCGTTGAGTTCTTTGATGAGACTATCAACGACTAGGGACCATTCAAGATGGGATAATACCCCACCCTGCGGGCATCCCCTCCTGAGTAGGACTTTTATCGTTTTCCCTAGAAGGGTCATCGATGCCGTCCTATTACGCAGCATGGCTTCAGTCCACTTTGTTATTGTGTTAAAGCATATTACTATAAAAACACCAGTAAATTTTCGCGCTCGCGCATCATTACTATTTTGACATAGAAGTTCTGGGAGTTCACAAATACAAAACCTGAGCATATTACACTATAAAACACTACTAAAAAAAATTCGCGCTCGCTTCGCTCGCGCATTCATATTATGTTGACATGGAAGTGCTATGGATACACTAATACGAGAAATAAAGCATATTATACTATAAAACACCACTAAAATTTTCTCGCTCGCTTCACTCGCGCATACTTATTACCTGTTTTTGTTTATATATAGGTCATGCAAGCGCTGATTGCTATAAGCTATGCCCATGTCCATTGAACCCCTGGCTACGGCCCTGCTGCGACCACAGAACAATATTACTCTACGCTGCGACGTACTGACTTCAAACTAAACAACTTTGACTGAAGCGCGTAACACTCCAAGGATTCGCTAAAAAACCGTTGCTGTTGAAAATATGGAGTGGAACAAAGAGAAAACGCTGTATTTCATAGATAAATTTCGAAAAGAAACTGTTTTATCGGACCCAAATGATCCAGAACATTACAACAAAATAAAGAAAGAAGACGCTTGGGTTAGATCGACTTCATTACTCTACTCAGCAGTGAAACAAGTGTTTATATTGTCCAGTAATCATTTGGTTCTTTAGTATTGTTACTAACGACAAACCACCTTTTACGTTTCTGTTTTTTTATTGTCCAGTAATCATTTGGTTCTATAATATTGTTACTAACGACAAACCACCTATTACGTTTCTGTTTTTATATTGTCCAGTAATCATTTGGTTCTTTAGTATTATTAATAACGACAAACCACCTATTACGTAAATTACGTTTCTGTTTTTAAGCAAATTTAAAGTCCAATAACGTTTCTTTTTTTCTTCTTAATTTGGACTAAGCAATAATTGAGTAAAATCAAAGATCCCAACACAACTTTGTCGTCCGACATCTTGACTGAGATTGGTTTGCGAATCTGGAGCACTGACTAGCAAAGAGTTTGAAACGAGCATGTTACACGGATTTTAGCACACGGCGTAACGTAACATGCTCGCTTCGAATGGTACATTACGCCCCGTAACACCGGTCAGTACCCGCCTTTATTGACTGTAATAAGTTGTGACTTAAATACATACTAAAAAGCAAATTACTATCTAAATAATGATGAAAAACGCTGAAAACTTTCGCACTCGCTTCACTCGCGCATTGTCAAACATTCTAACCTATGTTCTATACTCGTAGTACAGACTAACATCAAACTAGCATAATTATAAATACCCAAAAGATAAGCTTTAAAAAAAATTGCGTGTTTTCTTGTTGAACTAGATCACTAAACAACCTAGGACTCGTTAACACAATCAACGAATCAATCACTACACAAAAACATGTGTTAATAAATCCTACTATTTTCGCGCTCGCTACGATCGTGCATTATTACTATTTATTGTTCATTCGGTCGGTACATTTTAGTGCCGTGGGAACACCCACGGCACTTTTATGACCCGAATGAACAATCAAATCATATTACTACAAAAAATCCAGACAAGTGCGAGTCAGACTCGGCCACCGAGGGTTTCGTACAAACAAGTAGATAAAAGAAGGAAATTATATATATTTTTTATATTTTCCTTCATAATCCGAAAAATATACATCGTAAAAAATATTTAAAAACCTGTTTTAGCTAATAAAGCTCTTTCATATGATACACCGCCCGTTATTTGGACCCTCATTCCTTGCATGAAAACACAATTTTTGCGTGATTAAATTAAAAATGTCCAGTTTTCAGATTTTTTCCTCTATGTGTACTCTAACACAATGCTTCTTGCCAAATTTCATAGTTCTAGCTCAAAGGGAAGTACCCCATAGGTTTTGATTCCCTTGTGAGTGTCGAAATGTGCGTTTTTACGACATATTCGGCTGTAACATTTTTTTACGAAAACAGAAATTTAATTTTCTTTCTGCAGCAAGATACTATGGATCTGCGTATATGGTTTTAATTTCAACTCGATACCTTCACGCGTTCCCGAGGTAAAGGTCTTGACACCCGGATGGACGGACAGACAGACGGACAACAAAGTGATCCTATAAGGATTCCATTTTTGCCTTTTGAGGTACAGAACCCTAAAAAATGTGCAGAAGCAATTCTTTGCAGGTAAATTATCGTACAAAACAAAACATACCATTTTACTTAAATATCCCCAAATAATTGTTTCTTATGTATTATATGTATGTATAAGGGTTTGTCTGCCAGCGGTGTAGCCGCAACTGCGGTTCCCGGATTGGCCTATTCAGTCACCAACGACGGTGTAACTCCACTTTATGACGCTGCTTAAATCATCCGACAGGATGGAACAAGGCCCATGATGATGATGATGATGATGATAAGTGTTTCTACTTAGTACTAAATTAACTAAACTAAAAACTAAAATTGTCAGGTATTTCATACTCTGAATGAATAAATATCTAATCGCTTTCGCTGACAACGAACATAACCTAATTTGGTAAAGGTATTTTTACGCGTTAAAACTAACCAAGTATGAATTTCTTTACCGAAGAGTACACTGAGGCTTTCATACCGCCCTCTTGCCCCCACATCTACTTAATTGTATAAGCCCCAGAAACCATAAAACGTAGCTCTAACGAAAACATAAATGTTTATGTAGTTGAAAACACTTCGCCTATACAAGATGACTAAGGTGTAAGTTATTTGTTTTATTATTATTAAAAAAAAACGACTTATTCCAATATCATAGGTACACTGAAACCTATGTGATAATAGGTCAATGCAAGCACCCTGTAGGTTTAAACCTAAAAATGTTGTGAGTATCAGATTATTGGGCAAAAATGGCTGTTTCATAAGATTTTTTTTTATTGTTTGTTTTTGTTTTCAAAAAGTCTTTATTTATTTATTGCACATTGTACAGTTCTTACAATTAGTACTTAAACTAAAAATTGTATACAGTAGAAGAACCCCGTAGGGGCGCTGCAATGTAGTAATATTATATGCATTTTTGTTATACTTGGGGTAACTATCGTATGGTAGTTAATATATTTAATTTTATAAGAAAGCACTTGGAGCATTAGAGGTACTAACAAATAATAATTGTTTCTATTTAACTACATATGTATAAGACATTTAAGGTAAATATAGTTAAGTTATGTATATACTATGTTATATTTATTTAACTATTTCCATTCATCGTCCATGAACTCTTGTACTGAGTAGTATGCCTTATCTATAAGTATACCTTTGAGTTTATTTTTGAATATTTTATCTTTAACAATGAATTTTATATTGTCTGGTATTTTGTTGTAGTTCCTTCAACTCAGGGTTCATGCACTCTACCAGTAAAGAATACAATTGTGAGAACATTTCACAGCCAAATTGACTAAGTTTTGTTCTGATCTAAACCATGAAATGGTAAGACAATTAAAAGCCACAATATACACCCAAGCAAGTACTCTCAGTTTGAGTGCAATCAACCCACACTTCATATGCACACAAATTTTGGGAAATCCATTCCACAGCAATAACCTAATGTAAAACATATTAAGTAATTGCACATAACACATCCTCAGCCACTATATTTGCATCATATATATTATATTTACAGAAACTACATCTCTATGCACTCTTTATTTTTCACCAAAAATTACAGAATATCTCATAAAACAAGTGTGACAACAGGCAGCCTTATACTGATAGCTAACAGGTGCTATTAGTGATCTCTTCTAGACAACCATAACATAGAGATCAATTAATAGAAAACTTTAATGAAGGCTTCTTTGGTTTTATTCACAAATGTAATGTATGATAACTCTTCAATCGAAAAAGCAGTTTATAGACAAATCTAATAATTAAAAATTTAAATACCTACATGACAGTTCTCATTTTGAATAGCCAGTTTATTTACATGTTATTTGGATATTTTTATTAAAATTATTTAGGTATTTTATATTTATTATTTTACACAGTGTAGAAACTGGATCCCGCTTATATAAGCTTTTTAAAACCTGCATATCAAAGTTGAAGAGCAATTTGACGAATGCTGAATAGGTACTTACTGGTTATAGTTTCCTATATCTACATTATTATCATAACCTATTTCCTGATTGGGATGGGTTTATTATATATAAGGCTCTCATTTCACTTATATCCAGCAAGTGAATTGACCGAAGTACCCAATAAAATAGGTACCTAATTCCTAAATTATTATTTAGTTTCTTACCTCTTTGATGACATTTCCATCGTCATTTTGAATAGGTGATACCTATATTTCTAATTGTTAGTGAATATCAAGGGTTCATATCCTGAAGGTCGAAACACTGCACTACATCATTATGCAATTTAAAAAAACTGATTAATTTTCCAAGTTTAAAAATAAGTAACGAAAATAATACACGCGACGTAGGTATGTCGTACACACACAACAGCAGTTCACATCACAGAAGGTTCGTAGACGGAGTACCCGTAGACGTAATACGTAGTATCTTCTAACTGGTCTGTGGTAAGTAGTACCGACCGACCGCTTACCGCTTCGTTTTTAGTTTTTTTTTTCTACTTCAATTTTTTTCCTGACTGCATGCAAAGGTTTTCAACACAATCACATATTATCACAATCTGCAATCTACAGAGTTTTGGCGGGATCGTCATAGAAACACTGGTTGTTGCTCTGTTTTATTTTCCTAAACTTAGTTATTTTGCATATTAAAGCGATAAAACCGGACAAGTGCGAGTCAGACTCGCCCACCGAGGGTTCCGTACAAACTAATAGATAAAAGGGGGACATCGTATTTTTTTTTCATATTTTCCTTCTTATTTATACCGAAAAATATACATCGTAAAAATATTTAAAAACGTATTTTAGCTAATGAAGCTCTTTCATATGATACACCACCCGTGATTTGGACCCTCATTACTTGCATGAAGACACAATTTTTTCGTGATTAAATTTAAAATGTCCAGTTTTCAGATGTTTTCCTATATGTGTACTCTAACACAATGCTTCTTGCCAAATTACATAGTTCTAGCTCAACAGGAAGTACCTCATAGGTTTTGATTCCCTTATGAGTGTCGAAATGTGCGTTTGTACGACATATTCGGCTGTAACATTTTTTTACGAAAACTGAGAAATTTAATATTCTTTCTGCAGCAAGATTCTATGGATCTGCGTGTATAGTTTTAATTTCAACTCGATACCTTCACGCGTTCCCGAGGTAAAGGTCTTGACACCCGGACGGACGGACAGATAGACGGACAACAAAGTGATCCTATAAGGGTTCCGTTTTTTCCTTTTGAGGTACGGAACCCAAAAAAAATGTGCAGAAGCAATTCTTTGTAGGTAAATTATCGTACAAAACAAAACATACTATTTCACTTAAATATCCCCAAATAATAGTTTTTTTATGTATAAGTGTTTCTACTTATTACTAAATAAAATTAACAGGTATTTCATAGTCTGAATGAATAAATATCTAATCGCTTTCGCTGATAACGAACATAACCTATTTTGGTAAAGATTATTTTTACGCGTTTTATCTCATGAACCGTGATAGTTAGACAGTTGAAATTTTCACAGATGATGTATTTATGTTGCCGATATAACAACAAATACTAAAAAACAAAATTAAATAAATACTTAAGCGGGCTCCCAAACAACAAACGGTGATTTTTTTCTCGTTTTTGCTCGATATTGATAACGGCAACAGGTAGACGCTTGAAATATTCACAGATCATTGAGTTATATTATTCACCATTAATTATTTTTTTTATGAGCCCTCTTTGTACAAACCGTCCCACTGCTGGGCATGGGCCGGGCCATCTTCTCATTGTGAGAAGGGTAAGGACATAGTCTACCACGCTGGCCGAGTGCGGGTTGGCAGACTTCACACATCTTTCAAGATAATTGAGAACTCTCAGACATGTAGGTTTCCTCACGATGTTTTCCTTCACCGCGTTTGAAGTTGGCGGCAATCGACAATACGCACATAGCTTCGATAAGACAGAGGTGCGTGCCGCGGGATCCGAACCCAGGACCTACGGAACGCAAGTCGAACGGTCTCCCGACTAGGCTGCCGGAAACTAAAAAAAATATGAAAAAAACCAAATAAATAACATTAATATTTAAGTGGGGCTCCCATACAACAAGACATGATTTTTTGTTTTTATAGATAATGGTACGGAACCCTTCGTGCGCGAGTCTGACACGCACTTGGCTGGTTTTTTTTTTTATGAACGTATGTCATCGTTTCATTACACGTAATTTAAATAAAGATGTATCAGTAGCAATAAAGCCTAATCATACATTTTATTATATTATGTTATCTGAGAAACTAAATCTTGACATAATTTGCAGGTTTTCATTTAACATATGTACTGTACGTTGTCTAAACAATGAATACAACAAACTAATTATTTGGAAAATACCATATCTTAATATTACAGATCGGCGCTATTCTTCGTGAATTGAACTACTCAAGACCTTAATTGCGTTACTATGACAACCGTAAAGAAAGTGATAACAAAACACATGGCATGGCCAATCAATGGCCCGTCTAAATTTTTGTGTTGTTTACTGTCATTCTGTCAGGTTGTAATGCAACCGCGAATATTCTGTACCTATTGATTAAACAGCAGTGCACAATTGCCTTGTAAATGTAAGGGTATTAGTTATACTAATTCTAGTTAGTTAAAGCGAAATGTTCAAGAACACTTTTCAGTCCGGTTTCTTGTCAATACTTTACAGCATAGGTAGCAAACCTTTGCAAATCTGGGACAAAAAGGTGCGAAATGGGCACATTAAGAGGATCACGGACAATGACATCCAAAGCCTTGTGTTAGAGATAGTCGGTACAAACGTTAGTACCACGTACATCACCTGCCCCGCAGACCCCAAGAAGACCCTGGGTATCAAGCTGCCGTTCTTGGTTATGATCATCAAAAACCTTAAAAAGTACTTCACTTTTGAAGTTCAGGTGAGTCTACCATAGGTAACGTATTAAGCATTTTACTGATTTACTTAGTTTTGAATTAAAAATAACCTCAAAAATTGTTTATTCAGGTTTTGGATGATAAAAATGTGCGAAGAAGGTTTAGAGCGAGCAACTACCAATCTACGACGCGCGTGAAACCATTCATCTGTACCATGCCCATGCGACTGGACGAGGGTTGGAATCAAATCCAGTTTAACCTGGCTGATTTCACTAGAAGAGCATATGGGACTAACTATGTAGAGACATTAAGGGTACAAATACATGCTAACTGCAGAATCCGGAGGGTCTATTTCTCTGATAGACTTTATTCAGAAGATGAGTTACCTGCTGAGTTCAAATTGTTCCTTCCGATACAGAACAAGGCCAAAACTGCAGTCTCCACATAGGTAAATAACAGCGATGTGTAAACAAATTGTATTCTCACCAAAATAATTTAGTAAAAGTATTTCTAAGCAATGTTAAATTTTTATTACGTATATTTTATTTACACCCCATCATATTAATAAGATTTAAATATTGTTTTAGATACAAATTTGACAAATAAAATGCACCAAGTATTTTAAGTTTTTATTCTATGAATAATAAATGTACATATAAAAATTGCACATCAATTCTGTTAAAATTTTAGGAACTAATCAATTTGGCAAAAATTGTGTTTTTTTATTTATTTAAATAGTTTTAATAATGTCAGGCAACATGACAGTCAATCACGAGCCTATCAATCATTGGAAAATGTTTTCAGTAACATAAAATCAAACTTGAAAGGAAGTTGTTATAGACTAAGAGCGCGCTGTATGTCTACCCACCTCATCGGGTAACAAGATGTGACCTATCTAGGATGACGCACCTTATCGAGGTGTCTCTAAATGTATTTGGTTGCCTCGGCTAAACCTGGAGGGTTTTGTACAGTTCGCAAAAATGTGATCACTTTTTGGGGTGCCCATCACCTCATCGGGTAACAAGTTGGGACAAAGTACATTCGAAAGAGCCTATCGAGAAGTGCCAAAAAAAGTTTGGTTGCCTCACCTAACCCTGGAGCTTTCGTGAATCGGCCTAATTTTAGGGTGCCAAAAAATAATACCAATCACCTCATCGAGTAACAAGATGTGACTTATACCATTCAAAAGTCCTACGCCGCTCTTAGTTTAATACTGAAGAGGCTACTATCTCTAGAATCCTCACCACTCAACTAATACGAGTTTTGGTGGGAACGATAAAGAAATAAGTCATCGCTTGGTTTCATTTTCTTAAACTTGTTATAGGTACCTATTTCATATTTTAATGGTGTAAAAATGGTGGTGTTTTTAAGTGTTTGATCAAGTGCATAAGTACGGGCAAGTGAAATAAAGTGGTAAAAAGTGTTTTATCATTTTGTCTGCAAAACTCCATTCCTAGTAAAGTTATCACCACTTTACTGAAGTGGGACGTGGACTCGACCGAGACTTTTACTTGATTTTGATATGATTAGGGACTTTCTTTTTTTAATCTTATTTATTTGTAGGAGTTTTGTCGATGATCGACCATGTCACTCTATTAAATTTTATTACATACTAGCTACCCGCCGCGACTTCGTACGCGTAAGAAGATCGTTCATGTCACGCTCCTACCCGCACTCAATGCACCCCCTCCAAGCTAATGCTTCAGTACCACATCTGCCCTGCTCGTGTTTCGCTCCTAGCTCAATTCTTCTGACCCAATATATTAATGACGAGTCAGTGGTCAAGCGTAGATTTATGTATTTGAATGAAAACTAACTCCCAAACTGTTCCTGGTTCTGCTCTTCCCGATTTCAGATCGCTCTCACACCATTTCCACCCTACACTCACTCGTGATTCTGCCTCGCACCTTTCCCACTCCCACTTTTTTCTCGTTCCGCTTTCACCTTGCTCCCAACCTCGTTCCGTTCCGCTCTTGTCCCGTTCCCGCTTCCTTCCGTTCACACCTAGCTTTTCTCCCGCTTTTACCTCGTTCCCACCGCACTCCCACCTGACTCCTGTTTCGCTCCCATCTTGCACACAGCTCTGGTTTGTTGCTCCCTTTTCACTCCCACTTCAATCCTGCTCCACACTCACCCCCTCCCACCGTAATCGCACCCCTCCCGCTGTAATCCCATTCACTCTGACATCGCTCACGCTTCACTCCCGCACCGCACTCTCTTCCACCTCGCTTTATTTATCCCGTTCTCATCCCGCTCCCGTGACGCTGTCATCCATCACTCAAATGCCTCACTTTCGCCAGCTCTCCTTCCCCACTCCCACCCTAACATTCAACCCTAGAACTTTCGTATAATCTTTTAACTCTCCTTTCCCCGTGTATAATCCTTAATTTATCCCTATTGCAAAACTATAATGGCAGTATTAATTTATATCTATTAGTTATTAGCTGATCTAAATCTTAATTTTGATGTCCCTAACCTTAGATTAATGATTGGTCTCGCTTGCACTCGGTCGAGTGCAAGCGAGACCAATCATTAATCTAAGTCCCTAACATTAAAACCCTTGAACTTTCAAATATTTTAGGGTGTTTCAACTCCATGTTTCCTGTCGTTACGAAACTACTAATATAACAATATTCTATTATAGTTTGCATCTGTTATTTAATATAAATACCTACTGGAATTCATATCACCAACATTAAAACCACCGAACTTACATACAATATTTTACTCCCCCCCTTTTAACCTATTTATTCAACCTAAAGTAGCAAAACTATAGTAGCAGTTTTTATCTATTGTTAGTTAATATAAACAAAAAACTTAATGCCCTAAACATTTTAACTTTGTATCTTTCATTCAATCTTTTACTCCCCGTTTCATCCCTTAATTTATCTTTGTCGCAAAACTATATTAAAAGTATACGTTTATATGGCCATCAGCGATGTAAGTTGAACTAACAAATCGATAATTGTGACTCGTCGCTCTTACAGTACAATCCAGTGTGAGAAAAAGAGATAACAATAGTTTTCGCGCACGTCTTGAAACTTGATGAAACGATGCGCTCCATTAGCCACTACCCCCACCGCAGTAACCGCAGTTCAGTCTTTTGCTGGATAACTGTTGTGAGGTGTGTCTTTATAAATTCGTCAAAATTGTAAAGTGTTTTAAGCAAGAGATAATACTAGTTGATTTAACATGTGTACCGTTCCCGGTTATTCAAGCAAGATCTGTGTTTTAAAAGATGATAATACTAAAATATGATACCATCGGTAAGTCACGCTTATATTATTTCGAAATTTTCAAAGTTCATAATGGAATTTCGCTCTCAAATCTTAGTCCAAGTCAATAATAGTTTCACTACGCGTCGTTTTTCTCATGATTTTTGTGACTGTATTTACTGTAAATTAATATGAAAACAGAAGCTCTCGCTTTGTTTGACATTTCAATTACTTCATAGTGTTGGGGTAGTGCTATGGTTCATCTCATCCGATACTGCATTCGATTCGATTAAATTCCGTGTTTTCCGTGCTTTGGATTTCTGGTCAACCGGACTACGGACAAAAGTTTTTTTTCCATAGTACCGGTTAACCGGACCACGGAAGTTTATATTTTTTTTGATTCTTGATTAGTTTGACCTTTGTAGGGTTCCGTAGTTAATCAAAATTCAAAACCATCAAGAACATATTTACTATTGTGAAGTGTGACAATTTAAAATTGTATTAAATTCTCATATTGAAAGAAAATTATTAATAAAATTTATATAATTTCATATTGAAAATAAATTATAGACCAACACTGTCCTACGGTTCGAAGAAAGGTGGGCCAGTACTACTATTTAGTGGAAATTCTATTATGAACTTTTAAAATTTCGAAATAATATTATTACGTGACATTATTTTCATTTTATGACATTGCTCAAATTAATATTAGTCTTACATTATAATATGACATTACCTTTTTAGATTATTTTGTTAATAAGAGCTATAGGTAACTGTGTAAAAATTCTATTTCTATATATAAATATACTAGATTGTATTTAACTTGACTTGCCCAGTGTAACTGAATGTTATAAGGCCAATAAAATAAATAAATAAAATAAAAATAAAACGATCGTGTACCAAACATGCGTATTAAGTGTTCTCTTGTACGGAGCTGAGACCTGCCCCCGTATTCTGAACCCATTCGGTTTCGGAATCGATTCGATTTGTATATCTCCGTCTCTGTCATTCTCTATGGAAATGACAGAGACGGAGATATACAAATCGAATCGATTCCGAAACCGAATGGGTTCAGAATACGGGGGCTGGACATCTTATGCTAGGCAAGAGAGACGACTGAACTCCTTCCATATGCGCTGTCTTAGAAGCATTCTAGGCATCTCCTGGAGAGATAAGGTGACAAACGAAAGAGTGCTCGAGCTCACAAAGCTACCAAGCATAATCGCCCTGCTAAAGCAGAAGAGGATGCGTTGGTTTTGGTATACCGATGGTATGATCTTGTACTATTATTATCTTTAAAAATACCGACCCGGCTTGAACAGCCCGGAACGGTACACATATTCCTTTGCGCACGTATTTGCAAACTATCAGCTCCTAAAATAAATTATTAATAAAAAATAAAAATTGTAAAGTATTTTAAACAGGAGATTAGTTGTCTGAATATGTGTACCGTTCCCGGTTGTTCAAACCAGGTCGCTATTTTAAAAGCACAGAATTCGTGGCCCTATTTACGTAACTCTTTGTTTAAAAGATAATAATAATAAAATAACATACCGTCGGTAAGTCACGTTTATATTATTTCGAAATTTTAAAAGTTCATAATAGAATTTCCACTAAATAGTAGTACTGGCCCACCTTTCTTCGAACCGTAGGACAGTGTTGGTCTATAATTTATTTTCAATATGAAATTATATAAATTTTATTAATAATTTTCTTTCAATATGAGAATTTAATACAATTTTAAATTGTCACACTTCACAATAGTAAATATGTTCTTGATGGTTTTGAATTTTGATTAACTACGGAACCCTACAAAGGTCAAACTAATCAAGAATCAAAAAAAATATAAACTTCCGTGGTCCGGTTAACCGATACTATGGAACAAATACTTGTCCGTAGTCCGGTTGACCAGAAATCCAAAGCACGGAAAACACGGAATTTAATCGAATTTGAATGCAGTATCGGATGAGATGAACCATAGCACTACCCCAACACTATGAAGTAGTTGAAATGTCAAACAAAGCGAGAGCTTCTGTTTTCATATTAATTTATTGGGATTCTGCGTTCGGATTGCTTAGCGACTAAGCGACCCGGGGTTTTTCTTTTTTAAATTGGGAATTCAAGCCAGTTTGATTATTTTAAACTTTGTGTTGTGTTGTCCGTTTTGTGTGGTGTTGGTAAGATATATTTATTTGGGTGATTTATAGATATTTGGCATAGTGGAAGGCAAATAACCTCAAAATCATGGAGGATCACCTCCTTGTACCTGATCCACCGCCTGAAGCAATAAGTAAGCTAGCGGCTAAACGACGTCTGGACGCGGAGGCAAATGCTTCCCCCTCAAAAAATATTTCCTCTCCTTCAGCATCAATAGATACCCAATATATTGATCCGAGTCTTGTTGTTGGGAGCTTAGCTTACACAACTTCCGACAAAGGCCCATTTCTGGTACACGTCTCCCGCATCGAATTGGATCCTTCATCGGGTACCATAATCAAACCAATTATATTTGGCCAATTTCTTATAAAAACATAATTGTTAACATCAAGCCTGATGGCGTAAAACGAGTAGGCAGAAATAAAGTTTCGGTAGAATTTACATCAGCAAACCATGCGAATAACTTTCTTGCCATGCCAATTTTGGCCGCGTCCAAGTACACAGCGATAATCCCGACGTACAGTGTCACTAGAATGGGAATAATTCGACAAGTGCCCACGGACCTATCAATGACGGAATTTGTAAGCTCCATCGAACTTCCCCTTAACTGTGGCAGGATAATTAAAGCGCGACGTTTTAACAGAAAAACAGTGGTAGAAGGGATCACCACATGGGTCCCAACACAAACTGTGGTGGTGACGTTCCATGGTCAAATTCTACCACCAAAAGTATTTTCCTTTTACACTGCTTTACCTGTGGAACAATACCAATATCCCACAATACAATGCCACGCTTGCTGCAGATTTGGGCACACTAAAAATCAATGCAGATCGAAAGCTCGCTGTTTCAAATGTACTGAAGATCATGACGGAGATAGCTGTAAAATCCCAGAAAGTCAGGCATTATGCCTACACTGTTCTGGACGCCACTTTGCGAATAATAAACTCTGCCCTGAATTCGAACGTCAAAAATCAATCAAGGCAGTTATGGCACAAAAAAGTATATCATATGAAGAAGCGGCCTCCCAGTTCCCTAAAGTTTCTCGCTCGTATGCAGAGGTTACTCAACAAAAAACACCCTTCCCCTTAAGCTCTTCTCAGGCCTCAGGAGCCTCTATCCCTTCCCAACTAAATAACAGAAGAACATCCACTAAGACTTTTTATACTACACGCCCATCAATCAATTGTCTCAGAACCTAGATCGGCAATGCCGAATGGTAGTGCACTGACGAGTAACGTTGAAACAGATGCTTCCTCCTCACAGGAGAATGCATTAGAATCTCTATTAGCCCAATTAATAAACACTATTAAAACAAGCCCTTCTCCCCTACCGACCAACGTTGCCTTACAATTAAATCAGTTAGTCTCCTTAACCCAACAATATGGACAAGAACCTATTCAAGATCCTACAATGGAATGCTCAGAGCATACGCCGAAAGAAACATGAATTAATCTGTTTAATAACCCAGATCAATCCAACAGTCATTGCCATCTCGGAGACATGGTTGGTCCCTGGTTCCTGTTTTCGGGTATCAGGGTACTCATGCCTGCGGGATGACAGACCTGATGGGTATGCGGGCAGTGCTTTACTCATAAAGCGCTCCCTGCCATTTTCCTTACTATCCCTTCCCAACCATTCCCCTGGTATCAATATAGTTGGTATCAGATCCTCGGATATTTCCTTCATTTCAATTTACATACCTCATCCTACATCCTCACTTATTCCCGACCTTCTTCTTCTTTTCTCTTCCATTCCCTCTCCCATGATTATAATGGGAGATTTCAACTCTCACCATATAATGTGGGGATCCAGCCACTGCGATAATTTTGGACGCTCGCTGTTGGATATTTTCAATGAGGTTGACTTATGTGTGATCAATGACGGATCTCCAACTCGTCGGGCTCTCCCCTCACAAGATCCAAAGAGCGCGCTTGACCTCACTCTAGTATCCCCTTCAATCGCATTCTCCCTTTCATGGAAAGTTCTCTCTTCCACTTCAGGTAGTAACCATTTCCCTATATCCATGGGCATATCTAACAAATCCACTCCATTCTGCAACTTCTCCCCGTCCCTTAAATATAAACTTACGGCTGCAGACTGGTCTGCATACTCAGCTGCCATAGATAACAAATTAGATACATCTCCAATTTCCCCTATTATAAGCGACCCTTTATCCTCATATAATAGTTTTGTTGATACTGTCATCTCATCAGCAGACCAACATATTCCCCACAAAAAGCCCCCCAAAGATGGTAGAATTTCTACTCCTTGGTGGGACGCAGAATGCACTGCTGCTGTTTCAGAACGCAAGCAAGCAGAAGTAGAATACAACGGAAATATGTCAGTTGAAAACTTCATAAAATATAAATAAAATCGGCCAAGTGCGAGTCGGACTCGCGCACGAAGGGTTCCGTACTATCATCTATAATAGAAAATCATATAAAATAACGAGAAATCAACAAAATTCCAAGTAGTAAATTGCAAACTTATAGGTAGGTTTTCGATACACATCCGAGCAGCATGACGACGCTCGCGCGAATACGCGCGGCTATGGCTCGCTCCGTGATGTTACCTCCCCCGCTACCCGCGCGGCCGTTGCTTAGCAACCGCCTCGCGCTCGCGCCACCACCACACCGCGGCGCGGCGCTCGCACCGCGTTTAGATGCACGGATTATTTTCATTTTGTGAGTTTTTATGTATTAGATTAGGTATTTATTTTTATAGTTAATATATTTCTAAATATTTACTTACAAATATTCAAGTTTCTACCTGTTAATTAAGATCGAGTAAAAATTGCTTAAAAATTACGTTTGTTGTATGGGAGCCCCCCTTTAATATTTACTTTATTGTTATTTAATTATTTATTTTGAAAGGTAATATACAAGTAAATATTCTGTGAAAATTTGAAGCGTCTACCTGTAACCGTTTTTAATATTGAGCAAAAAAATACGAAAAAAACACGTTTATTGTATGGGGACCCCCTTAATATTTTTTTTTTTAATTTTTAGTATTTGTTGTTATAGCGGCAACGGAAATACATCATTTGTGAAAATTTCAGCTTTCTAGCTATCACGGTTTATGAGATACAGCCTGGAGACAGACAGACAGACAGACAGCGAAGTCTTAGTAATAGGGTCCCGTTTTTACCCTTTGGGTACGGAACCCTAAAAAGCAGCAGCAAAATTCAGGAGACTTACTTCTAAAAAGAAAAAGCTTGGATGGAATAGATTCTGTGCAAGCCTCTTCCCAAGAACTCCCTCGCCATTAGTTTGGAAACAGATAAAGAGATTCAGGTGCGCAACTACTCCCGAAAATATCTCGGGTAATGACCCCTCATCATGGATAGAGGCTTTTCAGACTCTATCGCCCCCCCATTTGTACCGCCTTTGGATGCGTATCCCTCTCCTCCAGCTCCTCTACCATCCCATGGCTGCCTTGATTGCCCCTTTACCTTCAATGAACTTTCTCTAGTACTCAACGGACTGACAGACTCTTCTCCAGGTATAGATGGAATCCCTTATTCATTCTGAACTAAATCCTCTAATAAGTGTCAAATGACCTACCTAACCTTAATTAATCATTTCTTTGAGCATGGCGTAGTACCAAAGCAATGGAAAACCCAAATTATAATCCCGATTCTGAAACCAGGCAAGGATCCTTCAGATCCTCGCAGCTACAGACCTATCGCATTATCCTCAGTTTTAGCCAAAATTATGGAACACTTAATTAAAAACAGATTGGAATGGTTTGCTGAACATAACTCCATCCTAGCTAAATCTCAATTTGGGTTTAGAAAAGGACTAGGAACGATGGATAGCCTAAGCATATTAACAACAGACATCCATGTTGCATACAAAAGTAAGAAATCTCTTGTTGGCGTATTTCTGGATATAGCCTCAGCTTATGATAACGTCGTGCTTCCCGTCCTCAGGAATAAACTTATTCAGCTGAGCGTCCCGGTTAAGCTCGTACGATTTATAAGCAATTTGCTTATGGAACGGTCTATCGTTGTTAAAGCTGGAAACCAACTTCTACCTCCGAGAACAGTCTGGAAGGGTCTCCCTCAGGGATCGGTTTGGAGTCCCATTCTTTACAGCTTTTATACTTGCGATCTCGAGAGTTTCGTAACCCCATTTTGCGAGCTACTACAATATGCAGATGATCTCGCGCTGTACACAGAGGCCCGATCTCTGGAAGAAGCGTCAGATAGATTAAACTCAGCTCTTTCTTCTCTTGGAGACTTCTTGTCAGACCACGGTCTGTCCTTGTCTGCTTCTAAGAGCTCAGTTGTTGTCTTCACCAAAAAAAGAACCACTCCACCAGTACAAATTCTTATTGGCCAAGAAATTATCCCACAGGTTTCACACACCAAATTTTTAGGATTGCTACTAGATACAAAGATGATGGGCAATTAACACTATGATTATGTGGTACAAAAATGTGAAAAGAACATTAACATCCTAAGATAACTGTCTGGTGTTTGGTGGGGTTCCCACCCATACTCCCAAAAACTATTATTTAATTCTATAGTTAGAAGTCATATGGATTATGGAACATTTCTTTTAAATAATAGCAGCAAGTTAGGCCTGAAAAGAATCTCCATAGTACAATCTAAATGTCTTCGCATTATCCTGGGTGCTATGAAATGCTCCCCCATCAATGCAATGCAGGTCGAGTGTGGCGAGCCTCCCTTAATTCTGCGGAGACAATTTCTATCAGACAGATTTTTGTTTAAATTGATTCAAAATTCGAACTACCCCCTTCTTCCAAAACTAGATTGTCTGTCTCGTCTATATGGTTCGAGGTACTCGGCGAATATTCCCTGTCTAGTGTACAGCTATATCAAATTCACTTCTATCCCAGATCCTATTGCTCAATATTCTTCTAACCCTCTTTTCTTAACACCATATGAGGCACTAATATTCAAACCCAAAATTTTGACCCACTTTGGCATTAATAAAGATGACACTAATCCACCTGCAATATTTAGGGAACGAATAGAGTCCGAATACAGAGGATGGCATCTCATCTTTACCGATGCATCTAAACTGTCGCATGGTAGTATAGTGGGTGCGGCAGTGTGGATCCCATTCTCAAAAATATGTCTTTGTGTAAGTTTTAAATCTCCTTCCCTTTCTTCCATATTTACCGGTGAAGCTATCCTCTTTGTCAAATCTCATAATCTTAACAACACTATAATTTTTTCTGATTCAAAAAGCTGTCTTCAAGCCATTCTGTCCAACCCATTTCGAACCTCTGGTCGCTTCCCTCTCATTCTACAAATTAAACAACAGCTTTTTGAATGCCATAGCGCAGGAATTGGTATTGTCCTTGCTTGGATCCCAGGTCACTCTGGAATACCGGGCAATGAGACGGCCGATTCATGTGCTAATGCCGCTTCCCATATAGGTTCCCTAGATAATTTCAAAAATTTTTCTCATGACTTATGCCTTCTTCCTAAATTCCACCTCCAAACAACCTGGGCTAAAGAGTGGGAAACTTCCCAAAAAATTAAAGGAAAATATTATGCTGACATTCAACCGGAGATTCCTATAACTCCATGGTTTTTTAAGTTTAGAAACGCGAATAAAGTTACTACCTCGACAATATGCCGCCTGCGCCTGGGTCACGCCTGTACACCAGTCTTTCTAGCAAAATTGCGGATCAGGGACCACTCAATGTGTGAGTGTGGCCTAGATGAAGGGAACGTGGACCACATATTCTTCAACTGTCCTAAACAACGTATTTCCCTGTATAATACCCTCCCTCCTAGAGTCCCTCGCCCTACCTCCATGAAATGTCTTTTATTCCATACATACACCCCATTAATCAACCATATTTTATGTAAATATATACATTCAAATAATATACGGTTGTAAATATTGTGTGTAACTAACAATATTTAGATATTTTTGTAGGTCTATATATGAAGTAATTATAAGTAATCTATGCCTACTAACACTGTGTTGTGTCTCTTTTAGAAAAATCAACTGGTTATAACGTAACTGATAGACGACGGAAACTCATAAATACGCAAGACGCCGTTTACGAAACTAGCATGAAACGGACATTGGCAGAATCGTGACTTAATTATTTAAGTCAATGAGGCCACTAAACCAAGAAGTGAATATTAATTTACAGTAAATACAGCTACTTAGTCACACAAATCATGAGAAAAAGGACGCGTAGTGAAACTATTATTGACCTGGACTAAGATTTGAGAGCGAAATTCCATTATGAACTTTGAAAATTTCGAAATAATATAAGCGTGACTTACCGATGGTATCATATTTTAGTATTATCATCTTTTAAAACACAGATCTTGCTTGAATAACCGGGAACGGTACACATGTTAAATCAACTAGTATTATCTCTTGCTTAAAACACTTTACAATTTTGACGAATTTATAAAGACACACCTCACATAACAGTTATCCAGCAAAAGACTGAACTGCGGTGGGGGTAGTGGCTAATGGAGCGCATCGTTTCATCAAGTTTCAAGACGTGCGCGAAAACTATTGTTATCTCTTTTTCTCACACTGAATTGTACTGTAAGAGCGACGAGTCACAATTATCGATTTGTCAGTTCAACTTACATCGCTGATGGCCTGGTTAACCTAAATACTACATTTTATGCCCATAATATAAAAAACCCTAGGACCCTCATAATTTACTCCCCCATTTTGACCCATTAATTCGGCTCTTTTGCATTTTTTGTTGATATTGACATGTTTTTTAATATTTTTGCACATTATTTTGTTCTATTGTCCATACTTTTCGCAGTGCACGCGGTGTAAGTAGTTTACGGCTTTAACGAAAAACGTTACTTTGATCAACAAAATATGTTGAATATTGCTCAAATATGAGTACTTAGGTTATTATTCGTAACGTTTTTCGCTGCGTGGTGCCACCGGCCACGGCGCGCGGCGACGCGACGGCTTTTATTTTTCTACTAGCTACCCGCCGCGACTTCGTACGCGTAAGAAAAACGTTCATGTCACGCTCCTATCTGCGCTCACTACTCAAAATTAGCCTAAAAGTTTTGGTTCCCAGCTATTATTTTTTGTAGACAGTGAAAGAGAGTTAGCGTAAACCGCATGCGCATGGCTTTAAAGCTTAGAGCAGCTTTAAAGCGTCGTACAGCTGGCATGGCAATCGCTATCCTCGTCTGACTAGTGATGTTACGTGCTAACTCTATTTCAGTCTCCCTTTCACTGTCTACAAAAAATAAAAAATAATAGCTGGGAACCAAAACTTTTTAGGCGAATTTTGATTAAGGACAGAGTGGCCGCGCAAAGCAACGTTGACTGCCTCTAACGCCGGCGGTTTACTGACTACTACAAAATGAACGGGACGCTCGCTCGGATCCGAGTGGGAGGTGCCGCTACTATAGCCCCAACTCACTCGGATCCGAGTGGTGAGCAAAGAACGGGTTAAATATTTACCATCTTTAGCAGCCGGCATCCCTTATTTGCACGCCCGCGCATACTACAAACGCGCATATCAAATCGAAACTATATATTTTTACCAGACTGCGTAAGAAGGAGGGTAATGTTTTTCAAGTGTATGTATGTTTGTTTCTATATGACAACCTACAGCCTGATCGTCTTGACCGATTTTGATGTGCGAGGTGTCATTAGATTCATCTTTGCTTCCAGATTGTTACAGACTATATTTTTAAATTTCTTGCAAAAAATGAAAAAAAAAATAACGAATTATTTCGTAACAAACAAGTGTTTATTTTAATTATTCTAAGAAATGCGCATTTATAATCATTTAAAGCGATTTTACGCATAATTTCGCACAAAAAATGTTCTTAATATGCTTCAATATTTCTATAAAGTCATATATTTAAATTTAGGTATAATAAATTGGCAATCAATGCATTCAAATAGTTGTAAATATATTTTTGCTGGCGTAAAAGTCACTCTTATTTAGTCGGGTATCTGGGGACACGGCCGTGCTCCGGCCATGCGAGCGAGCGGGTACGTACGGCCGGGACTATCTTTACACGAAGAGATTCGTCGGACTCGAATCGATTTTTCAGATTTTTAGACCGTCATAGCTTCGGCCCCGATAACACTAGATAGTTCAAATTTTCAGGATCAAGTGTGGTCAGTGGACTGATACAATATAAAAAAAAGTACATATCTAGCTTTTATAGTTTCTATTTTATTGATACCTAAAATACGCCGATTTGCCGTTGATTAACCAAAAAAATAAGCGACTTGCTGAAGACCAAGAAAGCTGAAATTTGGTATGTAGGCTAAAATTTTCACACAAATAATGCTAAAGCTAAAACATTTGTAACTTTCACCCTCCAAACCCTATTTGAGGGTTATCCCGTTATTTTCATCAATAATATATAAATAATTTATGGTACTTCCTGAAGTCTTAGAAAGCTGAAATTTGGTGTGTAAGCCAATATTTACACATGAATAACGAATAAATTAAAACATTTTTACTTTTCACCCTCCAACCCCTATTTGTGGGTGCACCCTCTGAGTGTAATCAAAAAGATAGGGCACTTCCTGAAGTCTCAGAAAGCTGAAATTTGGTATGCAAACTACAATTGGTACATAAACAACAGAAAAATTAAGATATTTGTAACTTTCACCCTCCAACCCTTTTAAAGGGAGAATTTGACTATATTTTTTTAACATAACATAACTTCGTTATGGATAATTCTAGAGAGTCCAAATTTTCAGGATAAAAAGTAATTAGTACATGTATAAAACATACAAAGTTTAATTTATGTAGCTTTTATACTATAGATTTAATTCACATGTAAAATACGTCAACTTTTGGCACTCACCACTAATGATAGTTAGTTTCTAATGGCGACGCTAGATGGCGTGCGCGATCAACTTTAGCACACGCTATCGTTTTGCGCGCTTTGCTTATACATACATCCTTTTACTTATGGATGGATAGTGCGTTTTCGTTCGTTTTATGTTTAGTAAATATGGGTTTGTATTATACATATTCAACTTTCGTTGAAAATTTGGTTTGTTTTAGGTAGTACTTAGGGACTTATTTACACAGAAAAATATAATACTCTCAACCGAGAGCTTATTTAGGAGCTTGGATTCGGGACAGGGTATCTTGTTAGAGAAGGGGTACTAATTAGGTTAAGAATTTAAGTTATTGAATAATAGTCCGGATACAAGAATAATCTAAAGTTGGTTTAAAGCACGTATTCCTATAAAAAGGAAATAGACGAACAATATGAGTAACGAAATAATTTCTTTGGGAGACGGGTTAGGACGCTATCGTACAGTTCATATGCCTGGAAATGGTTCATGCCTTTTCCATTCATTGACTCAATCTATAGAAGATCGTATTTGGTGTGGTGTTGCAAATTAAAGTGTGCTATTGTTTATTATGTTGTATAACATTGGGACGAACTGCAACTTTATATTTGTGCTGAAGACTGAGAAGTGTTTCTGGATACCGACTCTTATTCACGCGCTATAGTATGGCGCCTTAACAGAATTGAAGGTTACAGCAACTACGAGTATCACCTATTTTAAGTAATAAACCAACAAGAAAAGAGGCTATGACAGAGAGTGTGCTGCAAAAAAAAAAAACAGATGCACAGGAAAATACATTCCGTTAAAATAAAACGTTGCAGAAATTACAGGGTATCTTACAAAAAAGAAATGAAATCCCCCCAAAAACATTTCATGTAAAATTGGTTGCCATGTCTCGCATTGTCATGCCACTTTCACTGACAAAAAGAAATCAGATGAGATCTGACTGAATTTGAAAAGCCAAACTGCTAACTCTACAAAGTCTAACGCTACAATACTTATCTCTGTAAGCCTTAAATCTTGGTCAAAAAGCATGGCTTGGTCGTTTCATGGAACTATTACATTACTATTACAATTGTACATCATTCAAGAGCAGAGATTTTAGTTTGTCTTTTTTTTTCTTCCTTAGAAGTCCATGTACGACATGCTAGCGACATGATATGCGACATAATAATTATGTTTGTAACTGACAGCCGGTAAACGACCAAGCCATGCTTTTTGATAAAGATTGAAGGCTTACAGAGGCAAGTATTGTAGCGTTAGACTTTGTAGAGTTAGCAGCTTGGCTTTTCAAATTCAGTCAGATCTCATCTGATTTCTTTTTGTCAGTGAAAGTGGCATGACAATGCGAGACATGGCAACCAATTTTACATGAAATGTTTTTGGTGGGATTTCATTATTTTTTTAACACATATACTTGTTTGGTTCATCTGGGCCACAAAAACCTAGGCTCGCTAACACGATCAATGAATCAAATTACTTCCAAGATTTAATTTTAAAAACTTTCAAAATTTTCGCGCTCGCTTCGCTCGCGCATTATTACGCATTATTTTGCCATGTAAGTACTGTGGGCTCACTAATAGGAGAAATAAATCACATTATTATAAAAACACTACTACAATTTTCGCGCTCGCTTCGCTCGCGCATGTTTACTTCAGTCAAACAAATGCTGAGCGCTCGATAAAACGGGTAAAATCTCCCGTAAAAAAAAACTAAATGTATATCTAGCTTATTATTAATTAATAATGTTCCGACCACAGAATTCGCCCTATTACATAGGACCACTTGTTCCGACGTTACTGTTAATGTGGATAACTTTGACTCTGCGTCAAACTTTGGACATAGCCTAGTTTAAAGATTCTTGATTTTTTTACCAAAAGATGAGTAATTAAATTGATTGATGAATGCGTGAGTTGTAGTCGCCAAACATTATAAATGTTAATTTATGCATAAAGTTGACAAATGTGATGGAAGTTTTTAAAGTTTTCCACCATTTTCTAAACACAAGAATTTGTGACTGAAAAATGTATGTTCAAGATTTCGGATTTAATTATACAAAACTTGTTTAAATCCCATGAGTTTTATATAATATCGATAAAACATTGATCTATCTTACCGTTTTAAACAATATTTCTTGGTCTTATTTAGTTTTAACCACGTAAAAATATTGTAAGCAAAAAAGTCAACGTATTTTCTTTAAGTGTGGGTAAAATTGACAATGGAGTTTCAGTTAATTATACATCTAAAAATGCATTAATAATGTGAATTATTTCACTTCTATGTCTGACAGAGATGTTTTAAACAATATAATGTGGTCGAACGTGGTAAGCATACATAACACAGAATAAGAATTGGCTCTCAAGTAGGTGGCTGATAGTCATGGGATCATTAGGTGTTTGACGATAGCTTTTCCACTTGAGACTATAATTCTCAAGTGGAAAAGCTATCGTCAAACATCTAGGCTGCAAAACGAATACTCAAACACCATAATTCAGTTTCCGAATGATATTTTTCCTGCACGGAAGATTAGCTCGCAGTTTCTTTTTCAATAGGTGCTTTCCAATATAAAAGTTGAATGCACAACCAACTGCGCTGACATTGATTCACTTTAGCACTTTCTACATTTCTAGGGCCTCGTTATCAACTTCAAGTGCTAAAATAAATTTTACTACTTTATCGGCGTAATTAAAAATAATATATCTTGAAATCACTTTCGATGGGAATAGAGTAAGTATTTACAAGGGTACCCTTGTAATTCCTCTACACGTAAAGTAGGGATGATTTTTTTCTCATCAACTCCTTGGTGTTGGCTGTAATTAGATAGGTAATTCAAAAATATATTATTTACTTTAGTATTCCATATTTGTCTTCGTCTCTTTTGCAAAATATTAGGCTTTAAAATGATAATTTTTGTTAGGGTCAAGTGTTTCTCCCTCTCTACCAGCTAAATGGTTCTTGTCGAATAGGTATGCTGAAAAAAAACCAGCAATGAATTTCCCTAACGAAATTGTAAGGAAAAATATCACAAGTAATTAGGTTTTACAAGTTAACGAGTAATAGTCTATCAACTTAGCTTAACTAGAATATTCTTAGTATCAAACAACCCTATTTTAAGTTCGCATAATATTGACATAGACATAAATTGTGATATGGAACTACGAAACCCTACATTGCACGTGGCCGGACATGCACTTGACTGATTTTTTTAAATTGTTTTAGTTAGTACATACCCGAAAACTAGTCTTCTAAAAACCAAACAAAAGAGAACTCAAGAAACATAAAGAAAACAATAGGTATGCAGTTCATGGAGTGGGGTAAATCTTTTTTAAATTTGATATTACTCACTATTAATCTTAGAACTTATAATTGATAATGAGGTCATTCAACACTCAAATGATTGTAGAATTTTTTGGCTCTATTTGATTTTCAAGAAATTATTTCATTAATAAAAAAATGCAATTAAACTATTTTATTTTTTCCGCTCGCTTGTAACTCAAAGTTTTTAAATGGCATTTCCCATGAAAATGAAGATGATTGGATATGACAAATTGATTTAATTTGATAGATCTATGTTTTTTACATCAAATAAGTAAAATAAATCCAACCTAAATTATGAAAATCACCGTTTATGAAGATTTTCCGCTATCGAAATGAACGGGAGTCAATTTTACCAACATTGGCGTTTAACTTTGACAAGCCATTTAAACGCGATTTTCTTAAATATTTTCTATACTATTGGACTTGTTACTTCTTTAATTTAAAATTGACCACGAAAGAACACGCTTAAATAAGTAAAACACTTATTAGACTCGTACATTAATACTCTGAAATCGTCAAAAATATGAAAAAGTGTGTGTAAAGCTACCCACACTGACAGTACTTATACACTTTATATACAGTTTTACTTTGTTTGTAGCTTAATTTTCATGTATTTTAATGTTTATAACTAAGATTGACGTTTAGAAACCAGTACTCGTCTGCGTATAGTCTGTGCAAATAAAGAGGCAAATAGTAGTATATTTTTGTAAATTTTTGTACATGCGGACACCCCGCATGAGGAGGTTATAGCTACGCCCATGCCTAATCATAAATATGCGTAAAAATTTGGTTTAAAACAAATACTCGATGAGCGCACTAATTCTGCATCCGGATCTTAGACTATTACAAGCTTCATGGCTTCCTCCGCCAGCGGTGAAGCCAAGAGACTATTGCAAGTGCCCACATTGTTTTCAAGTCCGACCAATAAATTTTGGCGTATCGTTTCGTTCCGGATGCACTCCATCAGAACACGTTGGACATCCATAAACCAGGCTATGTCCAAAGTTTAACGCAAAGTCAAAGTTACCCACATTGACAATAAACTAAACCGGCCCCTAGCGGTTTACACTTTGATTAGTGATTAGTGCAGGTGACGAGTGCAGGTGACGAGTGCAGGTGTTGAGTGATTAGTACTAAACACGTGTGGACACCGATTGTTTAGTGCAGGTGTGGAGTAACCTGCGTACTCAACTGATTAGCAGCGTGTTTTATTTTTTTGCGAGTAGCTACGTCCCGCGCGCTTTCCCTTCCCCCTCACTCGCAGCGTGCCTGCCACTAAGCTCAGTAAACACGTCTGGACAGCAGTGTTTAGTGTTTAGCCGACTTTACAGACAACCAATATTTTTTTTTGTTTTATTTATATTTTTTTTTGGGAATTTTATTATAATTATAAACATGACAGTCCCATTGTATATTCTTAAACTATTGATCACTTGAGATGACTTACACAGTCAAACAACTCCTTAGCTGCATCAGAGTTAGTAGCTGTGTTCGTCCATACTTGCGGGTCGACGGCTGACAACTGAATTTACTAATCACAGCTACTAAACAGAATTGGACACTACTCGCACTACACACCTGCACTAATCAGTCGCATTAATAATCACCTGCACTCGCACTAATCAAAGTGTAAACCGGCCTTGAGAACAGTGAGTGTCAAGTCAACTGGAGTTTTGGCGGGAACGTCTTTAGTAACGTGTTGTTGCTTTGTTTTATTTTCCTAAACTTGTGTTCTTCTTGTGTTATTGATACGGATCTCTTTATATTTATGTATCGAACTTTTAATACTATTTGTCATTATTAGACATTGTCAATATTGTCATTGCATCTAAAATATATCATGCAAATTTAATGTTGAATAAAGCCATAATTTACGAATGGTTGTTTCAAGTATGTATCAATTTATTCAACATTAATATTAATCGAAGATCGAGTCATGCCGTTAGAATCGAAAATCGCGACGGCCCAGCCGTCTTCTCATATCTCTCGATACCTCCGCCCCGAGCGGTTTGACGTGGATCCAACTACGACTGGTTCAGACCTGAAGTGGACTCACTGGAGGTATTCATTCGAAAATTTTATAACTGAGGAAGCTGCTTTAGCGAATGATTCTACCAAATATAAACTTCTCGTAAATCATATTTCGCCAACATTGTTCAATTTTATACGAGAATGTAAGCAGTATACCGAAGCTATCACGATACTTAATGACATTTACGGAAAAAGGAGGAACATCACCCTGGCTCGGCATCGCCTTACTACTAGAAAACAGCAGCCTGGAGAGTCGATAGCAGAATATTCTAGAACGCTTACCTTACTTGCATATGACTGTCACTTTAAGGCAATTTCGGCCAAAGAATATCAAAATGAAATGATTCGTGGGACGCTCATTGCAGGACTATCTTCTACAAAGATAAGAGAAAGGCTGTTAGAGAAATGTGACATGACCTTAGAAGAAACTCTGAATATAGCGATTACATTGGAAAGTGCGGAACAAACATCGTGTGTACTAGAGTCAAACGCGACTACTATTTGTAATAATGCTATTACCGAACCAACTTCGATAGAACAACCACAAATACAGAATTTAGCTGTGGTAAATTCAAGAAACAGCCGTCGAAGATGCTTTTTCTGTGGTGGAAACATCCATCAAAGAATTAAATGTCCCGCTTACAATGCAGAATGTCAACTATGCTCTAAAAAAGGACATTTTGCTACTGTCTGTCGCAGCTCCGGACAAACGCGACAGAATGTAAACGCTGCTACTACTCCGGAGGCTAATCTCCAATCTCAAGATGCGTCAACAATATTAGCGGCTGCACCTTCAAGTTTACGCAAAGCCACTATACCTATAACTGTCAACGACCATCGAGCGGAGGCTTTAGTTGATACAGGTAGCTCTATTAGTTTCATTGATAATAATCTTGCACGACTAATGAAGCTTAAGAAGAGGCCATGTAGACAAGTAGTAACTCTCGCATCTCTCAATAATGTATCATATGTTGACGGCCTATGTCATGCTACGATACAAATCGATCGCCATGTGTATGAAAATCAACAACTTCTAGTTGTAAATGACCTCTGCGCTGACGTTATCATCGGACATGATCTCCTGAAGAATCATTCGTCACTAGAACTACAATTCGGTGGAGACAAAGAACCATTGAAGATTTGCAGTGTGCTTGCAGCTTCAGTCCCTCCCGTGTCTGTTTTCACTAATCTATCGCCTAATATTAAACCGATTGCTATACGTTCCAGGCGCCACTCTGAAGTAGATCGAGCATTCATTTCAAACGAAATTTCCAACTTGTTAAAAGACAAAGTCATCGAACCAAGCGTCTCACCATGGCGTGCGCAAGTTCTGGTTGCTGGAGGAGGCAGCCACAGGAAACGATTAGTGATCGATTATTCACAAACTATTAATCGATACACAGATTTGGATGCTTATCCATTGCCAAGTATCGACTCCATTGTCTCACAAGTAGCAAAATATAACTACTTCAGTCAGATTGATCTCAAAAGCGCTTACCATCAGGTGAAAATTCTACCTAAAGAAAGGAAATATACAGCGTTTGAAGCGTGTGGCAACCTTTATCAATTTACACGAATTCCTTTTGGCGTGACAAACGGAGTCGCAGCATTCCAAAGAACACTGCAATTTGTCATTAATACTGAAGGACTCAAAGGAACCTATGCTTACTTGGACGATGTGACCGTCTGTGGACAGGACAAGCAAGACCATGACGACAACCTGAGAAGATTCATGAAAGCTGCGGAAAAATATAATCTTACCTTAAACATTGACAAATGTAAGTTTAATTCAGAAAGTATTAGTCTCTTGGGCTATACAATTCATCGAAACACTATAAAACCCGATGAGTTACGCTTAGAACCATTGCTAGCACTGCCTACTCCAACAGATGCAGCTACTCTCAAAAGAACGCTTGGCCTGTTCGCTCATTATTCAAAATGGATCGCCAATTTTTCTGCTAAAATTAGGCCACTAATGCAAGCAGTATTTCCACTCTCAGAAGACGCAGTCAATTGCTTCAATGATTTGAAGTCGAATATTGCCAAATCAGCCCTGACTGCTATCGATGACAAGGAAGTAATGACCGTTGAGACAGATGCCTCTGAGTTCGCCGTTGCAGCTACCTTATCTCAAAAAGGAAGACCTGTAGCTTTCTTTTCACGCACTCTCAACGATTCGGAACGTCGACAATCTTCTATTGAAAAGGAGGCTAGCGCAATTGTCGAAGCCCTACGCAAATGGCGTCATTATTTAATTGCGCGACATTTCTTACTCGTTACGGATCAACGATCTGTTGCATTTATGTTCAATCAAACGCATGCCAGCAAAATCAAAAATGAGAAAATAGAACGTTGGCGCCTAGAACTTTCATGTTATCGCTACGACATCATTTATAGACCTGGGAAGCAAAACTATGCCGCCGATGCATTATCACGTGTCTGCGCTCACATAAATGCATCGCCTGACAAACTATTTGAATTGCACAAGTCTTTATGTCATCCTGGCATTGCAAGAATGATACATTGGATCCGTACAAAGAACTTACCTTACTCAGTTGAAGATGTCAAACGGATGACGGCCTCATGCTCTGTTTGCGCTGAAATTAAACCAAGATTTGTCAAAAACGAAGGGAAACTTATCAAAGCGACATCTCCATTCGAACGCCTGAATTTAGATTTCAAGGGACCGCTTCCATCCAACTCTCGGAATCGTTATATTTTGACGATAATAGATGAATACAGTCGTTTTCCTTTTGCTTTTGCTTGCAAAGATATGACATCTGGTACTGTCATTAATTGTCTCAAACAATTATTTTTCTTATTTGGCATGCCAGCATATATTCACTCCGACAGGGGGACTTCGTTCATGTCTGATGAATTGAGACAGTTTCTCACAAACCTAGGAATCGCCTGCAGCAGAACTACACCGTACAACCCTCGAGGGAACGGACTGGTAGAACGTTTGAACGGTACTCTATGGAGAACGATCCAGCTGCACCTTCGCTCTAATAATATGGAAATTGATAAATGGGAATCCGCGTTACCAGTCGCACTTCACTCTATAAGATCATTACTTTCCACTGGAATAAACACTACACCGCATGAAAGAATGTTTAACCATCCACGGAGAACGTCAAATGGTCAATCAATGCCGACTTGGATGCTCACGCCGGGACCAGTTTTAATGAAAAAGAATGTAAGGAATTCAAAATTTGACCCGACAGTCGAAGAAGTAGAGCTGCTTCAAAGTAATCCAGACTACTCTTTTATAAAGTTACCTGACGGTAGAGAAACGACCGTATCAAATAGATCTTTGGCGCCATGCCCTGATACCGAAACAATATCAGACGGTGATGCATCAGACGATTATTTTTCAGCGGATACTGAGGAAGATCAACCGGTCAATGACACCCCGGTAGTCGAGAGTCCTCAACTTCGCCGTTCTACTCGTGAACGAAGACTTCCGGTGCGTCTAGAAGACTATGTGACGTCGTCTGTGGCAGGGGGTGAATGATACGGATCTCTTTATATTTATGTATCGAACTTTTAATACTATTTGTCATTATTAGACATTGTCAATATTGTCATTGCATCTAAAATATATCATGCAAATTTAATGTTGAATAAAGCCATAATTTACGAATGGTTGTTTCAAGTATGTATCAGTTATTTTGAACATTAATGCCATAAAATGGTGGTGTTTTATTCATTAAGTGTTCGATAAAGTGCGTGAGTGTGGGCAAGTGAAATAAAGGAGTAAAACGTGTGATTTTACGTTGTCGGCAAAACTCCATAGAAGCTTCTAGTAAAGGCTCCACCACTTTACTGAAGCAGGACTCGACTTATAAATGGACTGTATACGTGACTTAGATTGTGACTAGAACATTTACAACTTGTTTTATTCAAGAAACTTAAAAAATCCTAATACGTGACACTGGCAAATGCTTTAATGCGAGACCAATACAAAAAAGAAGAAGAAGGTCAAGTCAACTGGCCATTTGCCAATGCCAATTGCCAATTGCCAAGAAATGGCGAACGCGGCTAAATATCGAAAATTGCATCTTTTATCAATAATTACACTATTTTTAATAGCAAAGTGCACTGCCAACGATATATTAGGATGTGGTGGATTCGTTAAAAGTCATGTTAAGCTGGATTTCTCTGAGATCGAGATCGGGCTGTGAGTTAACCTATTATAACCTAATTCGATTAATAGTTTTTCTTATCAATGTCTCGCTAACCTAGTTTTCACGGTAATTCTGTTCTATTTCTTATTGATACTACCTGATTTTAGGTATACCAAAGAAGGAAGTCTGAAAGAAAAGACTGAATGTGCTCCGACAAACGGTTACTACTTCCTTCCTCTGTACGAGAAAGGAGAGTACGTTTTGAAGGTTCACCCTCCCGCCGGGCTAAACTTCGAGCCCTCAGAGGTAGCTTTATCTGTAGACGGAGTGACAGACAAGTGTTCCACTGGACAAGACATTAATTTTGAATTTAACGGGTTTGGAATCAACGGGAGAGTGATTACACTTGGCCAGAAGCAAGGACCGACCGGTATTGCCGTGCAACTAGTCGACGAGAAGGGAGAGACGAGGAACACGGTCACGACGGTTGGTGGTGACTTTCATTTCTCTGCTGTCATACCTGGAAAGTACACTGTTAAAGCGTCTCATCCAAGGTTAGTGCGCTCTAGATATTTGAAGGTGACATTTTTAATAGCTAATTATTGACTCGTAAGCTTTTATCAAACCCTGCTCTTCCAAGAGCTTTCATCTGAATTTTGGATCTGAATTGCTTTATCAAGTTGCATAAATAAAATATATTTAATAACTCAACTGCTTGAAATCTTTTGTGGTCTGTATAGGATCAGTATTTTTACTTTCTAGGTTTTAACTTATTGCTTAGCCTAAAGAGTAAGAATAAGTTTTTTTCCAAGAGTTATATATCCAACAGTATGTTACATGAGTATGATCATTGTTGGACGAAAATATTCAATAAAAATTAGTGAACTAATAATATACACTGGAAAAACATGGATTACAATAATACTTTTGGTTCTTTGGTAGAACTTACTATCCTTCTTGTTCAGTCTTTATCATTTAATATTAATAAAATAATAAGTGAGTGAGTCGGTGAGTGGCAACACTGTGTACCCCGATGGGCGAGCCATCGGTGAGTTGCTACACTACGTACCCTGATGTTTCCCCGGGGCTAAATGAGACCCCTGAATTCGAGCTTGCCTTAACCGGCCGGCTGTGTGGTGGAAACCGCAAGAGCTAATACCCTAAGCTCCACGGTTGAAGTGTTTAGTGAACGTGCAGCACATCTCTCGACACCCTTAGCCACCCACGCCAATGTTGCTTCTCCGGCGCCACTATGGGGGGCACATTTTGTGGGTGGTAAGTCATCACCTGCCTTGACTTTTTGTATGATGAGACGAAATTGGCAGGTTCTGTTATCTCATTCTGATGCTCCCACACAGAAGTACCTTATCTTACTCACTGTGTGGGAGCATCAGCCAATAAACTAGTCTTAAGTCATAACCATTTCATCTCAATAGCCCCGATTTGTCTAATTCCATATTGTACAATAGTTCTATCATTTATAAAAATTATAATAAAATAGTTTTATTGCCAGCACAAACAGTTATAGATGAAATATAAATAATTACATATTACAAATTATTTAGGCAAAAAGAGCAATATCTGCTTTATGCAGTAAGAATAATAAGTAATGATTATTCCTACTGCACTGTTTTTCATTTACCCCCTTCCTCGAGCTTATTCGAGTTCTGGTTTTGTACGGCCGGTAGGTATTTACATAAAAAATTAATCCAAATCCTCTGTCTTTAAAGCTAGTGGTAAATTTTCAGATGGAAGCTGGAGCCATCGCAAGCCGAGGTTCAAATGAAGGAGGGAAAGATGGCGTTGCCACTGGGAGTGGTTCTGGCTGTGAAAGGATATGATGTAAAAGGATCTGTCTCCTCGTTTGGGAGCCCTATTGAAGGAGTCTATGTGATGTTGTACTCAAAAGAGGTAAGATTTAGAATATAATCTTTTGAGTTTTTTTATTTATTTTTTTATTAAATAAGAAGATTATTTTCTCTCTGGATCTTTCAATGACAATTGGGTATGTAAAGTTTTTTTTTTGGTATTTTTTTTATTTGATAGAATGGATCATTTAGAAAAACTAATTTCAATATTTTTTTATTCTGTTCATTACTTATTTTTAATATTTTTTTAAAGATAAAATCGTGATGACGTCATATTTACTACTGAATAAGATGTTGTGATAGCCAACATGAACTAAAAAAAAATACATATACTTCTACTTGACAGTGACATGTACGTATATTCGTTTTTGTCTCTAACGGATACAAGAGATCATCGGTTTTTGTTGTTTTGTGCTATCCGAAAAAACAAATTCGTTGTGTAAACTTAAAGAATGAAAAAAAGAATAATTCATAATTAATTAATGTTTTCTAAGGTTTTCGCGATTGTGTTTGCGCATTGAAATGAAACAAATTCACAATGAATTATTCATCTCTGTTTCCTGAGACCTACAATCTTGGAATTTTCAAGGCTAGAGTGAATAGATATCTTCTAGATCGATGAGCTCCATCCTCGGCCACACCGTCGCTTAACATCAGGCGAGTTGGTGGTCAATCGTACCTATCTTCTATAAAAAACAAAAACAGAAACTACAACTGTGAAATGTTTCGTGCCAAAAATCCTAATAAACTGTTTTTTCAAGTAAAGGAAACCTTAAAAAGACTGCTGTGAACAAGTTAACGTAGAATATGTTCCTGGGCGAAGCATTGATGCTGCAATACAATGAACCAGAACAAGGAACCAAAATAAAATAAATAATGTATAAATGTAAATAAAATAATCTCTTTTATATAATTACAATGAAATTGGTATATAATTAAACACAATAAAATCATATCAAAAAAGAAGTTATGTACTGTCAATCACTTTTATTTCATATCCTGGCATTGTTCATAAGTTTTAGTTCTTTAGCTCCTCGGATTTTTGTGATGTTGTTCTTGTCACTAGTTGAGATGAACTCCAGAATCATAAGATTCTGAATCTAAGGTAAGTTAGCAGAGTCGCACATAATTATCCATGTTAATTTATCAAATCAATAGGCAAATAGTTCCTTAAAGCAAAGCAGTGGTCAACGTAAATGCAGTGTGCAGTAAAGCAAGGTTGTCATAAAGATAATGAATAGAAATAATATAAATAGTATAAGTTCCCGGCAGCTTAGTGGTGAGACCGTCTGACTTGCGATCCGCAGGTCCTGAGTTCGAATCCCACGGCACGCACCTCTGTCTTTTCGAAGTTATGTGCGTATTGTTGATTGCCGCCAACTTCAAACGGTGAAGGAAAACATCGTGAAGAAACCTACATGTCTGAGAGTTCTCAATGATCTTGAAGATGTGTGAAGTCTGCCAACCCACACTTGGCCAGCGTGGCAGACTATGGCCTAACCCTTCTCACAATGAGAAGATGGCCCATTCCCAGCAGTGGGACAGTTTGTACAAACAGGGCTGATAAAAAAAAAAAATATATATATATAAATAGAGTAGGCAGAGCACCAAACACACAACACAATTCTTTGGTTATTAATTTGGTATGACAGTTGTCATAGAGATATTGTCTTTGTATTTTCGCAAAAATTTTCGCGATCTCATCATTTTATGTGCCCTAAATAAAATAAAATAAAATGGTTTATAGACATATAATCTCGAAATGGTTTTGGAATCAGCATATGTTACCGTAAAACGGGGTGAATAGACACTATTTTGAACTTTGACTTCATTTTTGTTTATTTTTTCAATAGTCAAGACTACATTATATTCTGCTTATATCATGTTTCTTAGCTGTTTTGATCATTTTCTGTCATCTATATTGGCATTTATTCCTTAATTACAGCACAAAATGCCAAAATATGTGTCGTTTCTATTGACGCGCACATGGGTTCAATAGACACGAGGTATGGGGTTAATAGAAAAAATGCTATGGTTGGCAATTTTCAAAGTTTAAGTAGTACCTACCTAGACATCTACCTAAGTAGCTAACGTAAGTGTGAAAAGAATGTAGGTAAGTACCTTGTTAAGTAGAAAATAGATAGTAGCCCTATCACATACATTTCTAATCACCCGTTACTCGTTTCTATTGAACCCTTACACGTGTCTATTGAACCCATACTACGTATCTATTCACCCCATACTACGTATCTATTCGCCCCATCCCCGTATCTATTAACCTCAACCAAAAATAAAAAATGACTTGGTTTACAATTTTACAAATATTTCGAAATTTAACAATTTTTAGTTTTGTATCTATTCACCCCTGCGATTCTATTCACCCCATTTTACGGTACATTTTTCTTTACATACCCAATTGCATTAGCCATACAAATGGAGGAGAAACTAAGTTTGATGTTTAATTTCTATATATTCTATATTATCTAATTTCAATAATATATTGTGTTTAGAAGTAAAGTTGGTAGGCTTACGTTATTTTATTTTATTTCTTCATATTCATTTCCTCAATTTGGGAGGGAAAAGCAAAACAACAAGCCTAACATTTCATGGTTCGAATTTTATAAGAGAAAGCACAAATTAGTCCTATTTTGTGTGTTAATATGTTGCATGGGAGTACGTGGGTGAAACTCGTAATTTGGCAGATTTACTTACTACTTCCTAAACTCTAGCATGGTAATTTACTGAGTTTATCACTCAAAGGTATTAACTTCAAGTTTATGGTCTGTTATTTACAGGACAATCAAAAATACCGTGTGGAGGGCTGCAACACTGCCCTACTCCAAGGAGTGCCTGACTCCCCAATCTGCCACGTGATCACAGACTCCCAAGGAGAGTTCTCTTTTGGGCTCGTGCCTGCTGGGGAGTACCGTCTTGTCGTGTTGCCGACGACTCCCGGGCAGGTGGACGTCAGTTACAATGTGAAGCCTGATGCTGTGCCGTTCACTGTGAGGCATGACAGTTTGTACATCAAGAATGCTTTCGAGGTGAGAATTGTGTTGACTATAATGCATTAATGAACAGAGTAGACCTCTTTGATCTGCGAGCGATATGTTCTGCAAGGCAACATTGGTTAAAGGCCTATTCAGACCTGAGCGTTATCCGAGTGGTTATGCGTTAATTTCACTGTTTACACCAAATACGGATATCGCTATCGCGCGCGGTAACGAAACCCAAGCGATATCCGCGCGGTATCGCGCGGTATTGTCCTCTACCCACAGCGGTAGCGAATAGCGCTCAAGTCTGAATAGGCCTTAATGAATGTTCACCTTTGCTGTTAGGTGACAGGGTTCACAGTGGTGGGATCAGTGACCGCTGCGCCTGGTAAAGGGCTGGCGGGGGCGCGAGTGCTGCTGGACGGGACGCCGGCTGGGATATCTGACGCGGCCGGCAAGTTCACTCTGCCCGGTCTGCAGCCAGGAGTCTATGCTGTCAGCTTTCAACATGGTAAACTATATATTATGAATGATCTATGCTATGATTCACAAGATTTTACTAATATTTCTATCCTTGGAATTTTTAAGTTTGTTATCCATACAAAAGGAGAATTCTGCTTTGGATTTAAAAAAATCCTGTCTGATTTTGTGATTTTGGTAATGGGGCAAGTAAAGTTTTTTTCGATATTTTTAGGGTTCCGTACCTCAAAAGGAAAAAACGGAACCCTTATAGAATCACTTTGTTGTCCGTCTGTCTGTTAAGACCTGTATCTCAGGAACGCGTGAAGGTATAAAGTCGAAATTAAAACCATGTACGCAGATCTTAATTTTAATTTCAACTCGACTCGCAGGTTTTAATTTCAACTCGATACCTTCACCCGTTCCCGAGATAAAGGTCTTGACACCCGGGCGGATGGACAGACGGACAGACGGACAACAAAGTGATCCTATAAGGGTTCCGTTTTTTCTTTTGAGGTACGGAACCCTAAAAATTGCAGTCTTCACAATTTGCTCAAAGTGAATTGATTTGTTCTACATGTAAATGCTCCATCCTTGGCCACTTTGGCATTTACTATCAGATGAGTTGAACGTAATAGTTTGTAATGTAGTAATTATAATAAATTATAATTTTATTATAATTAATTATAATTTTATTATAATTTTTTAAGAATCATATCTCCGTTGTGTGTACTGTTTAAGAACTTATATAATTTTTGACTTTCCTTCATTGTTCTCCTTCATGGGCAGAGGAAGAGATTCAAAGTAGGATCGTACATCACAATACATGTTCTGTGTATAATTCCCGTTCTTCAGAGAATAAAGCGCGAGAAGTAATGCAACCGTGTGTTGTGCACTGTGCAGCGCCGATACGGGCTACACCGGTACAGTTCGGAGGCAGTGATCGCGTGTCTGTCGCGTGTTGCAGAGAAGTGCGAGCTGGAAGATATAGAGATATCCGTGGGCAGCCAGGGCCCGCGCGGGGGCGCGGCGGGGCGCGTGTCGCGCTGGCGCGTGTGCGGCTCCGTGGCGCCCCCCGGCGCGCGCCGCGTGGCGCTGCGCCCCGACCGCGCCGACACGCGGCCCGCGCTCGTCGACGTACGGGACACCGGTACGCCACGTGTACTCTATATCTCATTACACGCTTATACATCAAATAACTGAGCTAATCAAACCGATGTCGGTCATACATGCAGGTAAATGGTGCACGCATCTGCCTCCCGGAGTGTACACGGCTAAGGTTGAAGTTTCAGAACAAGAACAGAGGGATGGATTACAGTAAGTGCACAACCAGATATTGGCAGGCGGCAGGTGGCAGGTGGCAGGCGGCAGTGTTCACATGAGTGTGTGTCGCAGGTTCTACCCGCTCTCGCAGAAGGTGGCGGTGGGACACGGCCCGGTGGAGGGCGTGCACTTCTCGCAGCTGAAGGGCCGCCTCACGGGGAGCGTGGAGTGCGCCGCGGGGGCAGGCGCGTGCGCCGACGTCACCGTCACGCTGCGCCCGCTCTCGCCGGACGGGGCGTACGTCGGCACGCCGCTGGAGACGGCCGTCGTGGGTGAGTCCTCGCCCTCGTCACTCGTCCCTCGACCCTCGGAGGACGGTGAGGTGAGGTGTTCGTATCCTTGCTCGTGTCCGTTGCAGGGGGCGAGTACTCCTTCTCCGACGTGCTTCCCGGCAGCGTGGAGGTGGCGGTGCGCAGCGCGGCGCTCTGCTGGCGCGAGCCGCGGCACGTGGTGGTCGTGTCGCAGGCCGAGGGCCGCGTGCCTCCCTTCCGGCGCGCCGGGTACCTGCTGCGCGTGCACTCCTCGCACGCCATGCAGCTGGAGTACGAGAGCGGCGAGACGCGCGGCTCGCTGGCCGTGCCGCGCGGCTCCAGCGAGCACTGCGTGCCGCACGCCGGGCCGCACACGCTCGTGCCGCGCGGCTGCCACAGGTTCGAGCCGCCGCGAGCCACCGTCGACACCTCGGCCCGGGAACCTACCGTGAGCGCCATCTTTCTACTTCCCTACACTGTATTCATTCCTCCCCGGGTGGAGAGGAGCACACCCAACGCCCCATGCACAGTACCGATGGAAACGAGTGCCATACTATCGACGAAATGAAGAGTGTATTCATAAACGGCGACCCGCTGAGAGCGGGACTCGCTCGCATCCCGCTTGCCGCCCCCTGTCCACTACACCCCTCCCTGTCCACTACACCCCTCCCTGTCCACTACACCCCTCCCTGTCCACTACACCCCTCCCTGTCCACTACACCCCTCCCGACTATTTTGCATTCTTGTAACGATTCAAATTTCAATAAATACGATGATGTACTTCTGTTATTTTTTATGAGTAAAATGAATCACAAAACATCGATCCAATTCGGTTGCTAGGCGACAACCGTCCGATCTCGAGATATAAGAATCTTTGATCTGATGTACGTATCTATTCTAATCTAAGCGTGTCTCTGTCTACGCTTAGACGATTCGACAAACTCTGCAAATATTTATATCATCAACGAAACAAGATAAGATAAGATAATACAAGATAATACAAGATAATTTATTTGTATAAAACATGAGATACATTTATACACAGTAGCATGCAATTGATGTTATTCAGTGGATATGGTCACGTTTCGTCATGTTTTGCCTTCGTTAAAAGGCGACTTAAACGGTAACGGTTGACTTAGGCGGTTTTTTAAGGAGGTTTTTTTGGTTAAAGCGGACTACCTTAGTTCAGCTGCACACGCAGTACGACAAATCAGAAAAATCACTGAGCTAGACTAGTTTAATTTGGGTATTTTAATAGTGTAATGTCTTACGGCATACTGTTGTGGGGAACAGCGGCAGATATCGATTCAATTTTTATTTTGCAAAAAAGAGCAATACTTGCCATATATAATTTGCCTACTAGAGAATCAATTAAAGATATATTTATTTATTACGGCAAACAAACAGCTATGAACATATTATATAGTGTAAATTAATGTTACGGAATAAGCCTTACAGTTTTCACCAATAGAATTTAAGTTTACATGAAATACTTTTTGATATAATAGATAAATAGTGGTCGTACGTAATTAAAATTGCTAAGCCATATCAATCAGTTATTTTTCTAAATATTTTTTTTTTAATTTATGATTTGCAAACTGGCTGTTACAGCAATAATACAAACGTAATTTCATCATACATATGAATAACATCGACTGGGTGAACAGCCTCCTAGAAGCAAACACAACATGTATTTAAATTGTAACACTCAACAAATAGGGATAATTATAGATAGACTAAGATACAATAATTATTGCAAGAACCGTGTTCTTCATTTTATATAAATATTGAAGAGGATATTTTTTATTTTGTTGATTGATGTATCGAAAATATCAAGCTCCTGACAAAAGCTACATAAGCGGTTGATCGGTGAATTTAACTTCGAAATTTAAAAATGATATACCAAACTTATGTGTGTGAATTTAATTAGTATAAAAAAAAATGAAAGTGTAGACTGCAGTCCACACTTTGGAAATCACGTTTAAGATAGAGATGGCAATATCCTGTGAGTAGTTTATAATATGTAAGAGTATGGTCACCCATCTGTCGCCTGTTACATCGATGAGGATGAGATATAACTTTTTTTTTTTATCAGCCCTGTTTCTACAAACCGTCCCACTGCTGGGAACGGGCCATCTTCTCATTGTGAGAAGGGTTAGAGATATAACTTGTACAACAATAAACCGTAGTTCACCCTGTGCGGGCTTCGCTGATCTTCATTAGCTGAAATGAACTGAACATAACTGGATATTGTTGGTGTACAGAGTGTGCAGTTCGTGGCGGTCGCTCACGCGGTGGGAGTGAAGGTGACGTCGCCGGAGCCGGTCGACGACCTCGTGCTGCTCCTGGACAGGGACGGCGCCAGTGAGCGAGTGGGGCCGCTCCCCTACACGCAGGACGGGGGCATGTTCCTCTTCGAACACACTCTCTACATGGCCGAGGTTACTATACAACATTACATCATTTCAATATATATTATATATAATATGTCGGCAAACAGCCACCAGCCAGGATATAGGGGTGGGTATGACCAGCCACAAGGTATCATACGAGTAGCAGGAAAACGCCGGATGCAGGCCGCTTTCATCCGGTTTTATCCAGATGTGGACTTCTTGTGGCTGAGATGATGATGAATATGTCGGCATGGATGATAAAACGAATCCCAATGGACGACAAATATCGAAGCGCAAAGCGCCACCTACAGGCGTTCATGCGATGCCGAAGCGTCGGATCTTAGATTCAGGGCCGAAAGCCTTTTCTACGTGCTCCGCGGTGCGAACCAAAATTATCCACATAACGCTCAATGTAAGTCGTAACCAAAAGTATTGGACATGTCTGCCTAGGTGCCGTTGTTTTGCTAAGCGTATAGGAGGTAAAATGAGTCGATACCTAACTGTGTGGTCGGTAACGTTCCCAGGGTGAAGTGGTGTCTGTGTCGGCGAGCTCCCAGTCCCTGCTGTTTCACCCCGGTGGGCCGGCACAGGTGGCTGCAGGGGGGGAGTGCCAGCCTTCCGCGCTGGTGGTGCGCGCCAGGCGTGCCCTCACGCTGCAGGGGAGGATCATCCCGCCCGTGGCCGACGTCCTGCTCACGCTCACCTCAGGTACCGACTCCCGGCTAACAGTCCGTACTCGAGCGAGGTGCGATCTCCGCTGATGGTTGTCCTGTGTGTGCAGACGAGGCGGTGGTGTCTCGGCAGACGTCGTCGGACGGCACGTACCGGTTCGGTCCGCTGGACGCGGCGCGCACGTACACGGTGCGTGCGGAGAAGGACTCCTACGTGCTGAGCGCGCCGGACGCGCGCGGAGACATCCGAGCACACAAGCTGGCTGAGATACTCGTCGAGCTGGTCGACCACGCCGACGGGAAACCGCTGCAGGTTAACTAGTATTACACACTAACGAAACTCATTACCAGACCACTTTATTAGGCCACGTCATGAAAATCCCCGCCACCAGGCCGTACATTTGAATCGGTTAAGGTGTTAAACAAGGAGACCCTCTTACACCGAAATTTTTTAACGTCATCCTAGAAGAATTTTTAAAAACGTGACGGCTAGTCGAGAAAAGAAGAGCATAGGTGTCAATAAGGCTAATCACTCAAGTCACCGTCGGTAAACATCAGGCGAGTCGATGGTCAATCGTAGATTTATTTATTGTAAAAAAAAATCTGCTGGACTGACGCCGTGGAGGCGGATCTACAAGATCTCCAGCGAACGAATTGGCGGCTACTCGCACAGAGCCGTAGAGACTGGCGTCTTATGGTGTCGGAGGCCGAGACCCACTTTGGGATCGGGGCGCCATCTTAGTAAGTAAAAAATTGCCTTCCTTTCGCTGACGATGTCTTTACCATGACGACGAATGCCAAGATTCTGAGTTTAGGAAGCCCGAAATCATCAATGGCATGTCTCGGCATACGTATGAATGAAAGTATCAAAGGGTATGTACCTACCTACACGAAAAAGCGTCACCGTTTCATGGTGGATATTCCAAAAACCCGAACAAAACGCTTTAGTTCCACATTCATCGTGCGGACTGCTAAAATGTGGAATACGCTTCCTGAGTGGGTCTTTCCCGATATATATAATCTAGGTGTCTTTAAATCGCGAGTGAATTGGTTTCTTCTAGGTAAGCGCGCTCCATCATAGACCGCAACGTCTCTTAACATCAGGCGAGTTGGCGGTCAAGAGCAAACATATATCTACATCAAAAAAAATTGTATAGTTTCACTTCAAGTGACAAAATAGAAAAAGTCGCTCAATGCACTGGAATTGTCTGTAGTTGTTATCGAGTCTGAAACGTAAACATAACACAAACTCCCCGTTCTCGTATATACCTACGGTATATTCAATGAAGTAAAGTAAAATGTAAGAGTGGAATAATTGGTAATATCCACCATAAACTGTGGAAGCTAGAGGCTAACCGGGTGACAGGTAGAGAACCCTGGTAGAGTGAGAGTGGTGTGGTGTGTGTCAGGGTGCGCTGGTGTCGGTGAGCGGCGGCTCGTACCGGCGCAGCGCGCTGCAGGCGGCGGGTCCGCTGCGGTTCAGCTCGCTCTCCCCGGCCGAGTACTACGTGAAGCCCAACATGAAGGAGTACAAGTTCTCTCCGCCGCACAAGCTGCTCTCCGTGGAGGAGGGCCGCACCCACAACCTGACGCTGCGGGGCGAGCGCGTCGCTTGGTCCTGCACCGGCGCGCTGCTGTCGCTGGGCGGCGCCAGCTGGGGCGGAGCCACGCTCGCGGCGCACCCCACCGCCGGGAGCCTGCCGCCCTGCAGCCTCGAGGAGGCCACCACGGAGCCCAGCGGCGCCTTCAGGTATACTCTCGCATTACATCTTCTGATTGCACCTAGCGTATTAACATAATTATAGTATACGTCGTCGTCGTTATTGTACTTACGTCTAATAATCTTCAGTGTTCCGTAGCCGATGCCATTAGATAGATTAAAAGAAAACTACTCGGTGGTCGTCGTATTTCACTATTTTTCAAAAAGGTTGATGACCTTTTAGGTACCACGTTTTGAAAGTTTTAAATGCGGAATTTTGCCTAATGGATTGTATTGTAATTGACATCATTAACACTAAATGTTTCCCTAAACATACAACTCTCTAAAATACCCCGAAATGGACGAAATGACCACAGTTGAGGCTGTAAAAAATAATAAACCTCACAGCGGACCAACTACCGGTCTCTGAATGTTCTCATTGCATTGAATGTAACAATAATAAACCGCACAGCGGAGCAACTACCGGTCTCTGAATGTACTCATTGCATTGAATGTAACAATAATAAACCGCACAGTGGAGCACCTACCGGTCTCTGAATGTACTCATTGCATTGAATGTAACAATAATAAACCGCACAGTGGAGCACCTACCGGTCTCTGAATGTACTCATTGCATTGAATGTAACAATAATAAACCGCACAGTGGAGCACCAACCGGTCTCTGAATGTACTCATTGCATTGAATGTAACAAGCTGGCAAAAAAAAAATAAAAAAAAAAAAACAAGCTGGCAGCGAAGTCTACATGTCCAAAAAAATGTACAAAAAAAAATAATTTTAAACTTAGTTAATAAAAATAATGTATTAGCTTATAAAAGGCACGGACCCTGGAGTCTGTGGAGCTCAAATTTCTTAAATAAAAAATAAAAAAAAAGTCTACATGTCAGTCAGTCAGTGTCAGCCAGTTAGTGTCAGTGTCAGTGAAGCCAGCGAGATCTCCAAATGACAGAATTTCGATTGAGGTGATGGTTTGTCAACCGGCCAGTGTGTATACTCCAGTGTTAAATTGGGTAAAGAAAAATTTAACATATTATGCTGATTCCAAAACCATTTCGAGATTATATGTCTATAAACCATTTTTTTTTTATTTAGGGCACATAAAATGATGAGATCGCGCAAATTTTTGCGAAAATATAAAAAATATTTGACCTTCAGTCGACCTCTAAAATGTAGTAAAATAAAATGTAGTTTAGTTAGTAAAAAAAGATGAAACTGACAGCATTGGCATTGACAAGAGAGACAATATCTCTATGACAACTGTCATACCAAAATAAATAAACAAAGAAAATAATTATTTTGTATGTTTGGTGCTCTGCTACTCTATTCATTTGTACTAAATTAATTCTGTTCATTATCTTTACGACGACCTTGCTTTCCTACCGTTTTGATTGATACTGCATTTACGTTGACCACTGCTTTGTTATAAGGAACTGTTTGCCTACTGATTGGATAAATTATGGATAATTTTGTACGTGCCGACTCTGCTAACTTACCTAAGGTTGAGAATCTTATCATTCTGGAGTTCATCTCAACTAGCGACAAGAACAACATCGCAAAAATCCGAGGAGCTAAAGAGCTAAAACTTATGAACAATGCCAGGATATTAAATAAAGGCTGAGTCTATTAATACGGGTACTGTACGAACAATTTATAATTATTAATACGGTTACCGTACGAATAATTTATAATTATTAATACGGGTACTGGACAAACAATTTATAGTAGAGTTTTTTCTTTTATTTTTTTACTTTTTTGGGCCACTACATTATTTACAGAGACTTTTTAGTGCTAATTTTTGCGTACCTAGATCAAATACGAAAACACATCTACTGTTTAGTTTTTAATGTTCTAACATAACCTAACCTACTTACCTCATGTCAAATAGATAAACACAAAATGGCGCTACTTTGAGTTCCGTTTCACAAATCAGTAACATTTAATTTTATTAAAAAAACTAGTTAGATACTAAATACTATGCATAAGCTGCTTTGTGGACCCGTTCAGAGTTCCGACAGTAGAAAAACGTAAAGTAAAAATTTTTTTTCTTAATTAAAAAAAAAAATGAATAAATGTACCCGTACAAATAGTCACATCGTTCGCAACAAGCTAATCATCCGGGTACTGGACGAATAAATATAATTTATTCGTCCAGTACCCGTACAAATAGTCACTTTCTTAAATAAAAGTGATTGACAGTACATAACTTCTTATTTGAAATTATTTTATTGTGTTTAATTATATACCAATTTCATTGTAATTATATAAGAGATTATTTTATTTACATTTATACATTATTTATTTTATTCTGGTTCCTTTTTCTGGTTCATTGTACTGCAGCATCAATGCTTCGCCCAGGAACATATTCTACGTTAACTTGTTCACACCAGTCTTTTAACGGTTTCCTTTACTTGAAAAAAACAGTTTATTAGGATTTTTGGCACGAAAGTCGAAACATTTCACAGTTGTAGTTTCTGAATAATATTGTGAATTTGTTTCATTTTAATGCGCAAACACAATCGCGAAGACCTTATAAAACATTAATTAATTACAACGAGCTCAATATTAATTATTCTTTTTTTCATTCTTTATGTTTACACAACGTATTTGTTTTTTCAAAACACAACAAAAACCGATGATCTCTTGTAATTCTTGTATCAGTCAAAGACAAAAACGAATATAGGTACATGTCACTGTCAAGTTGACGTATATGTATTTTTTTGTTCATTCAGTAGGTAAGATGACGTCATCTTTCCTACTGACGATTTTATCTTTAAAAAAATATTAAAAAAATAAGTACTGAACAGAATAAAAAATATTGAAATTAGTTTTTCTAAATGATCCATTCTATCATATAAAAATATAAAAAAAATACCAAAAAAAAACTTAACATACCCAATTGTCTTAAGATAGACGTACGCGTCCAATATGTCCAGTATGAATGTGTCCAAAGCGCAGTAATACCGAGTGAGTGTTGTGTCGCAACTGTCGAGTGAGTGAGTTCTCGTCCCAGTGATGACAATATTCGTTTCCAAAGACAAAGAGGTACCCCGAGCCGCCCGCTCTGTTTCAGCCACGCGCGTTCTTCGGTTCGCTCGGGAACAACGGTGCGTGCGATCGCACCGACATATCGGGAGCTCAATTATATCACAGATTGCAATAAACTACCCCTAAACAGTACTATATTGTAGTGAAAAAACATGTCAGTTTTAAGAAAAGAGTTTTATAGACGATCATTATATCTGGAATCTCTTGGCGCCGCTTGTAAGTAGGACGTAGGTCGTAGGTCCGTAGTGATCCCGTCGCGGTGTGTGCAGGATCCGCGGCCTGGCGCCGGGCTGCGAGTACACGCTGCGGCTGAAGGAGTCCGCCGCGCCCGAGCTGGCCGGCCTGCGGCTCGCCAGGAAGCCGCGCACTATCCAGGTACTACTACCGCCGCGCCTTATTGAACCGACTGCTTACATTTTAGATAAGAAATTCGCATATACGTATGTATGTCGCAAATTTATTTTTTGTACCTCTAATCGTACCTACATTTTTACATTTTTAATTGTTAAATTGAATCTATTATGAATCCATCGGTGAGTAAGTGGATAAAGCAATCATTCGGCCTGACCGAAATCCTCGATCCGATCCTCTAATTTGTATAGAGAATATTTATCCGCTTCACTGTAATTATTAGACAAACGAAGCAAGCTTGTAATATGGAGACTAGGCAGCCGATCGCGTCCTGATGTGCAGGTGGAGGCCGGGCGCGACGCGAGCGGCGTGCTGCTGGTGGGCGTGCTGCCGGCGCCGCTTACCGACCTGCACGTGCTCGTGCTCGCCGAAAGCGCGGACCTGTACCGCGCGCTGCGCGTCACGCTCGCGCCGCAGCATGCGCACGCGCGGGGGGTGGTGCACACGGCGCGCCTGCCCGCGCCCCCCGTGCCGCGCGCCGGGGTGCTGCTCGCGCTGCCGCGCCTGCCCGCAGACAACACCACCTACCTGCTGTCGCTGGAGTCCTCGCTTTCGCGCGCCACGCATGTCCATGAGCAGGACCAGGAGCACTCCTACACGTTCACCTCGGACGGCAAGTTCAAGCACTTCACCTTCCGGTTCGCGACCAAGGTCAGTGCACTCGCACAACGTAACGACGTTTAGTACGGGTGTGGGAACCGGCACCACGCTATCGACGGACACTCGTGCCTCTAAGACACTTTCTGGTTGCTTAGAAAGGTGTTCAGCGCTAAATTCATTTAATTTCTTCTCGATCTCTGGCACGCATACTTTCTATCCTTCAAAAATGTTAGCCACAAATGTATTTTTTCTAGTTTTTCCGTCATTTTCGATTGTTCACCCGTTCTCCCTTATTCAGAACTTTAATTCTTTATCATTCCAAAATTATTTCAACCATCTACAATAATTCCTTAACGTTCAAAAACCATTTCTTAACCGTCGACCGTCAACTGATAACGAGCGACAGCGCAATTATCGATTCGTCTCCCCCCCTCCTCCACTATTTCCTAATTTTCCTTCCTAGTTTAAGAATGCGTTCAACGCGCGTAGCTATCTCTCTCGCGCATCATAACATTTTAGGGTTTCGTACCTCAAAAGGAAAAAACGGAACCCTTATAGGATCACTTTGTTGTCCGTCTGTCCGTCCGTCCGTCTATCGAGACCTTTATCTCGGGAACGCGTGAAAGTATCGAGTTGAAATTAAAACCATATACGCAGATCCATAGTCTCTTGCTGCAGATTCGTAGACGTACGAAAGCCAGCGACATCAAATCAAGTCATTTAATTGCTAGAATACATAATCATACAAAGAGTTCTTATTATTATTTTAAGACACAATGTCCGGATTCAGTCTGCAAGCAGACGTGCAAATATTTTATTTAATTATAGTCAGTCGCTGCGCTCGCGAGCGAAGGACGTACTTTCTTTTCGTGTGCGCGCGGTTGATACGCCTATTGTTATTAACCATGTACGAGTGCCCTAAGTGTAGCTCACAACACTCCGACGGAGTTGTTTGTGCTAGCTGTGAGAGTTCGTATTGTTTTGATTGTGCTAATATTACCGAGAAAAACTATAGGAAACTCGGGCTAGCCAAGCGGGCTTCTCTGCTCTGCCCCAAATGCAAGGTCCTACCACAGCCTCAGGGTAGTGTGCCGGCCGGCTCGCCGCAGCCCGGGCCGGCTCCTGCGCTGCCGGTGGCGGCGCCCGCGACCTTGGACCAAGTGCTCCACGAACTCCGGAGCGGTATCGCCGGCATTAACGTACGCCTTGAGCAACTGCCGGCTCTCGTTCAGGAGGTCAAAGACATCAAGGAGAAGTTCCAGCATTTCGAAGCTTCCATGATAACCAAGACCGATGACCTGGAAACACGCGTAACCGACCTGGAGACCAGAATCGTTGCCGATGACTACCCTCATTTTGAAAACAAACTGGCTCAACTTACGGCCGATCTCGCATCGAAAGAACAACGGGACCGTTGTAATAACATCGAGATTAAAGGTGTGCCCATAAAGAGAAACGAAAACCTGTTCGAGCTGGTCTGCAAACTGGCCGAGGCCGTCGGCCAGCGGGTGCTTTCGTCTGACATCAATTTTGTCACCAGGGCTCGCTCATCTACCGACATCAAGCCTATCATCGTTGGATTCTTGTCCAGATACACTAAAGAAAACCTCGTTGCGGCGGCTAGGTCACATAAAACCCTAACTACCTCTGCCCTAGGATTCACCGAAGCCACCCATAGAATATTCATCAACGATCACCTGACACGGGACAACAAACAACTCCTGAATAAAACGAAGAAACTGGCGCAAGAGATGGACTATAGATTTACTTGGGTTCAAAATTGCAAGATATTAGTGAGAAAATCTGATACTTCGCCAATTCTTCAAATTCAATCCGAGGATGACCTCAAGAAATTAAAATGACTATCCGTTCCCATATTTAATTATCTCATATCATATAAGTGCCTCAAATCTATTATTTACAATCTAATATTTTGCTTTTACTTCAACTTGCCTCATCATTACATACATAGTACGTGCTTGGAATTTTATTCTACTGTTTTGTTCCCACTCGAGGGTGCGAGCGAAGCCGGGTTGTCACACTGTGTCAAGTGTAAGTACTTCTTAATCTACAACTTATTTCAAACTACATTTTGTTCGACAAAAACTCACTATTATTTTGCTGTTTACAATCATTATTACGACACAGCTTTGTTTACTTCAGAGCCACATTTCAGGTCATTGCACTCTTATAATAATATAATATCTTCTAACCATAATATTACTACAATCCTGCGTCTTGCAACACATTTTTTTGCTCCGGTGTTTTGTTCGCAAACAACTAACATTCATCACACATACATAGTTCGTATAATGTTTACCTCTTCGTTCGCCGGCCGAGTACTAGCTCGGCCGGGGCTCGACCATGGTATTTAACCTTTATTATCAGAATGTTAGGGGTTTGCGAACGAAAGTATCGGACTTCAAACGCAGCGTTCAATTAAACTATTACGACGCGATAGTGTTGACCGAAACGTGGCTTACGGATGGTATTCGAACTGAGGAGCTATTTAGTGATTTGTACACGGTGTGGCGGCGCGACCGGGATTACGGCCGGCTGGGACAGAAGCGCGGGGGCGGAGTCCTGATAGCCGTCCGTCGCGAGCTAGTGGCGCACGAGCGCCCCGCGTGGCAGTCCACGGCTGAGGACTTGTGGGTTACTGTTCGACTTAAGCTGAACGATAGTAGTCCCTCTGTCGCCCTACATTTAGGGTGCCTTTACCTTATAACTGAAAGTACGGGATTATCACTCTCATCTCAACTTGAAAATTTCTGTGACAAAGTACTCTCTGTAACGGCTAAACACAACAACGATAATTTTTTAATCGTAGGTGACTTTAATCAAAGTAGTATATCGTGGACGCAGTCCTCTGACCGTACGCACTTGTCACCTGTAATTAACAGTACTAATTGTGACCATCTTGAAGTTTTAGACCTCTTGTCTTTGAATAATTTACTACAATTCAATCACGTGACCAACATGTATGACGGTAAAATACTTGACCTAGTTTTGTCCAATGACGAAGTGACCGTTGCCCGCTGCTTGGATCCCTTACTCACTGAAGATAATTTCCACCCTGCACTAGTGTGTACCCCGCGATTTATTCATGCGAACTCTCTCGCTCCCACTGCTATACCTAAGTTCATATATGCAAAAGGAGATTATTCGGCGATCTGTAGCGAGCTAGACTCCCAAGACTGGCATTCACTTCTCTCATCCGATAGCATGGACGATGCGGTTAATCGGTTCAACGTTCTGCTTCTGGGACTCAGAGACAGGTACATCCCATGTAGGAGGGTGAGACCGTCACGGTATCCGGCTTGGTACTCGCCGGCTCTGCTCAGAATCCTGAAAGAAAAAAATAAATATCATCGTAAATTTAAAATTTATAAAAACTCTTCTGATTTAAGTTCTTTTAGGGTTCTGCGCGAGCGGGTGAAAAAAATCGAGCGCGAATGCTATCTTAGGTACATCGATAACGTTGAGAATTCGATACGTGACAACCCCAAAGCGTTTTGGTCGTTCATCAAATCGAATAAGCAACATAACTCTTACCCATCCTCCATGATGTACAAGGGGCGATCTGCTGACTCTGGTGACGACATATGCGGTGCATTTGCTGACTTTTTCAATTCTAATTACTTACATACACCGGCTCCCGCCCCGCTCCCCACCGCCCACAGGTCTAAGGCTGTCCGGTCGGCGCCCGACATCTCCACGGTCGAAATATCTACTGCTACTGTGTCGAGATTACTAAAATCATTAGATCGCAATAAGTCCGCCGGTCCTGACGGGCTCCACCCTTACCTTATAGCGAGATGTGCAGATAGTTTAGTTCTTCCTGTGTCCCTACTTTTTAAAAAGTCCATCGCAGACGGATCTGTGCCTAAAATCTGGAAAACCGCTACTGTAACACCTATCCATAAGAAGGGCCCTAAGCGTGATATATCAAACTACAGACCGATTTCGAAGCTTTGTGTCTTGGCTAAGGTGCTCGAGAGGATCGTCCACGACCAACTGTATGCCGCTCTTAAATCATCTTTCTTGCCACAGCAACATGGCTTCCTTAAAAGTAGGTCTACCACCACTAACCTGGTTTCATTCACTGATGCCGTAACGGCGGGCATGGAGGGGGGGAGGCAGGTTGACGCTGTCTATACCGACTACAGCAAGGCATTCGACCGGATCGACCACTCCATCCTTCTCCAAAAGCTGTACGAAGCCGGCATCCGTGGAGACCTGCTCAGGTGGTTCACCTCCTATGTCCAGGGGCGCTCTCAGACTGTGGCACTAAACGGCTATATATCGGCCTTGTTTTCTATTCCCTCTGGAGTTCCCCAGGGATCGATCTTGGGACCTCTCCTGTTTATCGTCTTTGTGAACGATATTAATCAGTGTTTCATGAACTCCGACTTCCTGTTATTTGCAGACGACATGAAAATATTTAAATTAATAAAAAATTCTCATGATTCGGACATGTTCCAGGCTGACCTTGATAGACTTCACGTTTACTGTTCCAGAAACAAGCTGGATCTCAACATACTTAAATGCTGTTGCATCACCTTTAGCAGATCTAGCTTGACTCATGAGTATGACTATAAAATTAATGGTCAGTCCTTAAAACGAACAGACTCGGTGGTCGACCTCGGCGTCACTCTGGACTCGAAACTCCTTTTCGATAAACATATCGAGAACATATCGGTCAAGGCTATGAAAAATCTGGGCTTCATTCTTAGGGTGACCAAAGATTTTAAATTGGTCAAAACATTGAAGATCCTCTTTTGTACCTTAGTGCGTAGTCATCTCGAGTATGCCTCGCAGGTCTGGAACCCGTGCTATGCAAAATATATCAGTATTTTGGAAAGACCTCAAAAAAAGTTCGTGCGATACATAAATTATAAAGCAAATATACGGAACACAGACTTCGAGTACGACGAATCCTGCTATCACCACCATCTGCTTCCAGTCAAAGTTAGAAGAGAGGCAGCTGATCTCACGCTCCTCTTTAACATTGTCTCTAATATAATTGATTGTCCTTCGTTGTTGGACAAAATAGGACTAGTGGCGCCACCGCGACCGAACCCGCGCAGAAACTACCTGCAGCTGTTCTCTTCGCGTCATGGAACAAACTACCGGAGAAACTCGTTCTTTACTCGTACAGTGAATAACTTCAACTCTAAATATTCCAAGCACGTCGATCTATTCACGATGAGGCAAAGCACTTTTAAAAACATTATCTCGAAGGACTTCTTTGACTCTACTAAAATTAAATATGAAAGTACCAAAAAGAAGCTGGCTGGGTTGTCGAGAAGACATAAAAGCAAAACTAATTTTATTTAATTTTATATTTTATTCGTGGTACTTTATTCTTCTACTTGTTATTGTTATTATTATTATTTTTCAAGTGGGCACTTGTACATGTGTGTTCTTGTAGGTGAAAACTGTTCTGGGCACCTGTGAATTCGCTATGTTCTGCTATTCTGATTTGTATGCCGTTGGTTTTCCTTGAATATAAAAATAAAATAAAAATAAAATAAAAATATTATATTATGGATGAGATGATGACGATGAAAATCATTGAGTAGGTTTGTTAGAAAAGTGAGAAATTAATTTGTTTATTTTGATTACTGAGATATAAAATTTCCCCCGGCGGGCAGGTGAAGTCCTCCGAGCAGGAGCTGCGTCAGTCGTCGCTGGCCGTGGCGGGGGCGGTGTGTGCGGCGGCGCTGGCGTGGTGGGGGCGGGGCCGCGTGGCGGCGGCGCTGCCGCGTGCGCGTGCGCACCTCCGCGCCGGGACCGCTGCGCGCGCGCCGCGCCCCGCGCCGCGCCCCGACCCGTTGCCGCACGACACCATACACCACATACTGAACACCCTCAACCCGCCCAACAAGAGGCAGAACAAGCCCAGGAAGAACATCTAGATAGGGACGTACGCTACACACCGTACACGCGGTGGGCGGCAGGCCTCCACGGACCTGCTTTGTTCCACAACTGCCAGAAGTTTATCTCGCAGATTTCACTTACCCGGTGACGTTTCAAAACTAACATGCGAGCGATAATGGTTTTTTCTTCCATTAAAATCTTTATTGAACGTGGTTCGATCACCATACTTAAGTATTTTTACAAATTAGAATCGAAGAGAGTATTGTTTTACGATGAAGTAATCGCGGTTAGGTGTCGGTCTGTATCGACGGTGAAACACACGCGCTGGAGAAAAAAGTTTAAATCAATAGCAAACATTTCTATTTAATATTGATCCATCATTTGCGATATAAAATTCATATTAATAAAATTTGTTATTTAATCTCCTGTTTTCTTCCACGTTCATGATTTACCGCCAGTGAAGACCGATATTAAAGCTTAAAGCACAGGGGAGCGTGCGGGGACGTCCCGCGCGGCGCGCGCAGGCGGGGGGAGCCTCGGTACACGCTAGCTACAGCGGGGAGCGTGCGGGGAAGTCCCGCGCGGCGCGCGCAGGCGGGGGAGCCACTCTAGTTCTGTCGGGGAACACTGCGCGGACTGAACTCGTCGGAGGGTCTTCTCGGTTCAGTGCGGAGCCAACTTAATATCTACTCAGCGCAGGAAAACCATCCTAATTGTGTTTATCATTCGAGTCTTGTTAATAATTTTGTATATTTGCTTTTTCATGTATCTTAGTGTGAGATAGATTATAAAAAAAGTTTTTTATGCTCAAGTTTTTCTTCAGTCGTAAAAGTACAGGAAAACTAAAATATGATGATCTAAGCGAGTAGCTAGTACGTCGATACCTAACCTTCAAATCTGTACATTAACGTTGCCGATAGCAGTTACACCAAATCGTGAAGTGATTTTCTAATAAATGAGTATTCAGAAGAATCAGAAGTACAAGCCATAAATTTCCTGTGAAACTGATTGAGGCGAGTGCGCGCGCTGTGCCCGCGAGCACTGCGTCGTGCTTGTGGCCGCGTTAGATACTCGTACGGTCATGTTGATTCTATAGATTGCGACACATTCGGCTCAGGGTGGTGGCTGACGGCGTCACTGAGGACTCGGGAGTTTCTCGCCAATAACGTTTTTCACGATGAATGTTGGTCAGTCACCATCTTTAATTCTTATTAATTAAAGATTCTAGTATTTAGTTTTTTTTAACTGAAACTGAAAAAATGTAATCGAGAAGTGTTCGAGAAATAACAGGCGGGCTGAAAAGTACGTAGGCTAGCATATATTTTTTTTTTTGATAGAATTTGATTTTATTATTGAATATATAGTTCCCTTCGCGGGCGATACAACGAGTATAGCGGTCATACAATTTTTCGATACCATTTTTATGATACGATTTGTCTTTAGCCTCAAAATAGGCTTCAGTTTCGGCGATTACCTCTTCATCAGCGTGAAATTTCTGTCCAGCGAGCATCCTCTTGAGGTCTTAGAACAGAAAAAAGTCGCCGAAAGTCGTCGGCCAGATCTGGAGAGTACGGTGGACGCGGAAGCAATTCGAAGCCCAATTCATGGAATTTTGGCATCGATTTTATTGATTTGTGACACGGTGCATTGTCTTGATGAAACAGCACTTTCTTTTTCTTCGAATGAGGTCGCTTTTCCGCGATTTCGTCTTTTCAACGCTCCAATAACGCTACGTAATAGTCGCTGTTTATGGTTTTCCCCTTTTAAATAGTAATTTAATATTATACCATGAGCATCCCAGAATACTGATGTCATAACCTTGCCAGCCGACTTTTGCGTCTTTCCACGCTTTGGAGTCGGTTCATCGCGTGCAGTCCACTCGGATGACTGTCGATTGGACTCCGGTGTGAAATGATAGAGCCATGTTTCATCCATCGTCACATATCGACGCAAAAATTCGGATTTATTACGATTGAACAGCTTCAAACACTGCTTAGAATCATCGATCCGTTGTTGTTTTTGGTCGATTGTGAGCAGGCGCGGCACCCACTTTGTACAGAGCTTTCGCATATCCAAATATTCATTCACGATATGATCAACACGTTCCTTCGATATCTTTAGGGTCTCAGCTATCTCAATCAACTTCACTTTACGGTTATAAAAAAATATTTTGTGGACTTTTTTGATGTTTTCGTCGGTAACAGCCTCTTTGGGGCGTCCACTGCGTGCATCGTCCTCGGTGCTCATTTCGCCTCGCTTAAATTTAGCAAACCACTTTTCTAGAGTTGATTTTCCTGGTACAAAGTCCGAATAATGTTTATCAAGCCAAGCCTTGGTTTCAATAGTATTTTTTTTTCACCAAAAAGCAATGCTTTAATAACACATGAAATTCCTTTTTATATTTTTTTTTCAAATTACTAACAAAAGTTGTTTCACTAAAAATGCTATATCTCAGATATGAAATAGTGCAACAGCTGTCACATGTATAGACGCGTCTTTTAAAGGTTAGGGCTAACTAAAAATGATGAAAAATGGAGTTGATACTATCTAGCCTCATCTATGGCCCAGCCTACGAACTTTTCAGCCCGCCTAATATAGGCGAGGATTTTATTTTATTTATTGAAATGTTTAATTTATTGTTGATCATTTTCGATTATGAATATTTTTATGCATTTATGGTGAATGGTGATGATGAATTGAATAGTATTTCCGTAATTGTAAGGGTAACAAATAAAAAGACCGTTAATATATTTGAGTATTTTTATTTTTCTTACACGATATTTTTATGTTAATCGTTCCAAGTGAGAGATACTGGGGTGAAGAAGAACTTGGAGATTATAATGAATGTCACCGTTGTTCAGTCCTCCGACAGTCAGATGTGTAGTGTGCAGTCGAGGCGGAGCAGCGCGCGTCTTCACGCGTAGCAACTAGCAGTCTCCGAAGCGGCGCTCGCAGTCGGCGGCGGAGCGCGCGCGGTGGTCCCACAGCCGCGCATTCTCCTTGCTGTCGATGTCGGGGAGGACGACGAGTGAGTGACGAGACAGACGACCGAGTCTGTCTCCTCACTCACTCGCATTACGAAACTGGGGATTTAATTTACAGAGAAATGAGATTTTAGAGAGACCGACATTGGTATATTTTAGAGATACCGACATTGGTATATTTTGGACGGAGAGTAGTTTTTTTTCCTTAGTAAGACATTGTGTTTATTTAGATTTTAACTGACGACTATATCCTTTACTATATCATAAAAAGTTAACGAAATCGTATATTTTGGAGTAAAAAAAGTTCTGCTGTCGTAATATGAAAAGAACGCAGGTACTCACTTGACAAAGTAAAGTTCGAAAGCGGCCAGGAAGTTCCTCTGCGAGCGCGCGTGCAGCTTACATAGCTGCAGCTTCTCGCACTCCTCACTGGAAACAACAGAACATTCTATTTTTGAAGCTACCCTTATGGGTATATATATTTAGGTATATAACCAAACCACAGAGCTTACTAGGGAAACATTGCAAGGATAGCACACTCGAATATACATTGCACTTCCTCGCTGACGGCTCCGGGCTCCGGCTCCGGCCCATGTCCTTCGAGTTTGTTCATCGTGTGATCGAAAACATGAGATAACCTTGTGATGGTAAACCATCTATTCTGTGAAGCTCTATATTTTTCCGAGTACCGCAAAGAATACGCAAAAATTAAGTTTATTTATAGTTATATTTAGTTACAGTTACCTCCTTTTAGTCCTGATTTTGGCACTATCACCAGTGTCAGCCATTTCCAAGCTGAAGAGCGGGTTGATGAAGCGGCGGTGGACGTCATGCGCCTGCGCTGCTCGCTCGTGGACTCTCCCTCCCGCGGCGTGCAGGGCGCGGACTACCTCCGGTTCTCCATTATCTAGATCCGCGGTCTCGAGCGGTAGACCGACTACGGAGCACACAATACTGACTAAGAATAACGCGGCAAGTTTCTCCATTGCAATTAATATTTTCTAACTAGGTATAAAAATTATTCAGTGTTTCGAGTAGATATGACCGTACTCCCTCACGTTCTGACTTTATATAGGCCTCTCCCTCCACAGATAGATGCGCCTTTCGATAGTGAATATTAATACAAAGTATGTATGTCTGTCTGAATGTTTGTCTCTTCGATTTTCTAATATTCAGTTAATAGGTAGATCTCTGCCGTGTGCCATTAACTGGCTTTCCTTCGTTGCTCTGCGATCGTGTTTTCGAGGATGGAGCACACAGATTTAAAATATATATGTACACGCCACGAAAGAAGAGACTTCATCGGTCACGTGGTTAGACTTACGCAGTAGATGATTTGTAGGCCATTTTAACCGACTTCCAAAAAGGAGGAGGTTCTCAATTCGTGGGAATCTTTGATTCATGTATGTTTTCCGATTACTGGAAGACCGATTTGTTTTTTTTTTAATATGTGGTCCCATAGAATTTTTATCAAAATCTGTTCAGTATTTTGGTTTTTATAACAAAATAACTGAAAAAATATGTCATCCATGTAAACAAATTGCGTGTTTTGAAGTCGGTTTTTACCCGACTGCGTAAGAAGGAGGGTTATTTAGTTTTTTAAACGGTTAGTTGTGGCGGCAGGTGGCGAGGCGCTGGCGCCGGGCAAGCTACTCCCACGCGTATGTGCTCCCACGCATGCGCGCAGTGCTGTTCCTCGGCTGTAAGGTATTCGCTCTTATTAAGTATTTTGTGGCTGTTATTAAAATAATATTGAATCGTCACACTCACATCTGTGTTGTGCAGTACACCGCCGTTGCGATCCGAACTACTGACGAATGAAAAAGTACGTAGTTGCCATTGTGAAGCCTGCATAAATTGTTAAATAAAACGGGACAAAGCGTTAACTAATCAAAATGCGTTTATTCAACGTTTATGATTAACACTATAACAGCGTTGCCTAGAAAAAAAACAGTGACTTCTCTCAAAGCTAATACATTCTCAACGAACGATCAACTCATTTTTCGATGGCAAGAACATTGATTGAGACATGCATTAGCTTTGAGAAAACTCATTTGAATTTTCTCGATAACACTGTTTGCGCGCGACGCTGTTTACAACGCTGCTTGAGCGCGAGTATACCTGTGCGAAATCTGAGAAAACTCATTTGAATTTTCTCGATAACACTGTTTGCGCGCGACGCTGTTTACAACGCTGCTTGAGCGCGAGTATACCTGTGCGAAATCTGAGAAAACTCATTTGAATTTTCTCGATAACACTGTTTGCGCGCGACGCTGCTTACAACGCTGCTTGAGCGCGAGTATACCTGTGCGAAATCTGAGAAAACTCATTTGAATTTTCTCGATAACACTGTTTGCGCGCGACGCAATTTACAACGCTGCTTGAGCGCGAGTACCTATACCTGTGCGAAATCCCCACCAGTCGTGTCTGACAGGTGCCTTCCTTCTTGGCGCTTGTATTTGTAGGAAAGTAAAAAACAGCCGGGTGTTCCGTTCTTTTGCTGCAAGGTGTAAGAATAAATGGTTGCGTATGCATTTTTTTGGAATTTCGGTGAGAAACGGATGACAGTGAAAAGGTAGTGTATAGAATTTCTAAATAATTGAATAAAATTAGAAACAGCCGAGTGAAACAAGAGGCTGCAGCTAGTCCACGCTCCCACCGCACATACCTACTGTACGTAGTGAAGTGAACGTAGCGGATGGAGTGACGCGTTTCTAAATAATTGAGTAAAATTAGAAACAGCCGAGTGAAACAAGAGGCTGCAGCTAGTCCACGCTCCCACCGCACATACCTACTGTACAGTGAACGTAGCGGATGGAGTGACGCGTTTCTAAATAATTGAGTAAAATTAGAAACAGCCGAGTGAAACAAGAGGCTGCAGCTAGTCCACGCTCCCACCGCACATACCTACTGTACAGTGAACGTAGCGGATGGAGTGACGCGTTTCTAAATAATTGAGTAAAATTAGAAACAGCCGAGTGAAACAAGAGGCTGCAGCTAGTCCACGCTCCCACCGCACATACCTACTGTACAGTGAACGTAGCGGATGGAGTGACGCGTTTCTAAATAATTGAGTAAAATTAGAAACAGCCGAGTGAAACAAGAGGCTGCAGCTAGTCCACGCTCCCACCGCACATACCTACTGTACAGTGAACGTAGCGGATGGAGTGACGCGTTTCTAAATAATTGAGTAAAATTAGAAACAGCCGAGTGAAACAAGAGGCTGCAGCTAGTCCACGCTCCCACCGCACATACCTACTGTACAGTGAACGTAGCGGATGGAGTGACGCGTTTCTAAATAATTGAGTAAAATTAGAAACAGCCGAGTGAAACAAGAGGCTGCAGCTAGTCCACGCTCCCACCGCACATACCTACTGTACAGTGAACGTAGCGGATGGAGTGACGCGTTTCTAAATAATTGAGTAAAATTAGAAACAGCCGAGTGAAACAAGAGGCTGCAGCTAGTCCACGCTCCCACCGCACATACCTACTGTACAGTGAACGTAGCGGATGGAGTGACGCGTTTCGCACAAACTAATTCAGAACAAATAGGTACAGCGGTTAGGACATTCTGCAGAACGGATTCGGTAAACACTCATCTGTTGGGCAAACGGTGAATTCGACACATTATCGAATGAATCGTGAGACCCTGTGTGGATGTGGACATAGACGCATGGACGGGGTCTGAGGGCTGGCTTCCCAAACCAAAGGATAAATATGTACCTAACTTAGATACATTTTGGACTTTTCAAGGCTAGAGTGAATAGAGATATCTTTTAAATCGATGAACTCCATCTTCGGCTGCACCGTCGCCAGTCGCCTAATGAGTTGTTTATTTTGCTAAAAAAAGGCTAGGTCTTGCCTAGGTAGGGCTTCAAGCAGTAGATTCGTAGCGAGGTCTCATTAGATTCGTTAGAACTCCAACGAGCTTTTTCGTAATAAATAAAAATATTTTTTTATATAGGGTTTTTTTTTCAATATGTAACCCAAGGTGTAAAAAAATTAGCCATAAAACGTCTTTCATCGCATGCGCTGCGCAAACTTTATGATGAAACAAAAAAATGTTGTACAATATTAAAGAACATTTCAATATCTACAACAAAGTCCGCGGAACCATATATCCAACTATTTGTATTATGTCACTGGAACTTTAAACGAGTACTTTATTACATTTTAAAAGTTTATAGAAATGCTGACCAAAACCAAACCATCTTATCTATACCTTTGTATTAATCCTTATCCAAATAAATTATTTCGTATTAAAGACTTTTTCAATACCTGTAGATTACTTTTTGAATTATTCAAATCGGACGTTCCATTCAAAAGATATTCCGATTTTCAAAATATCAATCTAAACAAAATACTAATCTATGTACTTGTACATAAAAGCGATATACCACTAACTGCCACGAAATCTCAAAAACTACATAAGATATGAAGCTGAAATTCAGCATGTATGTTCCTTGTGGGGTATATAGGTTAGCTAAGAACGGATTTTGCGAAAGGGCTGAATTAAGGGGTAGAAATGGGGATAAACGAATGTATGAAAGTTCCTGGGTTTTGATGTTAGGTGGCATATTTGTATTTGGGTTACCTAATAGATATAAATTAATAACGCTATTATATTTTAGTGACAGGGATGAATTAATGTAACCCCCCCAAACTCACTCCTTAACCCTCTTAGAAATGCTCGACCGAACTTGATGCAATTGAAAATATTTGGTCTTTACTATACTAAGAAGATATGATGCCCTACCTTATATTAACTTAAATTAACTTAAATATATGGCCAGTGATTCGTCTAGTGGAGGACCTACTTGTTGTGACGCAATAACCGCAGAAGGGGAATTTGAGTCGATACCTTTCCTATATCAATATATTTGACTTATCGTTAAAATACAAGGATTAACCTACCTAATATGATAATATTTGTGTATACCTAGTTACTGGTGATTGAGACATTCAATTGCAACAATATAAATAACAGTTATAAAATATAATAATTCACTATAGTGTGCCGTAGGTTTTATAATGTTAAGCGACCGATGAACATGAAGATGACCCTTACTTGGAACCAAGATAGTTTTACCTAACTGAAATAGGAAGGTTATGTTGTGGGAATCCTATTTCTCAATATATGATAGAGTGGACTTATGTTCAGAGAGATTACTTTTACATCTTTTGTCACTAATTAATAATATACTGTCAAGATGTATTTTTGGAGCTAAGAGGTAGGGCTCCGCCTTCCGCCCTTGCGTACCACGAGGAAAACCAGCTAGCAATAACTAGTTATACCAACTAGTTGGTAAAAACCAGTCACACCAACCAGTTACCTACTAGGAACGCCCCATGTGCTGCGACCAGAGACTGGTTGGACTTTTAAGCACCCTGGCTCCATCAGAAACCTCCGGACTAACATCCTTTAGGAGGCCCTGTTTAGCAAATGGGAAATGAGTCTTTCTTGTACGTGTGTCAAAATTCCCTACTTCCTTAATAATGTAGCTAGACAAGAGGACGCAAAATCTTTCAAGTATGTCTGTGTTGGTATAGTATAACGTCAGGCCGAGATAGAAATAAGTTTGTATCGGAAAACTACCCATTCCGCTTAGAACAGCAATGTAGAATCGGAGGCTTTCCTGTTGGCCCAAAACCTATGGAAAATCCTATCGAAACAAAGTGGTTTACTTTGTTATTGCAAAAGGTGAGATGGTTGATTCTACATCTAGTTGAAGTCTTAAGCAATGCAACAGTGACTTTACTGCCTAGGTACGTTCCTGCCTATAGGTTGAACTTCCTGGTTCCAATACTTAGGTCTATAGCATTATTTATACTTTCAGTAGGTCTTAATCTTGACCTACAGAGATTCTTCAATTCTGCCAACAAGAATCGAATAATCCCTATAATAATTATCTAGTTATTTCTCTATATGCGAAACCCTTTGTTTACCGCGATGGATCCTTAACCTTAAATCATAGATGTATAGTATACTTTTGATGAATGTGTTTGTCCAGACGATTTGCTAAACATCAGGCAAGTATCAGTCGCCACATCAGCTATAATGTACCTATGTAGATGTTCTTCTTCTTCGACGTTGTTCTCCCGCAGGGAATTTATATCTAACCCTGATAAGTGAGGCAGTCTTTGATATAGCTCGGTAGCATGTATGTAATATAAAGGTACAAATACACTTCAACACTGCGTTATACAGCAATGACTACTCAAAATGCTGACACCTCTCTCTCGACAAGGTTAATCAGACAAACGGTTGGTCTTTCCTCACCGTAATAGAAATTACTGTAGAACTGGCACATCCTGGCCAAAGGCTTTTGTGTATCTAAACCTTAATTTAATGTAGTGATTATAAACTCAGACATATCTCAGACTGCCCGACTTTTACAACAAAATCTAGCTTTTCATGCAAATTACACAATTCCTATTTGCATATGTTGTTTGATACTTCCACTGAACTAAATGAGCATAGGTAGATTATGAACGAGATTCTTCCGTCCATTGTCAAATCAGAGACCAAGCATGAAGTAGGTACTTCCAAAATACAAAGGAATTTGAGGAGTTCATCCAATGAAATATATGAAACAACAATGCTTACATTTTTATTCGTAACGTGTTAAATATTACGGGTAGGGTTTCGCTAGTTTTGCCTAGTGAATCTAAATATAACTCTGGTTATTGAATTCAGTGATCCTTATTGTATGTGTTGTTCAGATCGCTGATGTCAAGATAAAATGGTTATAATATTTAAAGGTATAAAGTGTTCCTTATTGAATTGATTGTTCAGAACACTAATATACTGTTCATAAGAAGAATTTACTCATCCATTTTGGTAGAAGTAACACCAATAAAACATAAACCTTTTAGAGATCCTTGTTGAATAAGTAGAATCTACCTACTTAACTGATAATATCCTACCTGAAACGTTAATTGTTAAGAACCCATTTTAACTCCTTATTTTATTGTATTGTTCAGAGTCAAGGGTCCCCCTGCCTATCACAAGACCTACCGACAAAATTAGAGAATTGAATTTTGTGCATGTCTTCTGGAACTCCAAGGGGTTTCCAGAAGTTGTGTAAATGAGATGATGTGTGTGTTCTTCTTTGTGGAGTGTACTTAACCCTTCCTAATACGAATTAAAAGAACTACGTCCCTAGCTAACTACGTATTTGTTAATAATAGCTATCTTCTAGCTATTATAACAAATCTAACCACTACCCCACCGTGAACTCGGGTTCACACGGAACTGCTCCAAAGCTATAGACGCTTCCTCACGCCCGATTCCACGTCTACTAAGCTATACTACCAGTTTAGATGGCGAGTCTGAAATACCTACTGGCCCCTGGCTCCCTACAATCTCTCCAGCAACTTCATCGATAGTTACAAGGAGATTACCCTACAACGCGAAGGGCAGTCAGGAACCAATTCTAACCAAAATTCTGGTGGAAATCCATCCGCGCACTACTTCTTTCTATGCTGCCAGAATTCGAGAAAGAACCAATCCCCGACCAGAGACCTCAAATCCTCTACTCCTGGTCGCGTCTCAAACAACCAGCCGCCTAACAAAACGTAACAAAAGGGGACAGCGTCGTATGGTCTCCAACTTCCGTTTGAAGCTCATGACGACACTAGCAATAACCACTTTGGGGTTATAATTAATAAGACTCCGCAGTTGCTTTCCCTAAACACCCACGCCATGTTTAACCGGAGGTTCATACTCAAGAATCATACACCAATCCGTGCATCTACTTTTCGGTATCAGCCGGACCAGCACACAATTCCATTCCGAACTCTCAGGCCAAACAGGACGCGCACTCTCACAATAATCTATCCCCGCATCATCTCTAACAATAAGTAAAATAATAATCTAACACAAAACGTTTTCAAGTAAAACGTTAGCAAATGAAATTAACGTAAAAGAACACTTCAAAATAATTTAAGTTTTAAAAGAAGACTCCCCGCAATCGTTAATCTAAAAATAATTCTATTTCCCAAATGAGCAACCAGCGAGAGTAACGTCTAACGCGAAAGCTACGAAGTCCTAGCGCCCAGTGAGCACCAGAACCCAGAACGAGTGAATTCAAAAGAAGGCGAATCATTTTCTTTTACGTATCAATCCCCACCAAGAACTACGCCTACTCGTCACGACTTAAGGCTTCGCGCGCACTCAACCTAAACATACACCGAACTTGCAAATGACCGCCTTCCGAAATTAGTAAATAACAAAATACGCTTCCGTCACCCGTAATCAGTATCTGTACCTTTGGGCATACAATACTTAAATGACCGCTCCCCATTATAACTCACTTTTAGCAATATCATGATAAATTCCAGCAAAGTAGGTTTGGTCGTTCTACAATAACGGTTATAAATAAGGTGACAAAGTGCTGTAGACCAAAACATCGTCACCATTAAACATTCATAGATTCAACATACATACACACGTAATTAGCAATACTACTTAGTAATACGAAAACCCTTTTAACAACTGTAACCTTTCATTTATTCACCACTGTCTTTGACCGTATAGATATTTAGGTAACTATGGTCGATATATCCGAATTACTGCATGAAAATATGAATTTCCGAGAAATAATAATATAATTATCTTATAAGAGTAGTATTGTAAATTTGATATAAATAAATGTATTTTAATCTTTACAATAATTTACCGTGACGTCACATATGATGTATTCATAAAAATAAAATATTTAACTTCTGGAGTGTGCGCCGGCGCTTAGCCTTTTTCCAAGAACCGATCGTGCAAGTCTAAATATGGAACTGACAATAACAACTATTTTTTGGATCTACCCTCAACATTTTCTCATTAAATTATTCAACTAATTCAAAGGACTTTAAACTCTATTCTCATGACGTCTGTATACCAAATTGCATACTTGTACACATACTATCAAGAATGCAGCCTTCTTTCCATGAAACGCTTGTGCAAGTCTAAATATAGAACGAAATGCTCCAATACTTATTTAATTACTAAATGAAGGTAGCTCCAGTAAATAGTATTGAGTTAATATACTTCCCATTAAATTTGGTGTTATGCTTCCAAAACAGGCATTCATAATAATATTATAAGCCATTGATCTCAAATATAACCTTGACTGACTAAATAGCATTATTTGGTATTTGTTAATGTTTTATATAACGCATCTTAAAATAAATTCTATAACTAATTAAAAATAAGGGAAATACTTATAATTACAGATAAATTAATGTAGACGAGATAAGTTTATTTGTTATCTTTATTCCATATTTTGAACATTTAGAGTTATGTTGACTACATGTGAGTAACGGATAGTTCTGGACCGTTACAGTCGCCCGCTAATTCTTTTAACCGGCTAAGACTTTGAAAAGTCCGACGGAGGAAAGAATTACTTAAATTATTATTTAAATCTCACATGTATTCAACCCATTAAATAACCTTTATTATTTTTTTATTCCCCACCCATACGTTGTCAAGATTCCAGCCATGGCAATAAATTATGTGTAAGAAATGCACAATGTTCCCTATATACAATATGATCGTGTTTTTAAACTGACTTTTAAACAACAGACTCATTCTTCAGAATCAAAGTTCGTCAACAAATTCACTATAAAAAAAATAGACCCTCCCACAAAGCAACCCCCACCAACCAAGATCATCTTTGTTTGTGAGACAAAAAGCTCCAGAAGAGAGACATGGGTAAGGCACCGAGTAGATACTTTCCTGATCCACTATATTGGCGACTAATACATGTACCTTCCTAGTGAGAGAATACTCATGCGGACAAAGGTATAAAATGTTATAGATCCTTTGCTCCACTATGATTATAAATTCAAAATCATATTGGTTAAACGTCAGCGCTTATAAGTGTGCGTAAATTTCTTTCCTGCGTGTAGAGTATGTAAACCATCAAAATTGACTTATGTCAATGCTTCCAATTACCTAGCCAGCATCTCCATCGATAGTTTACATTGAGTATGTGTTTTACCAATTCTTGAACCTTGACAATAGTTCAGTTAACCTCAATAGTGCTGAGATCTAGAACCCCTTAAAATTACACACAAGTCTCGATCACAGCCAGTCTTTCGTTGCCTTACACGCACGTTCTAGAAATCATCACTAAACAGTCAATGAACAACTTCTATGCGCTTAGTAACTTGATTTAAAATTTGACAAATTTGATTTAAAAGAAAAATTGTAAGTTACCTCCAGTACCATATTTCCAATACCTTTACCTCCATAGTCAAACGTACCACCATACCAGAAACCTTACCAGTTTAGTAATTATAACCCAATAAAACTCAATACCTCCTTTTTTTGTTTATTTATTTATTAATTACCAAACCCAGGAATTACCCTCCTTCCGTTACCATTATATTTAGATACCAAAACCAAACCATTACCTTTCCTGTAAAATAAAACAAATAAGAAAACCAATAAATGTCTCAATATATTTACTTTATAAATAACTAATCATCAGAACCTGTAAAAAAAAAGCAACACAAATAATAAAAAGGAAAACATTTTTTTTCCATTTAATATTTTTTTATAGTTACGCAATATACTCGTAATGTGTTAAATAAAACCTTTGTTTACGTATACTTAACAACAACCACATTTGACGCTTCGCCTTAAATAAACTTCCGGTACATAAATATTAAATCAAGATAATTCTTAATATACGTTATAATGGTCACACAATATTTCTTGTTAAATTATTTAATTAAAGCTAAGAAGAATAAAAGCTAACAATTTCCAAAGTTCTTTATTATTTTTACCTATTTTTATTCCTGTATATAGATATATCATCGTAACGCATAACCAAATACCTCACCGATGGAACACGCGACGCTATCGTTTACATTCTTGCCTATCCACTAATTAAAGTCTACCTTGAAAGTAACTCCCATTTAAATTAAATGGATACATAGAACTGGTTCTCTCAAAATTCCCGTTTTCACAAGGACAATAAAAGATTCCTAAATGAGATTAGTGTTCTTATTATTATGTTTTCACAATAAATATATAAACCAAAAATATCATAAAACTTAACTCCCAGGGTGCTGTCGTCAACGCAGTGGTAGGCTCAATCTTATTCCTAGTAGTATCGACTGTAAAACTGTATAATTAATTTTAATTTGTATACCACTAAAGTACACTAGCTATTCTACTCTGCTTCACTCACATAATTATGAATATGTTTGCTAAAGTGCATGATGATGATGATAATGATGATGATGATGATGATAAAATACGGCACATGACTATCCCCACACTGCCATACTATCTCCGTATCCAACTCCATAACAATCAGTTCAGCCATTGAATTGCAATGATAATATATTATGGTAACAAACAGACAGTATCAACTTTGGTCATAAATCATTAGTTCATTTAAATATTACTCCAAGTTTCATAACAATAGGTTTGGCTTTTCAAATGTAAAAGTGCATAAAGTATTAGAAACAAAATTACTTGCGCCCTTTTTCTTGAGTTAGATTGACCGACGACAACACCATTCCCATACGAACCTTCATCAGAATCGGTTCAGCCATTCAATTATGACGAGCGAGCATAAACTTTTGATTGTAAAATAAGCTAGGTCGATCTACTGCTATCCTTATAAAGTATTTCACTAGAATCGGTTCAGCCGTTAAATTGTGCAAAAGATAACCTTGACTTCTGTTATAATATAGTTAAATAAATGTCAAACAAAAGAACACCATTAAATTACTTATATACAACTAGCTGCGCCCGCAGTTCTAATCGTGCAGTAATGAAAAATGATGATGATGATAATGTTTTTTTTTTTTATAACCGTCAACCCCGACAATCCCAAACATAACACAAAATATATACTTATCAACAAAATCTATCAATCCGTTCCGAAGTTATTCTTCTACATACTTCCGAAATTTAATATTTATTTATATAGGTTGTATTTTATTTAACATCTAAGTATACTGTGCATTTATTCCTAATAACTACTTCATTTGACCAAACTCACTTCACAGAAAGTTTGACGTTATTATTTTATCACTAAGTTACAAACAAAATAAAATATTTTTAAGTAACTATTAGAAAATGTTCTAAGTTACAACGGAACTAATTTTTGAAGCACCATACATACTTATTTACGAGAAAGCCGAAAACTAAAACTAACCAAATAGTAATATTTGTTACGTAGTTTCATTTTTTAATGTGACAAGGTTCTTACATTTCATAAAGCTATTAAAAATACTACGTACGACATCTAGTGTCACGTCAAGTGTCACAATTCGATTACCCAACATTGATTCTTAAACCTTATCCTGCTTTCTGTCCCGTCAATCTAGTTCGCAACGTAACCAACAGATGGCGTTATCCATATAAAATATAAATACGTAAAACAAACTGTAAACAAATTCGATTCATTTCTACCAGTAAATTATAGATTAGTAGATTTTAACATAATTTATATGAAATTGCATCAATTATAGTCAAAGAATAATTGTTATTATTTTCCCGAACGAAGTAAATAGTTAGATGTTCGTTTCGTTCAAAATGTTCCGAAATATTTTAAACACATTAAATAAACTTCTTATTATTCTAAAATCTTCAGAATTTTTCTAGCGCTATCCTTTGTTATAAAACATTAACTACCCTAATTCACAAGTTATCTGAATATTAAAATGAATCACTAAAAGGTACCCCAGCACGCGGCACTGTTATCGCATAATCGTTTAAATACAATAGTTCCGCTATTTTTCCGTAGGACATTTTGTATGAACAACTTTTTATTATGCCTATTATTTAAAATATCATTTTACAATAGATTATGACATATTCCGAAAAAATATTTATAGTGGGAGATTTAAAAGTTTTCCGAGTTAGTTATTTTAAAATAATGAGTAAAAATATGGATTTATATTCTATTTGTAGCGATTAGATTTATCATAATTTATTCTTCAAAATAACTTGATAGTATAAAACAATTTGATATCGTCGCCGTGCCCCAAAGCCAGTATTCAGTCATGCTAAAGATTTACGAACGATATCTACAATGTAACAAACTACTACTCGCGGGAATTTTCAAAATATAGAAAGAACGACATTTCATTTTATAGAAAATAAATCACTATTTTCTAGTAATATATAGAGGCCTATAAACTTAATCTGAATGTACAAATACACATTCAGCTTTTAATACCATTTTAAATTATTATTTAAACCAAAACTTTCGTCATACATAATCTGTGAAATCGTTCATTCATTTGCGAAACAGCTTTAGTGAAATGTCATTCCAAAACACTTATCCGATTAATAATCGAATAGCAACTCAAAATCCAATATTCGAACACTAGAAATATATTTATTTTCTCGTTTACAACAAAATGGGTACAACTAATCGTAAAATAACTATTTTTAGATACAACAATAATACATGATACGCCAATGTAACATACAATAATTAGTGACACACCCCTGAATGTTTTGCTCAATCGAATATTTAATGTTACAGTACAAATTAGCAATAACTAACTATAGGTTTACGCTATTTTATTTTTTTATTTTATAATAGCTTATCACCTTGTTGTTTCTAAAAACAACTTCAATCAAAACTACTTCCTTAGAAATTAATTAAGATATGCCGTTGTTATAAATTGGTACTCCCAACAATAAAATTACTAGCTCAAAATACACAGATGGTTAGAAATTCTACCGAACTGTAAATAAACTTGTGTTGGCTCCATAAACCGATAAAATGTTACAAATGCGAATACTGTCATGACTACATTTATAAGGTAAATTCAAATCCAAAATGTTCGAATAATCGATTCTGCCGCTACTCGTAATGGTTCCGATTTCTGGCGAAGCATCCCTAATTGTTTACAACTTGTCGGAATTCTATTTTCAAACAGACAGAAATTTTACAATAAACAATTTAGTTTTTTAGTTCTGGCGTGTTTTTCTAAATTTAAGTATTACAAAACATAATTATGTTATTAGTAAGACAGTCGTCATGTAGTTTGAAGATCCATACAATATGATTCAAATAATACTCCATTCCTGGTCAGTCTCAACTCTTTGGTACTTGATTTCTGAAAAGTTGAATTAACTACGCCCAAAACAACGCCCGCTAATCTTCATATAATTAACAACTCTGAAACATAACATGTTTTAGTATACGGTAAGTTATTATTCGTTTTAATAAAGCATTGGTTTTACTTTACCTTCTACCATACTGTACATTCATAACAATTTTTTCTTGTTGCAGCTACATGAAATAACAGTAAAGAGAAATCTACGCCCCCGGAGCACCCAAAACTAGAAGTCACCTCAATTACAAGCCGATCAACTGAATATTATGGCAGAAAACTACTGTTTACAACTTAGCACGGATGATATGATATAGTGACATAAAATAACCTAAGGTTTGTATTAGACAGCTACCAATTAACTTATGCTATACTAAGGCCAATGCTTGGCACTTCCCGCATCTAGTGTAATAAAAGTTACTAAGTCTGTTAACTGAATGACCGCCACTCACATTGTGCTTGTTATTTACAATTTACAACTATATTAGATATACAGTTTAAGAGGATGATTACAAACACAATTATGACAAAACTACCTAACCAAATAGTATGACTGTTTACTTCATTGCAGACTTTTAACTAAGTTTATTTTTTGTTTTAGGAAACAATTGACTTGCTTTATCAAGCCCCTGAGAAGCCGCCCGCTATGTTTCAAGACATCTATTTTGATGAACTACAGGCTAATTCTATGAATGTTAATGAATCAAATAATTTAATATGAATCTACTTGAAACCACATTTCCTATATATCTAAGTGTAACCAAGTTAGATGTGTTAGTGATAACAGTGTATAATAGTGCCTGTGATATAAAATAAAATAAGAGATTTCATTTGTTTTACAAACTACAACACCGCTTGAGTTATCTAAACGTTTGTTACTGAGTAAGTACCTATTATTTTAATTGTAAATATTGATATGCTTGTTTATAATAAAATATCCAATGAGAACCTAAATCTAATTTTATAGAATATGAAGTCTAGAAATCAATCATTTTATTTTTAAGTACCTTACTTGACCCGCCTGTACCAATTTACAAATAATTTACTATCAGGATATGACTTAAATCTACTTAGAGTATTGTTTTAATTAATACAGCTACCCGACTGAACAAAAATAAGTAACATCTGATTGTCTCTTCACCAGTAAATTAGGGCTAACCTTTATAAAGAATTTCTAACAATAATTGATATTTTAAAATACAATAATATGACCGAAGGTGAGTGATAGAAATATATTTTCCCTAACCAGTTTTTTTTTTTTTTTTTTTTTTTTTTTTAACATTGCTCGACTATTTGGAAGTAGGTAGTTAAATCCTAGAATAGTTATATAGTGACCTAACATAAACATACTTTTCCTAATTGATTAGATCTGACCCTACAAGTCCCGACTCAAATCCCCATTCGTACCATTTCACAAGCAACATTTTGCCTAAAAAGGCGTTTAATTAACTACATAACTAGGAAGGAAGTAAATAGAATATATATATAATACTTGACATGTAAATAGAGTTATGTTGATATGTAATATAGACAATTATGTGTAGTGATGAATAAGAAAATAAACCAGATAGGTAATATTTAACTATAAACTAAAGGTCTCTAAATAGAAAATAAATTAATAGTTCAGATCCTGTGTCACGGCATACCTTTTGTAAACCTTGTGACCTACTTTGATCTTGACCTACAGAGATTCTTCAATTCTGCCAACAAGAATCGAATAATCCCTACCATAATTAAGTATTTAGTTATTTCTCTACATGCGAAACCCTTTGTTTACCGCGATGGATCCTTAACCTTAAATCATAGATGTATACTTTTGATGAATGTGTTTGTCCAGACGATTTGCTAAACATCAGGCAAGTATCAGTCGCCACATCAGGTATAATGTACCTATGTAGATGTTCTTCTTCCTCGACGTTGTTCTCCCGCAGGGAATTTATATCTAACCCTGATAAGTGAGGCAGTCTTTGATATAGCTCGGTAGCATGTATGTAATATAAAGGTACAAATACACTTCAACACTGCGTTATACAGCAATGACTACTCAAAATGCTGACACCTCTCTCTCGACAAGGTTAATCAGACAAACGGTTGGTCTTTCCTCACCGTAATAGAAATTACTGTAGAACTGGCACATCCTGGCCAAAGGCTTTTGTGTATCTAAACCTTAATTTAATGTAGTGATTATAAACTCAGACATATCTCAGACTGCCCGACTTTTACAACAAAATCTAGCTTTTCATGCAAATTACACAATTCCTATTTGCATATGTTGTTTGATACTTCCACTGAACTAAATGAGCATAGGTAGATTATGAACGAGATTCTTCCGTCCATTGTCAAATCAGAGACCAAGCATGAAGTAGGTACTTCCAAAATACAAAGGAATTTGAGGAGTTCATCCAATGAAATATATGAAACAACAATGCTTACATTTTTATTCGTAACGTGTTAAATATTACGGGTAGGGTTTCGCTAGTTTTGCCTAGTGAATCTAAATATAACTCTGGTTATTGAATTCAGTGATCCTTATTGTATGTGTTGTTCAGATCGCTGATGTCAAGATAAAATGGTTATAATATTTAAAGGTATAAAGTGTTCCTTATTGAATTGATTGTTCAGAACACTAATATACTGTTCATAAGAAGAATTTACTCATCCATTTTGGTAGAAGTAACACCAATAAAACATAAACCTTTTAGAGATCCTTGTTGAATAAGTAGAATCTACCTACTTAACTGATAATATCCTACCTGAAACGTTAATTGTTAAGAACCCATTTTAACTCCTTATTTTATTGTATTGTTCAGAGTCAAGGGTCCCCCTGCCTATCACAAGACCTACCGACAAAATTAGAGAATTGAATTTTGTGCATGTCTTCTGGAACTCCAAGGGGTTTCCAGAAGTTGTGTAAATGAGATGATGTGTGTGTTCTTCTTTGTGGAGTGTACTTAACCCTTCCTAATACGAATTAAAAGAACTACGTCCCTAGCTAACTACGTATTTGTTAATAATAGCTATCTTCTAGCTATTATAACAAATCTAACCACTACCCCACCGTGAACTCGGGTTCACACGGAACTGCTCCAAAGCTATAGACGCTTCCTCACGCCCGATTCCACGTCTACTAAGCTATACTACCAGTTTAGATGGCGAGTCTGAAATACCTACTGGCCCCTGGCTCCCTACAATCTCTCCAGCAACTTCATCGATAGTTACAAGGAGATTACCCTACAACGCGAAGGGCAGTCAGGAACCAATTCTAACCAAAATTCTGGTGGAAATCCATCCGCGCACTACTTCTTTCTATGCTGCCAGAATTCGAGAAAGAACCAATCCCCGACCAGAGACCTCAAATCCTCTACTCCTGGTCGCGTCTCAAACAACCAGCCGCCTAACAAAACGTAACAAAAGGGGACAGCGTCGTATGGTCTCCAACTTCCGTTTGAAGCTCATGACGACACTAGCAATAACCACTTTGGGGTTATAATTAATAAGACTCCGCAGTTGCTTTCCCTAAACACCCACGCCATGTTTAACCGGAGGTTCATACTCAAGAATCATACACCAATCCGTGCATCTACTTTTCGGTATCAGCCGGACCAGCACACAATTCCATTCCGAACTCTCAGGCCAAACAGGACGCGCACTCTCACAATAATCTATCCCCGCATCATCTCTAACAATAAGTAAAATAATAATCTAACACAAAACGTTTTCAAGTAAAACGTTAGCAAATGAAATTAACGTAAAAGAACACTTCAAAATAATTTAAGTTTTAAAAGAAGACTCCCCGCAATCGTTAATCTAAAAATAATTCTATTTCCCAAATGAGCAACCAGCGAGAGTAACGTCTAACGCGAAAGCTACGAAGTCCTAGCGCCCAGTGAGCACCAGAACCCAGAACGAGTGAATTCAAAAGAAGGCGAATCATTTTCTTTTACGTATCAATCCCCACCAAGAACTACGCCTACTCGTCACGACTTAAGGCTTCGCGCGCACTCAACCTAAACATACACCGAACTTGCAAATGACCGCCTTCCGAAATTAGTAAATAACAAAATACGCTTCCGTCACCCGTAATCAGTATCTGTACCTTTGGGCATACAATACTTAAATGACCGCTCCCCATTATAACTCACTTTTAGCAATATCATGATAAATTCCAGCAAAGTAGGTTTGGTCGTTCTACAATAACGGTTATAAATAAGGTGACAAAGTGCTGTAGACCAAAACATCGTCACCATTAAACATTCATAGATTCAACATACATACACACGTAATTAGCAATACTACTTAGTAATACGAAAACCCTTTTAACAACTGTAACCTTTCATTTATTCACCACTGTCTTTGACCGTATAGATATTTAGGTAACTATGGTCGATATATCCGAATTACTGCATGAAAATATGAATTTCCGAGAAATAATAATATAATTATCTTATAAGAGTAGTATTGTAAATTTGATATAAATAAATGTATTTTAATCTTTACAATAATTTACCGTGACGTCACATATGATGTATTCATAAAAATAAAATATTTAACTTCTGGAGTGTGCGCCGGCGCTTAGCCTTTTTCCAAGAACCGATCGTGCAAGTCTAAATATGGAACTGACAATAACAACTATTTTTTGGATCTACCCTCAACATTTTCTCATTAAATTATTCAACTAATTCAAAGGACTTTAAACTCTATTCTCATGACGTCTGTATACCAAATTGCATACTTGTACACATACTATCAAGAATGCAGCCTTCTTTCCATGAAACGCTTGTGCAAGTCTAAATATAGAACGAAATGCTCCAATACTTATTTAATTACTAAATGAAGGTAGCTCCAGTAAATAGTATTGAGTTAATATACTTCCCATTAAATTTGGTGTTATGCTTCCAAAACAGGCATTCATAATAATATTATAAGCCATTGATCTCAAATATAACCTTGACTGACTAAATAGCATTATTTGGTATTTGTTAATGTTTTATATAACGCATCTTAAAATAAATTCTATAACTAATTAAAAATAAGGGAAATACTTATAATTACAGATAAATTAATGTAGACGAGATAAGTTTATTTGTTATCTTTATTCCATATTTTGAACATTTAGAGTTATGTTGACTACATGTGAGTAACGGATAGTTCTGGACCGTTACATTAAGGAGGACAATCCCCTGACGGAAATGTTCCATGAAGGTACCACGACTTTAACTCCAGGGGCATAAACTTTAGTATTTGAGTGTTCAAATGAATAATAACGAACACTTTATAATATTTTTACGGCAGGGCTGAAGGGTGTCCAGGGTGTTATTCTATGAAATACCCACCTTAAATATAATTATAATATTTGGTTTCGCGTGAAGGTATCGAGTTGACATTAAAACAATATACGCAGATCCGTAGTCTCTTGCTGCAGAGAAAAATCAAACTTCTCATTTTTCATAAAAAAATTACAGCCGAAAATGTCGCAAAAAACGCATATTTCGGCGCTCGCGAGGGAATCAACACCTACGGGGTACTTCCCGCTCACCTACAACTGGGATATTTGGCGAGAAGCATTGTTATAAACTGTACTCTTTTAATTTAATAACAAAAATATAGGATCTTTATGCAAGGAAGGAGGGTCCAAATTTTAAAGTGCTTTAAACGTATCATGTGGGGTATCATACGAAATAGCTTCATATTAGCATAAGCTACGAGTAAAACAGGTTTTTAAATATTTTTACGATGTATATTTTCGGTTTATGAAGGAAAATATAAAAAAAATATATAATTTCCCCCTTTTATCTACTAGTTTGTACGGAACCCTCGGTGGGCGAGTCTGACTTGCACTTGGCCGGTTTTATTTATATGATATGTGAGAGAAAATATGCAAGCACGTATAGTCGAGTACCTGTCTTGAAATGAACTAGTCTCATTCCGCGATTGTAGCCCGATCTAAAAACTAACTCGTAATGGACACGTACACTTGTCAAAAAGAAGCACCATACAAGTGTGAGGAACACAACGATGGATCTATTCCATTCATAGTGAATTAATGAACAATTTATGAAAATCAAAATGAGAGCTCTCAGTTTGTCCGTCAGTCAAATTCATTCAGATACAGTAGCTCAGACAGTAGTCTTCTTCTAGTTCTTACTCGTTCAGAATTCTAGTTCTTGGTTGTCGTTCTTGCACGTTTGGTGTAAACGCTGAAAACGAGCTTTCATTTACATTAAAAGATCACGAAAGAATGCTCTCGTTCTAGCTCTAGCTCTTTATTCGTCCGAACGCCGATTTATATCACTAAAATAATTAGTTAGGGTACTTAGGGATAGAATGCGCATTCGCTCGTCTGATGATCGGCCGAAGACAGAAGACGGACGATGAGGCGACGGGACGGGACGCATATAGAGCGGCGTGTGCAGACAGACGGCACGGTTGCACGTCGTTAGTTAACAACGAGCACGTTGCTCTTTATCAGTTCTACAAATATAAAGTAGCTACGAGTAGGTACGGGTCGGGTACTGACAGAGTCTGAGCCGTGGTGGTGAGTGGTGTTTGTTGCTGGAGGTACGAGTACCTACGCAGCGGTTGACGTGAATCAGGCTCTAATGTACTCTAACTGCTCTAACTATAAACTTATATATTAACTTAAGTATTTCCGCGGTCTTCACTCAATACTGAGCTATTTTTGTGGAAAATATTTTTTCTATTGTACCTCTATTTTTAACCGCCGACATTAGATTAAATCTAAGCCGCCGACGAAAAAGAAGATTTGTTAGTTTGTATGTTGCAACGTTTGTAAAGTCTTCTCTGTCGCACAGATGATGGATTGACCAGAGCAAGCTGCTTATACTAACAACGGTCTATTTATTGAAGAAAATAAATAAAGATAACTGAATCAATTGTTTCTCAAAGAACATTTATTTAAAAAAAAAATATTTCAATGATCACTTTTATGTTTATTTTATTCACCAAGAGACGTAAGGTTTTCAGTGTCGTAGGCTATATTTTTTGTAACTATTTCATAATAAACAAGTGATTTTACTAGAATTATTGTAAAGAATGCGCATTTATAATCTTACACCTACGGCGATTATACGCATATTAATAAGAAAACAATATTTATTTAATTCTTGCACTATCCTTACAGATCCTATTGCGATAGCTGTCCAGTCCACTATACATATAGTCAATATGCTAGTCTTCCATATTACTAAAATTCATAATAAAATTATCTATATTATATCTATCTATCTATATTTGTATGTTTGTCCGCGCATTACGCAAAAACTAGACGTCGTATTCCAAAAATTCTTTTTTTTATTGAATAAATCTTCAACTTAATTAATTATTAATTCAAATTAATTCAACTTAGGAGTCGCTGTAAGTTTTATCAAAATCGGTTCAGTAGTTTTCAAGATATTGGCTTTTGAACACTCACTTCGTTCATCGCAACTGCAGAGCAGTGTCTACACCTTATATTTCAATTGTTTGATAGACAGTGACATGAGCGGGGATGCGCTTTGACGACCGTTTTTAACCAACTTCAAAAAAAGGACGTTATCAATTTGAACTGTATGTTTGTAATATTGTCAGAACTTCGCAGTTTTTGTATATGTTAGTCTATACAAGCTTCTAAACCTGGGTGAAAAATTTCATAAGTGTATGTATCCTTGTATGTTTGTCCACGCGCGTATTACGCAGAAACTAGAAGTCGTATTGCAACAAAACGAGTAAATACTATTAAAAATGAATAAATAATTAAAAAAAACGACTTCAAACTGAAAAGAGAGAAATAACACGAAGAAAATCAGTACAAGGCGTCTACCTAAGTAGGTAATTATGTAAACCAACTATTTTTGAGGTCGGTGTCTGTATAGACTTAATTGATGACAGTTTAGGTCCTGACACCGACCTCAAAAATAGTTAGTTTACATACCTACTTAGGTAGACGCCTATAGCCCGGCAATCTCGTGCGCGACCCTCCTGCGGGGTGACTGACGGTGGCGGGGACGAGGTACCCAAGATGTCAGCGGGTAGCGGGTGGTGTAGCGGGGAAGGGAAACGCGTGCATCTGCGCGTCAAATACGGCAGTCTCGGCCGCGTAGTAGAAGCTGCAACACGTGCTTGATATTCCGTACTACTTAAAGCTCGACGCACACGAGATTAAGATATCAGGATGAGTAAGGCTATCTCAAGACAACTTAAGGAAGTTGTACATAAAGTGTACAAATTTTTTGAAAGGCGAAAAAATGACCGAACATCGGCCGAATACGCAAACGACATTAATTTAGCAAAAACTGTTGCTGAAGCCACAGGTTTGTCTGAAACCAGCGTAAAAAAAATTATAAAAGAAGCTAGAATCATGGAAGCACAAGGCAGCACAGCGACTTTAAAATCACCACGGAAAAACCGTTTTCCTAAAAAAAGGATTCAAATCGACAATTTTTCGGAAGGTGTCATACGAAGAAAAATTACACAATGGTATACTGTCAAAAAATGTATCCCGTCGTTGAAAAAGTTGAATGCGGAATTGAAACAAGACAATATACTTTATTGCTCACGTGAATACTTGAGACGGACAATAACATTAATTGAACGTCACGACATAATGCGCCTGCGGTGGCATTACATCAGAGACATTAAAAAATACTGCCGAGAGGGTAAGTCAATAATTTTCCTAGATGAAACCTACGTGAATAAAAATCACGTGACACAAAAATGCTGGCAGTCTGATACAGCACGCGGGGCTATGCAAAACATCGGTAAAGGACCTCGTATTGTAATTGTACACGCTGGCAGTCGCAATGGCTTTGTACCTAATGCTTTATTGATGTTCAAATCGCATTCCAAGACCGGTGATTATCATGGAGACATGAATGCCACAAATTTTCGAAAATGGATCGATGAAAAACTGTTACCAAACATTCCTCCGAATTCTGTTATTGTAATGGACAACGCCGCTTACCATAGCACTCAGATCGATAAAAAACCTACAATGTGTACCCTGAAAAGCGAAATGCAGCAGTGGTTAGAACGGCGAGGTGTTCAGTATGATAGCGCTATGCGTAAATGTGATCTAATGAAAATAATTAATGCGCAAAACACGGAGAAACAGTACAAAATTGATGAAATATTAAAGGAACATGGACATATCGTGCTTCGCTTACCCCCATACCATCCGGGTGGGGGTACGTAAAAGGCGAGCTTGCAAGGACTTCCATTGATTCGAACTTAGATAAAAAGTTAAAAGCTTTAGAATTGCTTTTTTCTAATTATTCGGTTGAACAGTGGCGCGATTGTGATAATCACGTCATACAAAACGAGGACGAATATTATAATTCAGATAGAGTGAGTGATGTGACGATGAAATGGACAGGTGTCAGGTACGTTATTGTTTATTAACATAATCGATTATTATTGCTTTAACTGGGCAGAGCTAGTTTTAGCTGCTCAAGCTATCATTCTCGGAATCAGGTCATTGTAGGTATGTGAAGTTGTTTGTTATTTCTATAGTACATTTTTATCTTTTTAGATTCATAATTCAACTGAATGAAAACGACGATGATGGTGACGACGAAAGTGATGAAGTAGATCAAACAGAGAGTGAACATGAAAGTGATATGGAAATTGATTTATAATAAAACAATCTATCATAATTTTAGTTTTCCTAATAATTTGTCCTCAAGCATAATAAAAAATTATAAACAATAAAAGTAGTTCTATCATTTTATTTTTATTAATTCCTATATTACGTCACAAGTAAGTACAACTTATCGCAAGATTTATCCTGGCACACTTCTCTTCGTGTGTGGCCGTGTGCTAGAATGACGCGCTACCTCGTCCCCGCCACTGTCTGTCACCCCGCAGGAGGGTCGCGCACGAGATTGCCGGGCTATAGTATTGTTTTTTTTTAATTTTTCGGTTTATTTTTTTTAAATTACTTTTATTCGTGTTTATTTTATACGAAAACGATACCAAATAAGCCCTAGTAGGTAAGAAAAATCCCCTTTCCACGCTCGGGGGATGATTCTGTCTTCCCTAATGCTTGTCTTAATTGAGACACCCTATCTAGAAATTTCAGTTACTTATGTAGCGAAATAGCCCAACTATAATAGGTAAATATTGATGAATAAGAGGAGCCCTACTATTATATGTTCTTTGCCTGTGCCCATCAGTGGGTGGATACAGGCTGAATAGATAAATACATAGAAATATTGGTGGACATTTGCACACAGCAGTATCTTAGCCCCAAACAAAGCAAAACTTGTACTATGGAAACTAGATAGCTGAAATAATGCAATATACCTACTGTTATTTTCTGTTACACACAAGTTGCGCAACAATTTTCTGAAGTTTCAATTGTCCAGCGGCGAACTTTTGTAGTTTTATCTTACACGAAGATAGAACGTCGTACAATCAACCATAGAAAAATCTCGTTCTTTGTTTGTTGAGCTGGTTTATTTTCAGTATTTTGTCGACATCTAGTGACTATTGAAGTAACTACTAAGCAAAGCAATAATATAAGCAAACTACCTAGTCCTACTACTCAGCTATAGATGTCACTGTAATCGATTATTATTTTGTCATCGCGAACGTACTAGAAGTATCGTGATAATTATTTCGATTAGCTTCTCTACGCCAGTTCGCACCACCATCGCAGTATAAAAGGCGATGGGCAGTGTGCATATGGTATCAGTTGAAAACGATCAATCGCGAACAGCGAGTGAGAAAACTTATAAAGTTCTATTCTACGAAATAAACGATTCGAACGTGATTTCCAAGTGACAAAATGTCTCTAATGCCGTATTGGTTCCGACACCTACGCAACTTGGCACACCGCGATCCTGTGTTGAGAGTGTTGGAGGATCCGTTCACCGTGTTCTCGAGGGAGCCTGCCTTCCGCGACCCGCTGAAGTACATCAAGCAGGCGACCAGCGCTCTGGAACACGGCATCGACGGCGTCTACTCCGATTCTGAAGTGAAAGTCGACGGAAAGAAGGTCGAAGTTCATTTGGACGTACAAAACTTCAGTCCGGAACAGATCGAGGTGAAAACAGTCGGGAACGAGATCACAGTGGAGGGGAAGAAGGAGGTGAAGCGAGACGACGGATGGACTAGGAGTCATTTTGAGAGGAGGTTCCTCTTGCCCGAGGGTTTCCCCCCAGAAAGGGTGGAGTGCCATTTAGATAAAGGGAAACTGAGGCTCGTAGCGTTCAGGGCTGAACCTCTGGAAGAAAGGAAGATACCCATCAAGGTGCAGGCTGCTGACAAGACTGAAGACAAGTAGTAAACCACTAACTTGTCGCTTGTATGTAAAGCTCTATTACGCTGATTTTGATGACTGATTAGAAGAATAAGTTTTATTTTAGGTTATTTACTAGTAACGTACGTTTACGTAGAATTACTAGAAGTCCTACGGACAGGAAACTTCACGAGCACAAACATTTTCAAGAATACTTATTACAAAAAGTGTGCGCTGTCCGTTGAGCTACATACACTCAGTAGTGCTGCCAAGGTCGACTGGGTGAACCTCGGAGCGTAGATTGTATACAGCTACATAATGTAAACTATAGCTATTCAATATCTATAATTAAATCTTTTTGCATTTGTTTGTTTTTGAATTGTTGATACATTCATTCTCGTTGCAGCCCGCGCCCGCCCGCGGCTCCACCCGCGGCTCCACCCGCGCCCGCCTGCTAGCGTGTGTTAGGATAATGTAGCGATGTCTTTCGTCGGGATCTCGGCTAACTCTGTCTCTTGCAGAATGTTATCATGATCCATTAGATGAGATGAGTTACGAAAAATGGACAAACAAACAGAAATCCCGACAAAGACAGTTACTTTCGCTTTTACATTGTAGTTATGTATATTGAAACGTTTCGATTGTTGATGAAATGTTTTGTGCGAACATGTACGAGTACGAGTAGGTAAATATTTTGATTGAGTTCGAGCCGCGCGTTTCACCACAGTAGGTACTCGTAGGTACCTGTACACTGAGAAGACACTTCTTAGTGTGCTATGGTTTCACATTGACTGACCTTATTCGAGTTATCAGATGCGGCAGACACGTTTTCCGTACTATTTTTAGTGTTTCATGGCAAACTAATCAGTCTGTAATTTTTGTCGTGGTATTTAGAACTGTTTAGCGAAGTCCTCCAGAAGTACCACTGCGGATGTTCAATCGCCAAGCACTAGATAATAGCTATATAGGTACTTACTCATTAGTTCTCTCGATCATCATGAGACAATCACTAGATAATAGCTAATAGCTATATAGGTACTTACTCATTAGTTACTCATTAGGTCTCTCGATCATCATGAGACAATCACTAGATAATGGCTAATAGCTATATAGATACTTACTCATTAGGTCTCTCGATCATCATGTGACAATCACTAGATAATAGCTAATAGCTATATAGATACTTACTCATTAGGTCTCTCGATCATCATGTGACAATCACTAGATAATAGCTAATAGCTATATAGATACTTACTCATTAGGTCTCTCGATCATCATGAGACAATCACTAGATAATGGCTAATAGCTATATAGATACTTACTCATTAGGTCTCTCGATCATCATGTGACAATCACTAGATAATAGCTAATAGCTATATAGATACTTACTCATTAGGTCTCTCGATCATCATGAGACAATCACTAGATAATAGCTAATAGCTATATAGGTACTTACTCATTAGGTCTCTCGATCATCATGTGACAATCACTAGATAATAGCTAATAGCTATATAGATACTTACTCGTTAGGTCTCTCGATCATCATGAGACAATCACTAGATAATAGCTAATAGCTATATAGGTACTTACTCATTAGGTCTTTCGATCATCATGTGACAATCACTAGATAATAGCTAATAGCTATATAGATACTTACTCATTAGGTCTCTCGATCATCATGAGACAATCACTAGATAATAGCTAATAGCTATATAGGTACTTACTCATTAGGTCTTTCGATCATCATGAGACAATCACTAGATAATAGCTAATAGCTATATAGGTACTTACTCATTAGTTACTCATAAGGTCTCTCGATCATCATGAGACAATCACTAGATAATAGCTAATAGCTATATAGGTACTTACTCATTAGGTCTCTCGATCATCATGTGACAATCACTAGATAATAGCTATATAGATACTTACTCATTAGGTCTCTCGATCATCATGAGACAAACACTAGATAATAGCTAATAGCTATATAGGTACTTACTCATTAGGTCTCTCTATCATCATGAGACAAACACTAGATATTAGCTATATAGGTACTTACTCATTAGGTCTTTCGATCATCATGAGACAAACACTAGCTAATAGCTATACAGGTACTTACTCATTAGGTCTCTCGATCATCATGAGACAAACACTAGATAATAGCTAATAGCTATATAGGTACTTACTCATTAGGTCTCTCGATCATCATGTGACAATCACTAGATAATAGCTATATAGGTACTTACTCATTAGGTCTCTCGATCATCATGAGACAAACACTAGATAATAGCTATATAGGTACTTACTCATTAGGTCTCTCGATCATCATGAGACAAACACTAGATAATAGCTAATAGCTATATAGATACTTACTCATTAGGTCTCTCGATCATCATGAGACAAACACTAGATAATAGCTATATAGGTACTTACTCATTAGGTCTCTCGATCATCATGAGACAAACACTAGATAATAGCTAATAGCTATATAGATACTTACTCATTAGGTCTCTCGATCATCATGAGACAAAAACTAGATAATAGCTAATAGCTATATAGGTACTTACTTATTAGGTCTCTCGTTTTTTTTTTTTTTTTTTTTTTTTATTGAAAGTTCACAAACAGTTCTCAAGAAAACTTATACAATAATATTACCTAGGAGCTAAAAACATGCATTATGCATAAGTCCTTAACAGTGAACCTAACTTACATAGAAAAACATTTAAATTTACCTACAATAACCTACTGCAAGTTATCACTTATAGATTAGTTACAAATTAAGTAGAGGAAAATACAACGTCTATTTTAATAGATTCCGTAATTTAAATGTAAAAGAGGGAAGCGATGTTACATTAAATATATCTAAATTTTTTCGAATAATTTCGTTATCATAGCTAGCACACATACGGACCAAAGGAGAATGAATAAGCATATTTGTACGACACCGGGGCAATTTAAATTACTTTTTCCATGTCAATCTATGATGAGGTCTGGGGACTCTAATCTTTATTTTTTCAAGGATGTCTGGACAGTCGATGTATCCATTAAGTAATTTATATAACATCTTGCTGCAGAAATAAAAATAAAATTTCTCTAGTTTTCGTAAAAAAAAGTTACAGCCGAATATGTCGTAAAAACGCACATTTCGACACTCACAGAGGAATTAAAACCTAAGGGGTACTTCCCGTTGACCTAGAATTCTGAAATTGCAAGAAGCATTGTGTTAGAGTAGACATATAGGAAAAAATCCGAAAACTGGTAATTTTTTATTTAATCACAAAAATATAGTGTCTCTATGCAAGGAATGAGGGCTGCCTCAAACGTTCGCTCGCTCGTATCCGAGTGGGAGGCGCCGCTACTATAGCCCCTACTCGGATCCGAGTGGTGAGCAAGGAATGTGTTAAATATTTTTACGATGTATATTATTCGGTTTATGAAGGAAAATATAAAAAAAATATATGATTTCCCCTTTTTATTTAGTTTGTACGGAACCCTCGGTGGGCGAGTCTGACTCGCACTTGTCCGGTTTTATTTTCCTATATGTGTACTCTAAAACAATGCTTCTTGCCAAATTTCATAGTTCTAGGTCAACGGGAAGTACCCCATAGGTTTTGATTCCCTTGTGAGTATCGAAATGTGCGTTTTTTACGACATACAAAGTTACAGTCGAATATCGACTAACTTTTTTTTACGAAAACTGAGAAATTTGATTTTTCTTTCTGCAGCAAGAGACTATTTTATTTTATTTTATTGTGTATTAACCAAAACGGCACAACGCGCCAATGACATCAGTTACTTAAATTATAATAAAATGGAATAAAAATTAATGTAACAACAATGTCAGATTAAAAACAATATGCCAGTTATAAGATAAAATAAAAAATGAAACAAGTATGTTTATTAAAAGAAAATCAAAATACCCGACTGCAGAAAAGCAGTTTTTGCAGTCTTACTTCATCTTAATTTCGTTACACTTAATACGCTGTTGAGTGTACGTTTTTTGTGTGAAAGTATGCGTAAAATCACTGTAAAGTATTATAAATGCGCATTCTTTAGAATAATTATTGTAAAGTCACTTGTTTGTTACGAATAAAACATTAAAGGTTACAAAAAACGCATTTTTTATTGTTGCAGGAGATGTATTATTATTATTACAAAATATTATAGCCTATGATACTCTGGAAATGAATGATGAAATGACAGATCTAATGACACCCTGCACATCAAAATCGTACAAGCCGCTTAGGCTGTAGGCTGCCATATAGAAACATACATATATACATACAAACATACATCTCTGTCTCTGTGATATGTTATATGTGACTCATCTTCACTGGTTCGACTGGCCTTGTGGCTCAGTTGGTAGTGTGTCTACGTCTACCTGCTGAACTGAAAGGTCGTGGGTTCGATCCCCACCCAGGGCAAACATTTGTGTGATGAGCATGGATGTTTGTTTTGTGTCTGGGTGTTTCTATGTATCATATGTATATATTAACAAAAAAAAGTATATATGTATTCTATCAGCCATCTAGTTCCATAGTACAAGCTTTGCTTAGTTTGGGCTAGATGGTGTTGTGTGAAATGTCCACAAATATTTATTTATTTATTCACTGCCAGGACTTGGCTTCCCCCCTCCCTCTCTCCCTCATGTCCCCTCCCCCCTCCCCCCCCCTCTCTTATCCCCTCTCCTTACCATAAAACACAATTATAATGGAACAGTTGCCGGTAATTTTTTTGAGGTATGAAATAGGTTTAATCCTGTTTTACCCGTTCCCGCGAGAATACCGGGATAAAAAGTGAAAATCTTATGTGTTAATCCAGATTATAAACTACCTATGTGCCAAATTTCAGTCAAACCCGTCAAGCCGTTTTACAGTGAAGAAGTAACAAACTAACAGAAACTTTGCATTTATATTATTAGTGTGAAGTGTGATGTGATTTTTTAGCATTTCCTATTCCAAAATCCAATAAAACATATAAGTTATATATATATTCGTAATCACCGTTAAAAATTCTTTATTTTGATACCACACTCGATGTATTTTGAAAACATTATTTTTTTTGAGATCACTTTTTTCCGCCAAAAATCCTTAATTATGATTTTTTTTAAATTTTGATGCACCCAGTGTCACTCTCACGAGTAAGACGAATCTATTGACACCACTCACATAAAAATATGACAAGCCGTTGAGGCTCTAGGGCGTGCCAAAGAAATATACATACATACATACACTCGAAAAACATAACCCTCCTTCTGTCGCAGTCGGGTAAAAATATGAATTAATGCTATTAACTAAGCTACGAGACTATGGATCTGCGTATATGATTAAAATTTCAACACTATACCTTTACGCGTTCCAGAGATACAGGTCTTGACACCCGGACGGACAGACAGACGGACAACAAAGTGATCCTATAAGGGTTCCGTTTTTTCCTTTTGAGGTACGGAACCCTAAAAACCGAACCGAACCGGAACCCTTATTTTTATAAATTTTTCAGTAAGTTGGGTAGTAATATAATTTTTGATCGTTTTAACGAGCGCTCAGTCATTTGTGTCATTTGCATGACCCAAGAGTAAACAAAAACATAGACAATAAGATTTGCGCGAGCGAAGCGAGTGCGAAAATTTTAGTAGTGTTTTTTAGTTATTGTGCTTTATTTCTCGTATTAGTGAGCATACAGTATGTCCATATCAATATAGTAATAATGCGCGAGCGAAACTAGCGCGAAAATTTTGAAAGTTTTAAAATGAAATCTTCGAAGTGATTTCATTCATTGTTCGTGTTAGCGAATCCTAGGTTTTTGTGGCCCAGATGAACCAAACAAGTATCTGTGTTAGAAGAAAAACAACAATTTATTATTCCTAATTCCTAAAAGAACATAATTTTACAAAAAATTACAAGCATACCTACAAGATACAATATTTATACTTCCTTTCCTTGGTAGTCGGGAAACAATTTCTGATTATTTTTTGGTGAATTAATTACTTGTATTAGCAAGTGCCGTACTTCTATTGCGCTGTCAACTTGTTTTCACTCCACTCCCCTCCCATCCTATATTCAATGCATTTCTGCTTTACATGTGCCCTATTACCTCTCACCTTGCTCCCATCGCACGTTCGTTCCCAACCCAAGTCCCATTCCGCTCTGGATTGGAGTGGAGTGGGAATAAGGTGAAAGTTCACCTTATTCCCACTCCACTACCGTCTCGCACTCACACGGTTCAAATCTAGCTTCTGTCTCACTCCTACCTCACTCCCGACGCACTGTCATCTCGCTCCCACCCTACCCTACTTTCGTTCCGCTCCTGCTTCACTCCCGCCCTGTTTTCACCTCGATCCTTCGTCGCATTTTCTTTTCGCTCCAGCCCTACTTCCATTCTATTCACGCCCGCGCACTTATTCGACGCATTCCGCTCCCAGATCTCACCTATTATAACTTATTGCACTTAAATCTCGCTCTCAACTCGTTTCCGTTCCGTCCCACTAACGTGAAAATCGTGCGTATTTCATAGAATACTTTGACCCTAATTTAACCACCTTAATTCATCTCTGCCGTAAAATATTATAGAATATCTGTTGATTTCAAAATCGTGGTACTTTCGTGGAAAATTTCAGTCGCCTGCAAACTTCCTTAATTCATCCCTGTTGCAATTTTTTTGTTACGGTTGTAATTTGTGTTTATGTTTTTTTAATCCAAATACTTAATTTCAAGGTCCTAACACTAAAATCAATGATGTTTCATACAAACTTTCAACCCCCTTTTGACCTCCTTAATTCATCCCTGTTACTAAAATATAATAGCAGTATTCATTTATTATGGCTAACCCAAATTGCATGCCTCTAACATCAAAACCCAGGAACTTTCATACATTTGCTTACCCCCTATTCGACCCCTTAATTCGGTCCGTTTTGCAAAAGCCGTTCTTAGCTGGCATATTTACCTCATAAAGAACATGCATGCCAAATTTCAGCTTCGTAGTTTATGTAGTTTTTGAGATTTCGTGATTAATCAGTGAGTGGTATTTCGCTTTTATATATATAGATTTTACAACAATAATTATTCTGAAGGGTTCTCACTGTTGCATAGTGGTTTATTGCGAAAATATACTGCTCAACATCACCTACCAGACAGACGACTATAGTCCTAGTAAGTGTAATAGTTACACTACGAGAATCGATCTTTTACGGTCCGTTAATTTATTTTGGTATAAGTTACGGAATTAGTATAAGGAGCGTGTCTTGACTCGCTGTGGCTGTTTGCCAGTGCTTTCAGATTGTCGCGATATTTGTGCGATTACAGAATGATGTTGGATTGGTAACCAAGGTCAATACACTGCCAGCGCGCCGCCTACTATTATACCGTAGGGTAACCATATTTATACGGTAACATAGCTGTAACCATTAATTGAGAACACCGCGTGTTACCACTAGGTAGGTATACTATAATATAGTACGTATACCATACATGTATAGCGACCGGCGTCCGGACTCCGGCACCTTGCAGCCGACCGACGCAGTGTTTCTAGACGCGGTCTCATGCGAGCCCGTTTAGTTGAGTTTTCATTAAAAATCACATTTTAATTTTACATTCTATACACTTAATGTTAAATCAAAATATTAGTTTAATAATAATTTTGTAAAACATTTTCAATAAAATTTTCTATATTTCTTAAAAATAGAGACCTTTTACTTCAATTATTAGGTAACATACATTTTCAAAGTGCATAGAAACAAATTGTACAGAGATGACTTCAAACGTTGCAGAATCGAATCTCCCGCTGGGTAAGATTATATCAGTATAACTATACTAAGTTGTGAGTATGTTATTACAATGTTTAGAGGTCACTATTAGTCCTTTAAATCGCACTCATGTTACAATACTTACTTATAATGCTGTTCATAATATTCTGAGGAAAACCATCAGGTCGCGTATCCATCGCGTAGCTCAGAAAATTACAACTTTTTGAATATTTCTTTACGGAGCAGATGAGTAGCGTGTCGAGATCGTGTTGTATTATCAATAATATAATACAACTGTATCATTTGCTCGTTACTTTTTTTGTACAAAATGCATGTTTACGTGATTATTGATACATTAGTTACTTATTGTCTATAATATATTATGTGAAAGTTTTTGTCTCTGTGTTTGTTACTTATTCACGTTGGAATGAAAACTGAAATGGAGTAAGAGTTTTCCGTAGTGTTAGAACTATTTAGCAGAGGCTGCCTGGGAAGTTCCACTCCCGTGACAATCATTCAACCTAAGAAGGATGAACTATTTAGCAGAGGCTGCCTGGGAAGTTCCACTCCCGTGACAATCATTCAACCTAAGAAGGATGAACTATTTAGCAGAGGCTGCCTGGGAAGTTCCACTCCCGTGGCAATCATTCAACCTAAGAAGGATGAACTATTTAGCAGAGGCTGCCTGGGAAGTTCCACTCCCGTGACAATCATTCAACCTAAGAAGGATGAACTATTTAGCAGAGGCTGCCTGGGAAGTTCCACTTCCGTGACAATCATTCAACCTAAGAAGGATGAACTATTTAGCAGAGGCTGCCTGGGAAGTTCCACTCCCGTGACAATCATTCAACCTAAGAAGGATGAACTATTTAGCAGAGGCTGCCTGGGAAGTTCCACTCCCGTGACAATCATTCAACCTAAGAAGGATGAACTATTTAGCAGAGGCTGCCTGGGAAGTTCCACTCCCGTGACAATCATTCAACCTAAGAAGGATGAACTATTTAGCAGAGGCTGCCTGGGAAGTTCCACTCCCGTGACAATCATTCAACCTAAGAAGGATGAACTATTTAGCAGAGGCTGCCTGGGAAGTTCCACTCCCGTGGCAATCATTCAACCTAAGAAGGATGAACTATTTAGCAGAGGCTGCCTGGGAAGTTCCACTCCCGTGACAATCATTCAACCTAAGAAGGATGTACTATTTAGCAGAGGCTGCCTGGGAAGTTCCACTTCCGTGACAATCATTCAACCTAAGAAGGATGAACTATTCAGCAGAGGCTGCCTGGGAAGTTCCACTCCCGTGACAATCATTCAACCTAAGAAGGATGAACTATTTAGCAGAGGCTGCCTGGGAAGTTCCACTCCCGTGACAATCATTCAACCTAAGAAGGATGAACTATTTAGCAGAGGCTGCCTGGGAAGTTCCACTCCCGTGACAATCATTCAACCTAAGAAGGATGAACTTTCGATTAGCTTAGCTTCGTTTTGTACGAACATTAAGGTGATGAACACACTCGTGTGAGCGAGAGCCACGCTATGCGGCCACCTAACCTATCCCCTCCGTCGGCAGGCTTGCAGAAGCTGTCGGCGGCGCAGCGCGTGTCCGTCAGCCAGCAGAACACGTGCTTCGCCAACAAGTACGTGGTGCGAGCGGCGGACGGCGAGCTGCTGTTCCACGTGAAGGAAGACTCCTCGGCGCTAGCGGCCATGTTCGGCGGCGCGCGCCGCGCCTTCCACATGGACATGTACGACGAGCGACAACAGCTGGTACGGACGGACTACGGACCCTACCAGGGCTCCAACTGCCACTATCAACGATATCACTCGTGCGACTGTTACGGTTTATGTGCTCTCGCTGTTTATTGCTTAGTTTAATTTTCGCAAGAATGCATGTGTAGGTAATATGCTTTGATAAATGGAAATCTCATTGATAATATGGAACGTTTTAAATCTTCTAGTCGGTCACTGATAATGTCTAAGTCGATTAGGTTCATAAATCATAATGTGTTCCGAACAATATTAGCCACTAGGCAACTTTCGTTCTCGATGTCTGTGCGGAGATAACTATATCGAGTTTCTAGCCATGTGCTACGGCGATTCGGAGATATCAGGGGCCTAAAATAACCCATCCAGTAAATATTTGTCGATTAGAAGGTCATAAAGTCGAAGGTCGCGGGGTCAGGCACACCACACGCCGCCCTGCGGTAAATCAATGATTCACTGGACTTTACTCAATGCAAACAATTAGTAGTTCTATGTAACGCGAGCTCACCCCGACCCCGAGCAGCGCGAACGCGACCTCACCCCGAAACCACCAAATACCTACTAAATATGTTGTCCATTTCGCGCCGCAAGCGTGAGCGTCCCCTGCGCCGAGGGCGGGACGAGGAATAGGGGAGGTTGCGATTGTAAACTGTGACTGGAGATCAATGTTTCGGACAGACATGTTAATATCCTCTTTTTCAACTTCCAAAAGTTGCTCATGTTGTGGGGGGGGGGGGGGGGGGGGGGCATGCAGGCTCTGTCAGCCACAGACAACACTGAGAAGCTTCTCACGAGGCTGCGTGAAACATGAAAATATACTAAGATCGGTTGGCCAAATATTTACAGTGGTTTTATATTCAACGAGTGATATCTTCATATAAAATGGTAAACCTTTAATATTGTTTCTGTACAGTAGGTATGTAAGTACGTATTGTACGTACCTACGCTGCACTTGGAATGTTTGCGATAACATACTTGAATGAGGGGCTGAGCTGCCCGCGTCCGTAGGAGAATACCCATTAACACACACTGCTCCCCTACACGCGGCCCCTGGGTGGTGCAAATCAGGCAGCAAACTCCGGTGGGAGGCTTCGGCCGCGGTTGGTTACCACCCACCGGACTGAGTCCGCCCGTGAAGCGACCTAGTCGTGTTTCGGGAGGTGGTCCGGTGAAACCATTGTGAGAGACGGGTCTGGGTAGTTGCTCCGACGACCTAGTCCGAGTTCGAGTTCCGAGTCCTACGAAAGGCTGCCCCGCCATCTAGCGAAAAATCCTGGGAGTGCGCCTTGATGCCGGTTGGTGACCGGACGAGAAGGCCTCAAGGTCATTTTCGGGGGGGGGGGGGGGGGCACGGGCGTCCCCGCAGTCTCCAAACTAGCCCCTCCTTATAATGCGGTGTCATCTCGTGTTTTTACACTGGACTATGTGACTGGTGCCTCACCCAGCTACCGTTCTCCACACATCTATTCACTCTAATCAAATCAAGGATCTGTACTCTCCGCTACTCTCTTCCTGCTGCATATTAATGACCTGCTGATACCTGGTATCTTAGGGTATGCAGATGACAGCACAGTTGTGGAAAGATACACTTCTGGTCCAAGAGCCAAAAAGGCGGAAATCGAGGCGTTGAGAGAAGATATGGTTGTGCGTGTGAATAAAGCTCTAGAAGCTGTGTCTGACTGGGGTGACGAAAATCTCGTCAAATTCAATGCCAACAAGACTCAAGCCTGCCTTTTCTCCGCCAAAAAGAGTGAGTTTCTTTTGTCTCCTACTTTCCGAAACGTATCCATATCATTGGCAGACCGTCTTGAACTGCTGGGACTCACGTTAACCCCAACAATGAACTTTAAGGGCTACCTTGAATCTAAGACTAAACTGGCTAGTAAAAAGCTTGGCATCATTAATAAGGTTAGGCGATACTTCTCACGGGGACAATCTATATCAAGCACAGGTCCGATCGTGTATGGAGTACTGCTGCCACCTTTTTGATGGAAAAGCCAAGTATCAGCTGGAAGCTTTAGAATCAGTGGACCGGCGAGCTGTGAGGTTAATCGGCGACGATAAACTAGCTGCCAAGAAGCTACTTAGTCTCGAGCACCGCCGTAAAGTAGCATGTCTGTCTATTTTCTACAGGATTCATTTTGGGGAATGTGCGCAAGAGCTTCACGACCTAATTCCACCCTCCCCATTTCACTACAGGACTAGCAGAAAGTTGGCGAATTACCACCCATTTCTTGTTGAAATGCCAAAAATCCGTACTCAGCGATATCGATCCACATTCCTGTTGCGTACTGCACAAGAATGGAATTCGTTGCCGCCATCTCTGTTTCCTGAGACCTACAATCTTGGAACTTTCAAGGCTAGAGTGAATAAATATCTTCTAGATCGACGAGCTCCATTCTCGGCCACACCGTCGCTTAACATCAGGCGAGTTGGTGGGCAATCGTAGATCTATCTTCTATAAAAAAAAATAAAAAAAAAATACTCTGTTTGGGAGTACGAGCGCTGCGGTAGAGCTCTCGCGAGGGATCCTACAAATGAATTATTGAACTTAAAATGGTAAATGTTAGATCCATCAAGTTTGAGCTTATTTTTAGTTATCGTGAGTACTTTTGAATTCATATGCCGAAATAATGTTGATTTATATTCGATTAAACGTGTATGTAAGGTGTCGATGTATGATGCGAGGGCATGCCCCAGGTGGTGACCCTCCGGCGGCCGTACTCCCTGGGGGCGAGCAAGCTGGAGGTGAAAGTCGGAGGCGCTCTGGCGAGCGTGGTGCGACAGGAGCACACCTTCATGAAGCCGCTGCTCAGGATCAACGACGCGCGGGACCACCCCCTGCTGCGCGTCAAGGGGCCCGCCTCCGTCGCCGTCGAGTGCGACTTCGAGGTAACCATACTCTCAAGTCACCGACCTCACCTCACCTGCTGCGTCGGGCTGATGTCGCACTTGCGACGAACAAACTATAGCTCCACTTCACACTGTCGGAAGAAAGCTGACAAACGAAACAAAATACTGATCTCGAGTCTCGACTCTCCGTTTCTATCATAGTGAAAACCTTCTAAGAGAGGATCGGCAGCGATACCGCCATCGAAAGATAATTATTAACGTCGAAGTTTTGACGAGCAACAGTGCACGGACGTACCCTCCTATGGCCAGCAATCGGCCTACATAAGTTACAAGATATTTCGTCCTCCTTCATAGACCGCAGACCTACGGTTGTTTGCATGTTAAGGACTGTCAGACGTGCAGATTTCCTCACGATGTTTTCCTTCATCGTGTGAAATTTGCTGCGTAACATGCAGGTCTATTCCTACAAAAGGAAAATTGAGTGTATCATATATATGGACGGCTTTCCCGTGGAGAATAATTTTCATGTATTAGTGGTTATTTTAACCAATGTATTTACGTCAAGTTGTTATTTATATACGTTAGCGTATTTTTATGAGTCAGGTACGTAAGTGTTGCAATTAGGTACCAGTTGCGATTTGCAATTGAGTTCTAGTCGAAGAGTAAACTACCCACTACGCCACTTCATTTTTCGCACTGATTTTTGAACACCGACAATTCTTTTCTCCAGCTGAACTAGTAATTCAGTCTGTTTATTGTCTGTTCCATCGTAAAACCTAGGTTCTGGAGTTTAAAGCACTACTGTTATTGATCAAGCAATATTGATACATGCTCCCTATGACGGGCTTCATTAAATATTTGTCAGTATCCGTGCGTTTATTCAACAACAACAACAACAACAAGTGGCGGAGGTGTACAAATGGCGGGAAGACGCTGGATGCAAGCCGCTTCCAATCGGTCTTTTTGGAAATCCATGGTCTATGTCCAGCAGTGGACTTCTTATGGCTGAGATGATGATGATGATGATGTGCGTTTATTCCAGCTGCAAACCCTCGACAAGCAGCGAGTTGGTTCCATCAGGAAGCAGTGGGGTGGTATGGCGCGCGAGATGTTCACTAAGTCGGACCAGTTCGAGATCACCTTCCCGCAGAGTCTCGACGTGCGCTACAAGGCCGCCGTCATCGGCACCTGTCTCCTCATTGTAAGTGTCACTTCAGCTGCACACTCTAGACAGGAAGCGAGTCTCCCACGGACGCAGTGGCCGGGCTGATGCCGGATCCGACGTGCGCTGCGAGGCTGCCGTCATCGGCACCTGTCTCCTCATTGTAAGTGTCACTTCAGCTGCACACTCTAGACAGGAAGCGAGTCTCCCACGGACGCAGTGGCCGGGCTGATGCCGGATCCGACGTGCGCTGCGAGGCTGCCGTCATCGGCACCTGTCTCCTCATTGTAAGTGTCACTTCAGCTGCACACTCTAGACAGGAAGCGAGTCTCCCACGGACGCAGTGGCCGGGCTGATGCCGGATCCGACGTGCGCTGCGAGGCTGCCGTCATCGGCACCTGTCTCCTCATTGTAAGTGTCACTACAGCTGCACACTCTAGACAGGAAGCGAGTCTCCCACGGACGCAGTGGCCGGGCTGATGCCGGATCCGACGTGCGCTGCGAGGCTGCCGTCATCGGCACCTGTCTCCTCATTGTAAGTGTCACTTCAGCTGCTCACTCTAGACAGGAAGCGAGTCTCCCACGGATGCAGTGGCCGGGCTGACGCCGAATCCGACGTGCGATGCGAGGCTGCCATCATCGGCACCTATCTCCTCATTGTAAGTGTCACTTCAGCTGCTCACTCTAGGCAGGAAACGAGTCTCCCATGGACGCAGTGGCCGGGCTGACGCCGGATCCGACGTGCGCTGCGAGGCTGCCGTCATCGGCGCCGTCTTTCTATTAACAAAATAAAAAAAATACACTTCTATCTCAGTATCTCCTCGACTGAGATACTTACTGTCGAGTTCCTCGAAAGCCAAAGAATCATGGGCATTTAGAGCCAAAAATAAAATTCCTTAACCCTTTTCTAATTCCTAAAATTCTTTTAACATAGGTGCTTGTTGTTTGGAGAGAAAAGCTTTCATATTAATTTTATGTTATTTTAAATTAGTCTTATTTCTTTTTCAGGACTTCCTGTACTATGAGAAAAGTGGATGAATCTCGAGTAAAAGTGCTGTTTGCGAAGATATCCGTGATCGGCAGCAAGCCAGCAACAGAAATAAACCGATCTCAATATTATTGTGTATATACTTACTGCATACTATTTAGACGTAACAAATGGTTGCCGATTGGCAGGTGGTTCAGACACGCTTATAGAGCAACCTGCGTATACAGGCCGGGAGAAATCCAGCCGAGATATAAACATAACACGACTATGGATGCGTAGGAGTTTCTCTTCGGCAAGGTGATCTCATCACGTGACTGCACAGATTTAACATCTAATTACTATTACATTGGCTGACGAGCGCAGTGTATTGACGTTCAAGGTATTCGACTGCCGATGTTTGAAATTCTAAAATAAAATATTTGTTGATTGTTCGCAGGTTGCTCTACTCGGGCTGAATAGTTATGTCTTTACTTACTGATATATCGTGTTGCAGGTTGCTCTACTCGGGCTGAATAGTTATGTCTTTACTTACTGATATATCGTGTTGCAGGTTGCTCTACTCGGGCTGAATCGTTATGTCTTTACTTACTGATATATCGTGTTGCAGGTTGCTCTACTCGGGCAGAATAGTTATGTCTTTACTTACTGATATATCGTGTTGCAGGTTGCTCTACTCGGGCTGAATAGTTATGTCTTTACTTACTGATATATCGTGTTGCAGGTTGCTCTACTCGGGCTGAATAGTTATGTCTTTACTTACTGATATATCGTGTTGCAGGTTGCTCTACTCGGGCTGAATAGTTATGTCTTTACTTACTGATATATCGTGTTGCAGGTTGCTCTACTCGGGCTGAATCGTTATGTCTTTACTTACTGATATATCGTGTTGCAGGTTGCTCTACTCGGGCAGAATAGTTATGTCTTTACTTACTGATATATCGTGTTGCTCACGAGTTTCAATACATTGTAAGCTTATGAGCAGATTAGATTTTTGTTTCTAAATATCTATAGCAGGTTGTTGAAATTTAGAAATCAGAACATTAACAAAATTATAAGAAGTAGGTTCGTAACATGGCTATGTTCACAGTTAACCCAAGTATCGCCGAGTTAAACATGTCAAGATGTATTCGTATATGGTATATACATGTATTCGTATGCCTCATTGTAATTATTTTACTCATACTACTTTACTCATTTGATTAAACAATTAATTATAATACAACAGGTTTACTATTCTGCTGCCCTAGATACTTGTAGTTGTGTTGTAGTCTACACATCACATCGATGTCTCGAATGTTTGTCTGCACGTTGTAAGCTTCAAATAATTTTGTTAAAGAGTACACATTATATATTTCGTCGTGACCAAGACCGTGTCGAGACACGCATAGCGTAGGGTTCCGTATCTAATCTTATAATATAAGAGAAGATCACTTGGCAAGTAATCTCTTCCTCTATACCACATATTTATAACTAAATCTCTAAAATGTGTAAGCACTGAGTATTCATAATAAATTTCATGTAAAGTTGTTGATATTGTCTATTTACTGGATGAATCATGAATTTCTAGGTGTAATAAGATACTTTGTAAGGTCTCTTACCGTTACAACACACGATGCGGTGGGATTGAAAAAAAAACCGGACAAGTGCGAGTCAGACTCGCTCACCGAGAGTTCCGTACAAACTAGTAGATAAAAGAGGGAAATTATGTATATTTTTCTTCATAAACCGGAAAATATGCATTTTTTGCGACATATTCGGTTGTAACTTTTTTTTATGAAAACTGAGAAGTTTGATTTTTCTCTCTGTAGCAAGATACTATGGATCTGCGTATATGGTTTTAATTTCAACTCGATACCTTCACTCGTTCCCGAGATACAGGTCTTGACAGACGGACAACAAAGTGATCATATAAAGGTTCCGTTTTTTTCTTTTGAGGTACGGAATTCTAAAAAAATGTCTCTTCGTGGTATTGAGCGTCATCCCTGTTCCTTTATGAAAATTTTAGTACGGCATTTTGTAGCGGTCTACTGATCACATCTACCTGTCAACGACCTGGCTAGATGAAAGTAATCATCCCTAGTTCAGGTGTATAGGGGGTACAGTAAAAAAAAACAAGATTTTGTTTGATTCTATGACTCTCTCGGCATAACTAATATGCATATCCAAGCCAAATTACAGCGTTTTACTGTAATTTGGCTTGGATATGCATTACTGATAGTCTTTCAGTTAAGCGGCTGCAAAACAGACAGCAGGGCCGAGCCGCGCTGTGTACACTGCAGAGTGCAGAGCAGAGTCCGCACTCTCGACTCGAGCGACGGAGTGTTCGTGGTAACGTGGGTGACGGGCACATCCCATCATACTTCTCCCTCATTAAGTTATTATTATTAAAGTGCTAGTTCTTGGTGGTCGTACCACTGAAGTATGAGCTCGTACCCGCTCTCTACAGAATCTCCATTCTAAATATCATTCAAATCCTATCACTAGTTGTAGCGGGAAGGACAGCGTCCCCTTCCCGCTACAACTAGTGACACAGAAACATGATACAATTTTACTTAGATAATATTTTTAGGGTTCTGTAGTCAACAAGGAACCCTTATACTTAAGCATGTCTGTCTGTCCGTTCGTCTTAGTATCTGTCAAATCATTACGATATTTTTAGGGTACACGCAAAGTGGAGATGAACAGTTTTTCGGGGTTCGTGGGTTCATGTCTATCTTCTTCTTTTTTGTATTGGACCCCGCGATTAGCGATTTGCCAGTGTCAAGTATTGAAATATTTTCAAGTTTCTTGAATAATACAAGTTATATAGTGTTCTAGTCACAGTCTAAGTCACGTAAACAGTCATTTTCAAATTTAAGTGTGTTTTTTACGGCTGTAACTGTATTACCTATCGAATAAGTATCCCTCCTATCCCTGCGATCGAATAAAGATTTATATTTTGATCATGTCCTATTCATTTCGGTTAACGTCTATATACATTTCATTCTGGTGCTTGTTTTATCTGTTAAATACAATACTACATCACACACAAACACGTACAATTTATATTTTGAAGATGTCCTATTCATTTCGGTTTACGTCTATATAGATTTCATTCTGGTGTTTGTTTTATCTGTTAAATACACACAAACACGCACAATTTTCAGCTTATGACCACAAGTTTAAGAATAAATTAAAAAAGCAATATAATAACTCGACATGAGTGATTGCAAGCAAGAGTTATAATAAAGAGCAAAACAATAAATAAATGTAAAGAAAAGAAAAACCCAAAAGTAACGCTCTGACTGTTACTTGTTTGAGCCAAAGACCAAATAAGGAGAAAAAAGTGAAATAATAATCGGCCAAGTGAGAGTCGGACTCGCGCACGAAGGGTTCCGTACTATCATCATCTATAATACTACAAAGTTTAGTTCTGTTTGTAAAATAACGAGAAATCAACGAAATTCCAAGTAGTAAATTGCAAACTTATAGGTAGTTTTTCGATACACATCCGGGCAGCATGACAACGCTCGCGCGAATACGCGCGGCTATGGCTCGCTCCGTGATGTTACCTCCCCCGCTACCCGCGCGGCCGTTGCTTAGCAACCGCCTCGCGCTCGCGCCACCACCACACCGCGGCGCGGCGCTCGCACCGCGTTTAGATGCACGGATTATTTTCATTTTGTGAGTTTTTATGTATTAGATTAGGTATTTATTTTTATAGTTAATATATTTCTAAATATTAACTTACAAATATTCAAGTTTCTACCTGTTAATTAAGATCGCATAAAAATTGCTTAAAAATACGTTTGTTGTATGGGAGCCCCCCTTTAATATTTACTTTATTGTTATTTAATTATTTATTTTGAAAGATAATATACAAGTAAACATTCTGTGATGAAGCGTCTACATGTTACCGTTTTTAATATTGAGCAAAAAAATATGAAAAAAACACGTTTATTGTATGGGGGCCCCTCTTAATATTTTTTTATTTTAAATTTTTAGTATTTGTTGTTATAGCGGCAACGGAAATACATCATTTGTGAAAATTTCAGCTTTCTAGCTATCACGGTTTATGAGATACAGCCTGGAGACAGACAGACAGACAGACAGCGAAGTCTTAGTAATAGGGTCCCGTTTTTACCCTTTGGGTACGGAACCCTAAAAACGACGTCAAACTTAAGTGTTACTGTCAGAGATAGTAGATGAGGAAAAGAAGGAGGAAGAGGGAGGGGGGAAGCCAAGTCCTGTCAGTGAAGATGAGTAACATAGAACTTAATACAGAAACAACAAACGGGAGACAAAGTTTTACCACCATACTAATCCTTACTAATTAATACAAATATAATATACATTTGTGTATAATATAATATACAATATACACATATATAATATATAATATACACATATAACATGTGTGCGTATACACGCACACATGTTATATGTACATGTATTAGACAAGACTATATTAACTTAAAATTACAAGAAAAACAAATACTAAAATAAGTAATACGTAAACATTGCTACTTGATGTAGCACAGGTAAAGCTAAATCGCGATATCGTTGTGTTTCACATATTGCATATATACAAATCATTGATTCCTTGTGATACTTTCATAATTTCGATTTATAAGTAGTTATGTTTACTTTAGTTTTGTTGCAAATTATCTCTATCTTGTTACCCGACCGCGTAAGAAGGAGAGTTATGTTTTTCAGTGTATGTATGTGGGTATGTTTGTATGTTTCTTTAGGATCGCCTACAGGCCCTACAGCCTAAGCAGCTTGACCGATTTTAATGTGCGAGGTGTCGTTAGATTCGTCTTCTTTTCCAGAATGTCACTGGCTTTATTTTTTGATAATAATAATAATACATGTCTCGCAAAAATAATAAAATGCGTTTTTTCGTGACGTCCAACGAACTTTTTCGTAATAAACAAGTGTTTTTACTAGAATTATTCTAAAGAATGCACATTTATAATCTTTTGGAGTGATTTTCTGCATACTTTCTCACAAAAAACGTACACTTAACAGCGTATCAAGCGTAACGAAATCGTAACTACAAAAACTGCTTTCCTGCAGTCGGGTATTTTGTATTTCTTTTAACATTTCAGCCAAACCCGTCAAGCCGTTTTACCGTGAAGAATAACAAACTAACACAAACTTCGCATTTATATTATAAGTGTGATGTGATTTATTAGCATTTCCTATTCTAAACTGCAATAAAACATATAAGTTATATATATATTCGTAATCACCGTTAAAAAATCTTTATTTTGATACCACACTCGATGTATTTTGAAAACATAATTTATTTTTGAGATTACTTTTTGCCGCCAAAAACCCTTAATTTTTTTTTTTTAATTTTGATGGACCCAGTGTCACTCTCACGACTAAGACGAATCTATTGACACCACTCACATAAAAATACGACAAGCCGTTTAGGCTCTAGGGTGTGCCAAAGAAATATACATACTTACATAATACTCGAAAAACATAACCCTCCTTCTTTCGCAGTCGGGTAACAACATAGATCACAATGTCAGCGCAGCTGACGTACTTGCGGAACTGACGACTGATATTCGATATAACTTCAACATTATACTGATTTATACATTTTAGTACTTTATCAACTTCAACAAATTCTCAAGTTTTTTTACCTCTCCTTTAATCAAAACTGAGCGTCCTACTTGGACATACCCCAACTATCGTTTTGCGGTTGGTGCCAGGCCCTAAGCTATCACCAATAAAGTTCAAGACAGACATTACCTCTGAAATATAATTAGGTATGTAAGTACCTACTTAAGTAGACGCCCTTTAGTTTCATTTGTCGGTATTATGTAACCGTTGTTATTTTTCCCTTTTCAGTTTTAACTTTAAAAAAAAAACTCGTTTTAAATGGTACTGTCAGCGTGGGTAACTTTGACTTTGCGTTAAACTTTGGACATAGTCTGGTTTAAAGATTCTTGATTTTTTTACCAAAAGATGAATAATTAAATTGATTGATGAATGCGTGAGTTGTAGTCGCCAAACATTATAAATGTCAATTTATGCATAAAGTTGACAAATGTGATGGGAGTTTTAAAAGTTTTCTACCATTTTCTAAACATAAGAATTTGTGACTGAAAAATGTATGTCCAAGATTTCGGATTTAATTATACAAAACTTGTTTAAATCCCATGAGTTTTATTTAATATCGATAAAACATTGATCTATCTTACCGTTTTAAACAATATTTCTTGTTCTTATTTAGTTTTACTACGTAAAAATATTGTAAACAAAAAAGTCAACGTATATTCTTTAATTGTGGGTAAAATTGACAATGGAGTTTCAGTTAATTATACACCTAAAAATGCATTAATAATGTGAATTATTTCACTTCTATGTCTGACAGAGATGTTTTAAGCTATATAATGTGGTTGAAGATGGTAAGCATACATAACACGGAATAAGATCTGGCTCTCAAGTAGGTGGTTGATAGTCATGGCATCGTTAGGTGTTTGACGATAGCTTTTCTACTTGAGACTATAACTCTCAAGTGGAAAAGCTATCGTCAAACACCTAGGCTGCAAAACTAATACTCAAGAACCATAATTCGGTTTCCTAATGATATTTTTCTACACGGAAGATTAGCTCACAGTTTCTTTTTCAAAAGGTGCTTTCCAACATAAAAGTTGAATGGACAACCAACTGCGCTGACATTGCTTCACTTTAGCTTCACTTTCTACATTTCTAGGGCCTCGTTAACAAGTGCTAAAATAAATATTACCCCTCACTTTAAAATAAAATAAAAATTTAAAAAAATAAATTAAATTTTTTTTGTAATATTTTTTTTTTTTTTTTTTTTTTTTAATTTATCGGCGTAATTAAAATATATCTTGAAAACACTTTCTATGGGAATAGAGTAATTACAAGGGAGGTACCCTTGTAATTCCTCTACACGTAAAGTAGGGATGATTTTTTTCTCGTATACCCCTTGGTGTTGGCTGTAATTGGATAGGTAATTCAAAAATATATTATTTAATTTAGTATTCTATATTTGTCTTCGTCTCTTTTGCAAAATATTAGGCTTTAAAATGATAATTTTTGTTAGGGTCAAGTGTCTCTCCCCCTCTACCAGCTAAAAGGTTCTTGACCGGCAATTAATTTCCCTAACGAAATTGTAAGGAAAAATATCACAAGTAAGTAGGTTTTACAAATTAACGAGTAATAGTCGATCAACTTAGCTTAACTAGAATATTCTTAGTATCAAACAACCATATTTTAAGTTCGCATAATATTGACATAGACATAAATTGTGACATGGAACTACGAAACCCTACATTGCGCGTGGCCGTACATGCACTTCAGTCTGTCTGTCTGTCTGTCTGTCTGTCTCCAGGCTGTATCTCATAAACCGTGATAGCTAGAAAGCTGAAATTTTCACAAATAATGTATTTCCGTTGCCGTTATAACAATAAATACTAAAAATTAAAAAAAAAAAATATTAAGGGGGTCCCCATACATTAAACGTGTTTTTTTCGTATTTTTTTGCTCAAAATTAAAAACGGTAACAGGTAGACGCTTCAAATTTTCACAGAATATTTACTTGTATATTACCTTTCAAAATAAATAATTAAATAACAATAAAGTAAATATTAAAGGGATCCTCCCATACAACAAACGTAATTTTTAAGCAATTTTTACTCGATCTTAATTAACAGGTAGAAACTTGAATATTTGTAAGTAAATATTTAGAAATATATTAGCTATAAAAATAAATACCTAATCTAATACATAAAAACTCACAAAATGAAAATAATCCGTGCATCTAAACGCGGTACGAGCGCCGCGCCGCGGTGTGGTGGTGGCGCGAGCGCGAGGCGGTTGCTAAGCAATGGCCGCGCGGGTAGCGGGGGAGGTAACATCACGGAGCGAGCCATAGCCGTGCGTGTTCGCGCGAGCGTCGTCATGCTGCCCGGATGTGTATCGAAAACCTACCTATAAGTTTGCAATTTACTACTTGGAATTTCGTTGATTTCTCGTTATTTTATAAACAGAACTAAACTGTGTAGTATTATAGATGATGGTACGGAACCCTTCGTGCGCGAGTCCGACTCGCACTTGGCCGATTATTTTAATTGTTTTTAGTAAGTATATACTTGAAAACTAGTCTTCTAAAAACCAAACAATAGAGAACTAAAGAAACGTAAAGAAAACAATAGGTATACAGTTTATGAAATGGGGTGAATCTATTTTAAATTTGATATTACTCACTATTAATCTTAGAACTTATATTTGATAATGACGTCATTCAACACTCAAATGATTGTAGAATTTTTTGGCTTTATTTGATTTTTAAGTAATTATTTCATTAGTAAATAAAAATGCAATTAAACTATTTTAATTTTTCCTCTTGATTGTAGCTCAATGTTTTTAAATGGCATTTCCCATGAATATGAACATGATTGAATATGACAAATTTATTTAATTTGATAGATCTATGTTTTTTACATCAAAAAAGTAAAATAAATGCAACCTAAATTACGTAAATCACAGTTTATGAGGATTTTCCACTATCGAAATGAACGGGTGTAAATTTTACCCACTTTCGCGTTTAACTTTGACTAGCCATTTAACGCGATTTTCTTAAATATTTTCTATACTATATGACTTGTTACTTCTTTACTTTAAAATTGACCACGAAAGAACACGTTTAAATAAGTAAAATACTATTAGACTCATACATTAATACTCTGATATCGTCAAAAATATGAAAAAGTGTGTAAAGTTACCCACGCTGACAGTATATATTTTTGCGTGAATTTATTTCACTTAACTTCAAGTTCAACAGTAAGTTCATTTGAATTTCAAACACACTTCACTACTATGAATTGTATATAACAAGTTTTTTTGGATTAACAATTAATGCAAGCGAGTAAGCTAGCAAGCCAGTAAACCAGCAAGAAAGCTAGCAAGCAAGCAAGCAAGCCAGCCAGCAAGCAAGCAAGTAAACCAGCAAGCAAGCAATCAAGCCAGCGAGCGAGCAAGCCAGCTATCAATCTAGCAAGTAAGCAAACCAGCCAGCAAGCAAGCAAGTGAGTAATCAAACAAGTAGGCAAAAAAAAAACCGAGCGAGCAATCTAGCAGGTAAGCACGCCAGCAAGTCAGCAATAAAGCAAGCAAACGATCGAGCAAGCCAGCAAGCGATCGAGCCAACAAGTGCTCGAGCAAGCAAGCAAGAGATCGAGCAAACAAACAAGTGATCGAGCAAGCAAGCAAGCAAGCGATCGATAAAGCCAGCAAGGAAGCAAGCGATCGAGCTAGAAAGCAAGCAAGTAAGCTATCGATAAAGCAGCAAGAAAGCAAGCGATCGAGCAAGCAAACAAGCGATCGATAAAGCTAGCAAACAAGCGATCGATAAAGCAAACAAGCGATCGATAAAGCCAGCAAGCAAGCAAGCCAGCAAGCAAGCAAGCGATCGATAAAGCAAGCCAGCAAACAAGCAAGCTAGCAAGCAAACGATCGAGCATGCAAGCGATCGTGCAAGCAAGCGATCAAGCAAGCAAGAAAGCAAGCATGCGATTGAGCAAGCAAGCAAGCGATTGAGCAAACAAGCGATCAAGCAAGCAAGCAAGCAAGAGAGCTGCAAACAAGAGAGCAAGCAAGCGATCGAGCAAACAAGCAAGCAAGCAAGCGATCGAGCAAACAAGCAAGCAAGCGATCAAGCAAGCAAGCGATCGAGCAAGCAAGCAAGTAAGTCAGCAAGCAAGCAAGTCAGCAAGCAAGCAAGCGATCGATAAAGCAAGCCAGCAAACAAGTAAGCTAGCAAGCAAACGATCGAGCAAGCAAGCGATCGTGCAAGCAAGCAAGCAAGCAAGCGATCAAGCAAGCATGCGATTGAGCAAGCAAGCAAGCGATTGAGCAAACAAGTGATCAAGCAAGCAAGCGATCGAGCAAGCATGCAAGCAAGCAAACGATCGAGCAAGTAAGCAAGCGAGCGATCGAGCAAACAAGCAAGCAAGCGATCGAGCAAACAAGCAAGCAAGCGATCGAGCAAACAAGAAAGCAAGCGATCGAGCAAGCAAGTGATCCAGCAAGCAAGCAAGCTAGCAACCAAACGATCGAGCAAGCAAGCGATCGAGCAAACAAGAAAGCAAGCAAGCAAGCAAGCAAGTCAGCAAGCAAGCAAGCGATCGATAAAGCAAGCCAGCAAACAAGTAAGCTAGCAAGCAAACGATCGAGCAAGCAAGCGATCGTGCAAGCAAGCAAGCAAGCAAGCGATCAAGCAAGCATGCGATTGAGCAAGCAAGCAAGCGATTGAGCAAACAAGTGATCAAGCAAGCAAGCGATCGAGCAAGCAAGCAAGCGATCGAGCAAGCATGCAAGCAAGCAAACGATCGAGCAAGTAAGCAAGCGAGCGATCGAGCAAACAAGCAAGCAAGCGATCGAGCAAACAAGCAAGCAAGCGATCGAGCAAACAAGAAAGCAAGCGATCGAGCAAGCGATCCAGCAAGCAAGCAAGCAAGCTAGCAACCAAACGATCGAGCAAGCAAGCGATCGAGCAAACAAGAAAGAAAGCAAGCAAGCAAGCAAGCAAGCAAGCAAGCAAGCAAGCAAGCAAGCAAGCAAGCAAGCAAGCAAGCAAGCAAGCAAGCAAGCAAGCAAGCAAGCAAGCAAGCAAGCAAGCAAGCAAGCAAGCAAGCAAGCAAGCAAGCAAGCAAGCAAGCAAGCAAGCAAGCAAGCAAGCAAGCAAGCAAGCAAGCAAGCAAGCAAGCAAGCAAGCAAGCAAGCAAGCAAGCAAGCAAGCAAGCAAGCAAGCAAGCAAGCAAGCAAGCAAGCAAGCAAGCAAGCAAGCAAGCAAGCAAGCAAGCAAGCAAGCAAGCAAGCAAGCAAGCAAGCAAGCAAGCAAGCAAGCAAGCAAGCAAGCAAGCAAGCAAGCAAGCAAGCAAGCAAGCAAGCAAGCAAGCAAGCAAGCAAGCAAGCAAGCAAGCAAGCAAGCAAGCTTAGGTTAGGTTAGGTTAGGTTAGGTTAGGTTAGGTTAGGTTAGGTTAGGTTTTTTTTTTTTTTTTTTTTTTTTTTTTTTTTTCCTGTCCGGGCGCATAGGCCCGGCCCGCGAGCTAAAGTTTCCCTAACCTGATCAGGGATTGTTTTTCTGGGTTCTTTATTAGTCTTCTAATATAATTTTATTTAATGTATCTACATGTTTTTCTTACATTTAGTAAATTTTTACAATTTTACTTATCTTTTACTTTAATCTATTTTATCAACTATTTTACATTTATCCTTACTTATTTATTTATTTTCTTAACATTAATCTTTCTTGGCGCTTACATTGTATTTACGACCGACTCTCAGCAACCAGGACAATAGTCCTCGTGTCGTTGAGCGTCGTTTACATATATTTATTTCTGGATATATATCTTATATTTATACAGCTTTGTTAATTTTAGTTTACATTGTATATCTTACTTATATATATCATTTCTTTTGACGATAAAATTTTCACATATCACCAACTACGGTTCTGTTTACTAGACCCTTTTTTGAAAAGTCCTTTCATTGCGTTTACAAGTTTAACTCAACATATTTATATTTATAATTCTTGTTTGATGGTATTGCTTTATCGGTATCTTGAAAGGTTATACATGCCCAATGTAATGTTTTGCTTATATAATCTGTTGACTGCATACTCATTTGGTTTTATATACAGTTGTATTTATCTTATATGTGTATTGCTTCTTAGTTTTATTATTTGTTTTGCTCTTCTTAAACTTTCGATTTATATATGTATATCCCATGATATAAATATTCAATCTGATTTATTTATCTGTTGATTTCGTTTTATAACTTTTTCTATTATTTCTATACAGTACTCCATAAAAATACTTCTCATTTTTTTGTCTGCCATTACTTCATAGATGTTGCTGATTTTTAATTCGCAGCCTAAGATATGCTCCAGATCGAAACGCTCTACTCCGTAGGTGGGGCATTCAACCAATATATGAGGCACCGTTTCTTCTTTTCCGGGTTCGCAGATGCATGATGGGTTCTCCTTGCACTTGAAACGATGCAAGTACTCGGAGAACCCACCATGCCCTGTTAGTATCTGCGTTTTTACACTATTGATGTCCATTTCCCTCACTACTTTAAAGGCAGAGACTGCATCCGGAAAGAATATCTTCGTAACGCCAGCCGTATGTTCAGCTTTATATCTCCGATTCCATTCGTCAAGCGTACCCATTCGTATCTGTCGCTTGACGAATGAAATCGGACATTTATCGTATGCTGGTTTCACCTTTGACTTTAGTGCCGCCTCTTTTGCCAGGACATCCGCCCTCTCGTTCCCCTCGAGTCCTGCGTGTGCTTTTATCCAAAAAAGCTCAACTTTTTTGTTCTTTTCCTCGCACTTTTTAAGATTTTCACGGGTTTTGACTGCGAGGGGGTGGAGGGAGCGGTGATTGACTACGGTTTCGAGAGACGACCTCGAGTCGCTGTATACCCCGAAGCTCGAACTTGGGCTTTTAAGTATCTCCTCTGTCGCCTTGCATATGGCCAGCAATTCCGCTTGGTAGACCGTGCAGTATGACGGCAGCTTCAATTTTAGGCTTTTGGTTTCGGCGGCATTACTCCAAAGAGACAATGCCGCTCCAACCTTGCCTTCTATCTTGCTGCCGTCAGTAAAGATCTGTACTGCTTGACCGCTACTCCTATCAACGTCATTTTGGTCAACCAAGCAAATGAATTGCCGTCCTATATGCTGCGATGGGTGAGGAGTTTCGGTAAACGCTGTCTTTCGTTCGATCTCTGCATCTCCCAGCGCTGTCCGGGGAACTCCCCTCTTAGCCTCATACAGAGCGGCTGCCTCCTGTATTCTGAGGTCGAGGGGAAGTATCCCAGACAGCACCAAAGCTGAGTTTAGAGAGACCGTGCGATAGGCCTTGCACAATTTTTGTGCAAAGCCTCGTTGGACAGCGTTTAACATCTTTTGGATACCAAGTTTTTTCGTTGCGGGGGCCCACACGCTTGCCGCGTACATTATTACCGGCTCAACTACAGCATTGTAGATAATTCGCACTATTTCCGGATGCAGGCCCCAGCTCACTTTGGCCGCTGTGGACAGCTGCTTGTAAATGTTGACGGCTTTTTTACATACGTTAGACACGTGGTTGTTCCATGTTATCTTGTTGTCTATGGTCACCCCAAGAATTTTAATTTCCGTGGACATGCCAATGTCGATCCCGCCCATGCTCAGGAGGGGGGTGTCATATTTTAGTTTTCTTGTGAGCACCATCGCTTTAGTTTTATGCGGGGCAAATTTCAATTTATTTTTGACACCCCACTCCCGAACAAAGGCGAGAGCGTCATTAGCCTGTCTTTGTACATCCAGGGCCGTGTCTCCGTCAAACACCAGGACCACGTCGTCGGCGAAGGCCTGGGCGTAGTCTTCCCTTTGTTCCAATCCTTTAAGAAGGGGGTCCAAGAGAAGGTTCCACAGGATTGGTCCTCCTATGGAGCCTTGCACGCACCCTTTGTTGGTTTTCTTCGAGAAGACCTCGCCCAAATACCTTACGCAGACGCTGCGGTCCCTGAGATAACTGTCCATGAGCCTCCGCGTGTTTATCGGGCATTTTTCTTCGGCCAGTCGTACTTTGATGGCAGGCCACCAAGCGCTGTCGAATGCTCCCTCTATGTCCAGCGATACAATTGTTATCAGTTTTTTCTGGTTCAATTTTGATTGTACGTGTTGCATTAGGACATAGAGGGAGTCTTCGGTACTTCTTTGGGGCGTAAAGCCGTACTGGTTTGTGCTCATATTTTTGATCAGATGCCATTTCAGTCTCCCCACCACCATCTTCTCAAGGATCTTACCCATTACCGGAAGGAGTCCAATGGGTCTGTATGATTTGACATTGCAATAGTCGTCCTTTCCTGGTTTGCGTAATACTATTACCGTGGCCTCCTTCCATGCGATGGGAAAACGGCCGAGTTCGAGACATTTATTCGCAATCGAGAGAAAAAGTTGTGGATTCTGCGATATGGCTTGGTTACAGATGTCGGCGGTGAGACCATCCGCTCCCGGAGCTTTTTTAGGGTTAAAGCTTTCCACCGAATCTCTTAGCTCTTCCAGTGTAAAAGGCGGGTCATGTGAGTCATCATGATTTCCATTTATTTGGGACGCTAGTTTTCTAATTTGTTGGTGGTAAGCATTATCCTCGCTTTCTAAGTCTTCCGGGTAGAAGGTCTCCGCCAACATCCTGACCGATTCCTTGGAGTTCATTGTTTTGCCATCCTTCACGAGAGGCAGATCCTCCTGCCTTTTGGTTGTTCTCCCGATCACTCTATAAATGCCTTCCCAAACATTTTCACGTTCCTGCTTACAGCAAAAGTCTTTCCAACTATTGATTTGCGCTGCTTTTGCTGATTTTTCATAGTTTTCTTTTGCTTTCAGGTACTCTCCGACGACCCTGTCCCTCCGATCCGGCGCTGCGCATCGAATTCTCCGCTTTTTGGTTGCAACCTCCTTTTTCAGCTTGGCGAGCTCATCACTCCACCAGGGTAAGTTGACTACATTATTTGCTTTTATCTTAGGTATTGTTGTGTTGCAGGATTCTATTATTAATTTTATGTATGCTTCTACCTTATTTTCCAGATCTATTTTGTTTTCTATTTTTTCAATTTCTATACTATTAATTTTGTTTTCTTCGAGCAACTGGACCATTTTCTTACGAAAAAGGTGCCAGTTTGCTTTTTTGCTATTAAATACTCTAGTTGTTCTATTTATGTTTACACCTTTTGCTCTATTTTTGCGAATATTAAATACGATGGTATTATGGTCTGAGCTCGTCATGCCTTGTTCGATATGCCAGCCATCCAGTAGATTCAGGAGGTCCGGTGAACAGGCCGTCACGTCTACGAAACTACTGTAGACTGTCGTCCCCCTGGTTGTGAGGAAGGTGGGAGTGACAGGATCGTCGTTGAGCACTTGCAGGTTCATGTCTTCGAGGGCTCCGGCCATATCTTCTCCCCTGCCGTTCGTGGTGGGGCTGCCCCACCATAAGTTCTTTGCATTTGTGTCCCCTCCCATAATTATATTTTGGCGAAATTTCGCTTTGATCCTGCCCAGATGCTCCAGGTATGGCTCTATCGGTTCCGGGTATGGTTCAAAGTAGAATGAGACGACAAGGATCTCCCACGCACTAGTCCTGACCTTCACTACTACGATATTAGGTGTAGATAAGTCAGGATACTGGATAACGTCCAGGTCGGGGTCGAAGACCGCTATAGCTGCTTTGACTGGACTGTCGGTGGTTTTAGTGCATTGGAAGATCCTCGCGCCTCGGTAGTTCTTCATTTGACCTATCCCTCCGATGTACGGCTCCTGGAGCAGGGCGAAGGCTATTTTCTTGGTGTAGGCCTCAAGCATAATTTCGTTTGTTGCCAGCTCCTTTCTTTGCAAATTGGCTTGAGCTACAACATATGGCCTAGTCTTGTCTGGAACAGGATTTCCGCCAGGGACAACTTCAGCAATACGCGACTGCCGCTCTGGCTATCGCGTCCCACCTCTGTCTTATTGTGCATTCTTGACTGAAAGCATTATGTTCAGTATTCGCCAGTTTTGCGTGCATACAATTACAACAAGAGGGTGTCGCACCAGCCAGCCAGTCTGCGCAATCAGTCCTGAGGTGAGGGCCTCCGCAGTGGCTACATTTTTCGATCGTTTCTTTGCAGAAACGTCGGCCATGGCCATATCCCAAACAGAGCGAGCACTGGACTAGCGGAGAGTGATCCGCCACTCGCACTCGCTGCAGGTCCACATGAACTGCTTCTGCTTGGGTCACGCGCTGCCATAGCTTTGGGGAGACCCTCATCACCACATGATTCGTATGTGGGTTTCTAGTGCGCTTCTTATATGCTATTTGAGCTCTGTCGTCCTCCTCGGTGATATCTCTAAAGAGCGCTTTATTTTGCGTCCTCAATGCTCTTAATATGTCCTCATCCGTGTTATGTTGGAGGACGTCTTTGAGGATCACCAAGGGGTCCTTGTTTTTTATATCTTCGACGTTTAATTCGGTCGCTTTGCTGAGCCTTTCTTTTACTTTCCGCCTTTGTTCTTCAGTTCTACAGCCTACGATTACCTTTCTGTCTTTTGCTTTCCTTATTCTCTCAACTTCTATTCCTCCTTCTTTTGCGTTAACGGTTTTTCTTATTATTTTTAGGACTTCTTCTCCAGTTTCCCCTTCGTCCTTTGCAGTGACAACAACAGAGTGCAAGGCAGTTCGTTGTGCAGTCTGACTACGGGGTGCCGCTGCCACCGCATCGGCGTAGGATCTGTTTGTGAGTAACTCTTTCAAGTTTTCCATCCTTTCGTTATTTTCTCTAAGAAGGATTGTGTGTTTCTTGAGTATTTCTTCTAGTTCTGTGTTACTCTTTTCTTTGCTTTCATCTATCTGATTTGTCTCTATATTTTCATCATTCTTAGAGCTTTTCTTTGTCTTCTTTTCTGTAGGCTGTTCTATTTTAGATTTGTTGTTTTTAGATTTTATGTTTAATTCTTGTATTATTTTGTATAACTCGTCTATTGCTTCGATTACTCCTGTTTTTATTGACGATTTCAGATTTCTGGATCGGCTTATATAGAATTTGGCTCTTTGTACCCATTGTTTTGCATCGTTAAATCTGTTTTCCGTCCTTTGGGCAACCGGTGGTGGTGGACTCGTCGGGTTTTCGCTTTGCAATTTTTGCACTGTTAGATGTTTGGGGCGGGGTCTCTCCGGGCTTTCCGGACTTTCCTGGGACGTAGACGGCGCATTTATTCTGCCGCCGTCTCGTTTAACCGTTTCCCACTCATTTATACTTTTTCTTACGTTTTTTGTTGGAGAAGTCGTTTGTGAGTCCGACCCTTGGTCTACAGTGAATGTGTCATTTGCCGCTGACTCCGCGGTGCCAGGTTTGACAGGAGTTCTTACGCAATACATATTTGTTTAATGAAAAGGACTTTTCAAATATCGAGTCTTCTATAGTAGGTTTAATTTTATTTTAGCTCGCTAATATGGTATATAAATTATTTATTTTTAATAAGTTTGTATAAGTTATATAAAATTTTTTTTGTCAATATTCTAATAAATTGTCATAAAATGTAAACAGAGTAAAAAGTATAATTGTAAGCCACAGACTTACACTTTATAGTCAAACTATATATGTGACCTGTCACACAGTCAATTTTAACTTTCAGTTTTAATAAATGTTTTTAAGATTTTTGTTTTGCTCTCTGTCAATTAAATTACCTAATTTACATAAATTACATATAAGCTGCTCTCCAGGAGCTTGTCTGTTTGTTTTTGTCAACAATATATATACCTATAATATAAGTATGAATCGAGTCTTTTAAAAACTTGGTACAGTCGGGATATATGTGACCTGTCACAAGTCAGTAAACAAACAAACAACAATACTATTTAATTAAAATAAAGAAAATGTACACATATAATATATGTGACAGTGAGTCTGTATATATACTTGTCAAAAACGAGGCTTTAAAAAATATTATTAATACCAGGGCAATTAATTCCAGTGTCTAGATCTGCAATCGTTATTTTTATACTACACTTGGTTCCAAAGATACAACAATATTTGTACTAGGCGCCACCATAAACAAAATAAAAGTTAAAAGAAATAAAATTACATTTAATTTCGAACAATGGCACAATAGCAAGGTGCGAGCGTGGGAACCCGATAAGACGCGCGCAACAGGTGCAGCGGTCTGAACCGTGTCGCCCTCGTGGGAACCGGGGCGCGGGGCGCGGGGCGCGGCGGCGGCCGGACTCCCACCCGACGACAACGCACGAACAGTACCGAACCGGCCGGCTGCCACGACACACCCGTACTACTATGCCTATTTTTTAATTTAATTTACCAGATTTTTTATATTAAATTTCTGGACTATGTAAAATATTAATAATTAAAATTCTAATACTAAACTATTTTGTTTTTGAAAAATGAGAGTTCTATTTAGTATATATAATGGCGCTAAGTTATGTAAAACAATTTCTCCAAAAATAATATAACTAAAAATTTTCTAGAATATTGGGGTAAAATTAGTCGAGATATAAGCTGCCCAGGTCCCAGAAACAACCTACAGCAGCTGGCTTGCGCGTTATGAGCCCGCCTCCCTTGCGCGCAGTCGGGTAAAAGTCGAGAATGAAGCGCGCAGCGCAGGGTCGCTGCGGGCTGAGGTAGTTCGCCACGGGGCGCGCGGCACGAGGATCGGAATGCGGTCGCGCGCTCGGCCCTCCAACGCACAAACTTACTGCTGCGGTTGACCCACTTTCCCGGTGACAGCTTTATACAAGATTCCCAGTAGGTCCTGTGAGACGCATGGGATTTCCATACACAATTTAGTAGGCGCTGAACGTATGTATAGACTGATGTCAATTTTGAATTTTTACTACAATTACAACTCTTATAATTTCAAAATAATTTTGTACCCGGTATGGGTTCTGTGTGCTAGTTAACTATGTTTTGCTATATCTAGACTTCTACTAAATGAAAAATTTTTATTTCTATTCTATAATGTTATTTGTATTTAATAGCACATATGGGAATTTTTTCCGATTTTTAGGGGTTGGTCGATCCACCCCCAATTTTCAAAATTTTGATTATTATTTATATATGCACTTAAGGTAACAAAAAATTTTTAAAATTCTAAATTTTGATTAAGTTCACTACCGTCGATTTAATTGTGTGCCGAAAATCAAACAAGTCCCCCTAGTTTAGCCAATATTCAATTCCAGGGTTCCCGTTTACGTAATTATATTCCGAAATCTGCTCCCCGGGAATAAGTCCTGGAGACCAGATTTCGGGCTCAATTGATTCGTCGGCCGGAAAAAATAGATTTTGCGGCGTCGGACTTTAATTTGGACCCCCTGGTCCGGAATTATTAGCAACCAAAGTTTTCAAAAATTTGGCTTTGTTTACCTTTCGGCACACAAGCGACAAGGCAGTTAGGAAGTCTAGGCACAGCGTCAGTTGGTAAAGTAAAATCTCAAAAATTGTGTTAATATGTAGGGGTTGAAATGTACTATCTGTGCCTAGGCAGGTCTAGACTAGAATATGGACTATTCTATTTAAATAGTCTGTCAGAAAAAACAGATTATCTTAAAATTTTCAAAATTCCCTCACTTCGGTCCTGCGGGTCCTATCGGGATGCGGATTTCGGCTCCCGGCTGCTACCGATGTCCTTTTTCTTCCTAGGTAGTCCGTCTTTTTGGATTCCCGCGGGATGTGGTGCTTCGTGAACACGTGGTTTAGGGTTTTGAAGATTTTTCTTCGGGAAGTGTGCTGAAAAAATCTGGAAGAGGGCCAGGCCTGATCCTCTCGTCCGTCTTCAAATTATTCTACTATAAAAAGTAGGGGTCGTCGATTGCTTTCGTGACTTATTTGACCTTTTTCGGTGGCCCGGGCGAGGTTATGAACGGGTTTGGTCGCTGACTCCTCAGCCGTTCATCACTCGAGCCCAGGAAAAGCACCCTTAGGTCAGGCTCTTCAAGACACGTTTTTTTGAGGTATTTCACGTCACTTTAAGCTTAAAAGAACCCACTGATTTTAATTTTTCAATGTATCGCGCAGCGAAAAATTTTAAATAAACTCGGAGTAATTGCGCACGATTGTACTGCTCCGGACGGAGGTCGGGGCGTGACTGGTGGTTAGGTTAGGTTAGGTTAGGTTAGGTTAGGTTAGGTTAGGTTAGGTTAGGTTAGGTTAGGTTAGGTTAGGTTAGGTTAGGTTAGGTTAGGTTAGGTTAGGTTAGGTTAGGTTAGGTTCCGTCAGGGCAGATCCACCATTGACGCAACACTGCGAGTGAGGGCCCTGACGGAGGAAGCAGTGTTGGAAAGGGAGGTCGTTGTTGCGGTCTCCCTGGATATTGCGAACGCCTTTAACTCACTCCCTTGGAGTTGTGTGAGGGAGGCGTTCGAATTCCATAGGTTCCCCAGGTACCTGCGATCAACAGTGTCTGCATCGTACCTGTCCGACAGGGGAGTGGTGTTCTCAACACGTGACGGGTGGTCGAGACGACCCATGTCGTGCGGCGTTCCGCAGGGCTCGGTCGTAGGCCCTGCCCTGTGGAACGTCGGATACGACTGGGTCTTGAGAGGCAGTCTCCCCCCAGGTGCAAACGTTACGTGCTACGCGGACGACACACTGGTGACAGCCCGAGGTGAGTCTTACGAGGCAGCGGCTCGCTTAGCCACGGAGGCAGTAAAGAAAGTGGTGGAGAGGATAGAGATGTTGGGACTCCGGGTGGCCCTTGAAAAGTCGGAAGCTTTATGCTTCCACGGCCCCCGGAAGGCACCGCCAGTTGATTCCCACATCTCTATCGGGAGGGTGCAAATTCGGGTGGAGTCCTCGATGAAATATCTAGGACTCCATCTCGACGGCAGGTGGGCATTCGACGGCCACTTTACTAAGTTGGCCCCGCGCCTCAGAGGCGCAGCAGGCGCTCTCAGGCGTCTTATGCCAAATTTGGGCGGCCCAAACGCCTCAACTCGGCACCTCTACATGGGGGTGCTGAGATCAATGGCGCTGTACGGAGCACCAGTGTGGGCGGATACCCTGACCCGTAAGTCCGTCGCTCTTTTGAGGCAACCTCAAAGAGCGATGGCGGTCGGGGTAATACGTGGATACCGCACGGTCTCCAACGAGGCGGCGACGCTGCTGGCGGGCAGCATGCCCTGGGACCTGGAGGCGGAACTCTATGCAGCCATGTATAGATGGCGCAGGGAGCTCCGCCTTCGTGGAGTTGACCCCCCACCGAGTTTGAGGGAGCGGTGGAAGATGCGGGCGAGGGTCGGCGCGGTCGAAAAGTGGAAGAGTCGACTGGCCCAGCCCGCATTCGGCGTGAGGACGGTGGGAGCCATACAGCCCGTCCTTATTGAGTGGTTGGAAAGGGCGCACGGGTCGCTTTCCTTCCGGCTTGTTCAGGTACTTTCCGGCCATGGCTGTTTTGGGAAGTACCTATGCCGAGTAGCCGGAAGGGAACCGACTTCCGTGTGCCACCACTGTGGCGCGATAGAGGACACGGCGCAGCATACGCTGGAAGAATGCCCAGCATTCGCCAGCGAGCGTCGTGACCTCATCGGCACAGTGGGGGGTGATTTGTCTCTCCCAGCATTGCTCCGCGCAATGTTGGTTGATGAGACAAATTGGACGGCGGTAGTTTCCTTCTGCGAGCAGGTGATCCTCCAGAAGGAAACGGCGGAACGCGAACGGGAGATCGTCTCCGATCTCCCCATGCGCCGCCGGAGAGCCGGGAGCCGTCGGAGGATGTTCCAGGACAGCCTCCAACCCCCGTAACCGGGCCGTGGGCAGTAGACTCGGGGGAGTCTGCTGTCCGTAAAGCGTTGCCCCGAGATGGCGCGCGCGGTGTTTCCGCGCGCCACTCCGAGATGGTAGGGCGGAGATAGCCCTGATCGAGAAGGGTCCCAGGGGACCAGCGCCGCCGGGTCTGTGGACGAGTTTCATTGACGCACCCATGGACCCGGCACACACAGGCGCCGAGAAGGAACACCCCAGGGGTTTTAGTGGGTAACCCGGCATACCGGTTGACTGGGCTGGAACTTCCGGCACACCAGTCAACTGGGCGGGACTCCCACATAACCACGCAGCCTCCCCCCGGGCGCAGTGGTACCCATAAAGGGTTTCCCCTGGGTAACAAAAAAAAAAAAAAAAAAAAAAAAAAAAAAAAAAAAGGTTAGGTTAGGTTAGGTTAGGTTAGGTTAGGTTAGGTTAGGTTAGGTTAGGTTAGGTTAGGTTAGGTTAGGTTAGGTTAGGTTAGGTTGGGGTGCTTTAGGGTCGGTCGCCTCCACGTTTGCCTGGCTACTACTATTCTCCTCCTTTTGGGGGGGAAGAGTAGTCGTTGGGCTGGTGCACCCTGGTAACACTGCTAATAACTTCTCTCCTTTTGGGGGGATCTTGTTAGCAGTGGCAAAAGACCGACGGGGAGGGGGACCTTCTTCGAGTGATTCGCACGTCAGTGTGAATCGCAAGTTGAAGGTCAAGTTTGGGGGGGACTCTCTTCGTGTGACTTATGCGCTATTCGTGTAAGTCGCGCGTTGGGAGTCCGTATGTGGGCCTTCTTCGCGCTATCTACGCTCTTTTTGTGTCGGTCGCGCGAGGAAGGCCCGGTGGTGGATCGGCAGGTGGCCGATGAGTTTCGGCTCGTACGGCCGCGTCGGAGGCCCTTTCTGCGTGTCCCTTAGGGGGCATAGCGGATGTGGGACCGACGCGGTTTGACGAGTGCGAAACGTGTTTGGTGGTGAATTCTCTGCTCGATCTACACGCTATTCGTCTAGATCGAGCGGAGAAGTCACAAGGTTGGTAGGCAACAAGGTTGCCAGCGCAGATGGCGCAGACGGAGGTAGCCTTTACAGCTACGTGGTGGTAGTAGCCTCTTTACAGCTACGTGGTGGAAGCGCTTTTGCGCACTGCTCGTGGGACGAGCAACGGCGTGCCGGTATTCACTTACCCTGATGCCAGGCGTTAAGCGCCACAAATCGTAATCCAGCTCTGCCGCTGCGGATCACGTCTCGTAGCAAAGTGCATCTGGACCGAGGGCCTTGGCTTAATTGCCTGGGCCGCGAGGAAGACAACCTCTATAAAAAATCACCCCCAATCCCAAGTGGCGACGCACCGCGAGGGGATGCATGGCCAAGGGGTAGATTGGTCGTTAGTGCGGACCCCGCCGGAATACCGGCCGACCTTCTGTGCGGGTTACGCTAGGCTTGCCCGGGTACAGGGGGCGATGCCCGGGTGGACGTTATACTTCCCCCATGCTCGTGGGACCAAATATGGATGCCAAAATTAAAAATAAAAACAAAATTGACGAAGACGATGAGCGCTATTTGAGCGTTGATGAGGATTCAGAATCCTCGGTAGAGAGTCTGGGGACTGTGTCTTCTGTACAGTCATCTAGATCTACGCGTAAGAGCAGTAGGACACTAAAACCTACAAATACTAAAGAGGGAGGTGACGATGGTGACCAGGGAGACTCCGGCAGCGAGTCGGATGGCCCAACTTCCAAGGTGACCACACCTAAAAAGAATGAGGACAAGAAAACTAGAGGCCGAGGCCGACCGCCTACCACTGGCCAGTATGTGGGCCTGGCAAAGGCGAAGGAGGAACTGAACCGAGCAAAGGAAGAGGAGCTGCGACTTGAGGCCGAGAGACAGCTGGCCGAAGAACAGCGGCACAAAATAGAAAGGTCGCGTGCCTTCTTTGGGAAGACACCACTGGATCAACGTAACATCCAAGAATATGACGTAGCGCAAATCCAGAGAATGGTTTCAGATTCTCTGGAAACCATCATAAACGTGGCTACGAAATCCAGAAATCTGAAGGGTACGTACGTGGCAGCATTAAAAGAAGCTGCGCGGGTCATGCAGGACTCTTTTGAGGTAATGCGGGGCCGCACGATGTCAGAAGAGGTGGCGCTTCTTACGGAGGCGAACAAGAGATTGACGGAGGAGTTAAAAGAAATCCGTCGAGAAATGGAACAGCTGCGAACCGCGCAAGCGAAGTCGCCTGCTACTGCAGCCCCATCAGCAATGCCAACTCTCGAGGAAATGACGCGAACCGTTATGGTGCAAGTCGGCACCATGATGAACGCTCGCCTCGAGAGTTTAGAAGAGCGACTGCTCCCAGAGAAGCGGTTGAGGCCGCCCTTAGCGGCTGACGGGCAAAGAGATCGGGCGGTAAGTATCATTGATGACGAGTCAGAGATGGACATTGTCCCGGTCGCCCTACCACCTAGTGCTCCGGAACCCTCTAGAGGAATTAACACCTCAAGGAGGGAAAGGAGGAAAAAGAAGAAGAAGACCACGTCTGGCTCTGCCACAAGTGAAGACCCTACGCCAGCAACTACAACATGTCCAGTGGACCCTAAGCCGCAGACATGGTCAACGGTTGTAAGGCGGGGAGCCCGGAAGAAGGTTCGAGCAGCAGAATCCGAGAGGACGAGAGACTCCGCTCCTGGGCGCGCACAAATAAATAAATCAGCCCAGCAAAGTGGGAGAACAAAAGCGACCAAACTGCGCCTTCCTCGTACCGCAGCAGTGGTTATAACTCTGCGGCCCGAGGCGGCGGGAAAAGGCATAACATATGCAAAAATACTGGCGGAGGCAAAGAACCGCATTGATCTCGCGGCTCTTGAAATGCCTCCTTTGAAGATGAGGGCAGCGGCTACTGGAGCACGCATACTAGAAATTCCAGGAGCAGAAAAGGAGGATAAAGCGGACTCTCTCGCAAGCAAGCTAAAAGAGATATTTAAGGGTTCGGAAGAGATACAGGTATCCAGACCGACCATCACCGCAGATCTGCGAGTGAACGGGTTGGACGATTCTGTAAGCTCTTCCGAGTTAGCAGAAGCTCTTGCAAAAGTAGGAGGCTGTGATGCGCTGGCATTCAAGGTCGGCGACATCAAAAAAGGCAGGTCAGGCATGGGCTCTGCCATTGTGCGATGCCCTGTGACAACGGCCAAGAAGATAGCCAGTAACGGACGGGTATTGGTAGGATGGGTGGCAGCGCAGATCCAGCTTCTAGAGGCCAGACCGCGCCGCTGCTTCAGATGCCTTGCACTGGGCCACGTTAGGGCTCAGTGCAAGTCAGAGGTGGACCGCAGTGACGATTGTTACCGTTGCGGCAAGAAAGGCCATAAGGCCGCTGATTGTTCAGCTGCCCCAAACTGCAGCCTGTGTGCAGAAGTGGGGAAGCCAGCCGGACACCTCTCAGGGGGCAAAGCTTGTGCCAAGCCCCCGTCAAAGGCAGCAGGAAGAAGGAAGCTCGCCGCGACTAAAGCAAAGTCGCAGCCGGCTGGTACCAGTATTAGACAGGCGGAGGACATGGAAGAAAATCAAAATGGGGCTTAATTTTCTCCAATCCAACATCAACCACTCCGCCGGCGCTCAGGACCTTCTCCTGCAGTGCTTGGCGGAGAGGTCAATACAAGTGGCTGTAATCGCAGAACCGTATACCGTCCCCGTCAGGCCTGACTGGGTTAGCGACCTAGACGGTTTGGTAGCGCTCACCACTCAGTCTCCGGCATCCTCCCCCTCTCTTGATGGCGTAAAGAGAGGACAGGGATTTGTTGGAGCTCAGGTCGGTAGAATTGTGGTTGTGGGGGTGTACTTCTCCCCCAATAGGGCCCTCGCTGAATATGAGGACTTTCTCATAGAGTTGGGGACCCTGTTGGGGCAAAGTCGCCCAAATCCAGTTATTGTGCTCGGAGATCTCAACGCCAAGTCTACGGCGTGGGGGTCTCCGATGACGGACGCGAGAGGAAGAGTCACCGAAGAGTGGCTGGCGGAGACAGGGCTTTGTGTCCTCAACCAGGGACAGGAGCACACATGTGTGCGACGCGGAGGTGGCTCGGTGGTGGACGTGACTTTTAGCACCCCTGAAATAGCGCACCGTGTCTGTGACTGGAGGGTTCTTGTGGACGAGGAGACGCTGTCTGATCATCGCTACATTCAGTTCAGCGTCTCCCCGTCTGCAACGGAAAACCATGATCGGTTGCCGCTGGTAACTGGCCCGCGATGGGTATTAAAACGCCTAAATTCGGAATTGCTGCAGGAGGCAGCTATAGTCCAGGCGTGGAACGCCCCACCCCCGGAACCGGTGGACCTGGATGCTGAGGCTGACGGTTTGTGCATGGCAATGACGCAAATCTGCGATGCTGCCATGCCCCGTGCAAAAACCATGTCGCCCAGGCGCCATGTTTATTGGTGGTCCGAGGAAATAGCGGAACTCCGGCGCCAATGTGTGTTGAGGCGTCGCCGCTACCAGCGGCACCGTAGGAGAAGGCAACCCGAACCAACTGAGCTAGATGCACTATACATCGCTTATAGGGACGCCTCAAAAGCTCTCCGTGTTGCCATCAAGGAGGCCAAAGCCAATGCCTGGAAGGAGTTGCTGGAGACTCTGGAGCAAGATCCGTGGGGACGCCCCTACTTACTGGCGAGGCGAAAGCTCCGTCCATGGGCGCCCCCCGTCACCAGCACTCTGGAACCGCAGACGCTCCGGCGAGTGGTCGAAGGTCTGTTCCCTGGAGACCCAGGGACCTCATATGACCCTCCCACAATGATGACAACACGGCGACCAGACGTTGCTGAAGAGGAAGAGCTGCCCCCTGAAGTGTCAGAGGGAGAGTTGGGAGCAGCTGTCCTGAGGATGAGGGCCAAAAACACAGCACCGGGGCCTGACGGCATACCCGGTCGTGCGTGGGCCCTAGCTCAGGACGCACTCGGACCTCGCCTGAGGGATCTCCTCAGTCGCTGTATGCGAGAGGGGAGATTCCCCAGGCGATGGAAAAGGGGGAGGCTCGTACTTCTTCGGAAGGATGGACGGCCATCGGACGAGCCTTCAGGCTATCGACCAATCGTCCTACTTGATGAGGCGGGCAAGTTACTAGAGCGTATCATCGCAGCCCGCATCGGAAAACACCTGGAGACAATCGGACCAGACCTGTCTGAGAACCAGTACGGGTTCCGGAGATGTCGCTCAACAATCGACGCGATCAACCATCTCCGGAACCTGTCTGACGAGGCGTGCTCTAGTGGTGGAGTGTTAGTGGCAGTGTCGTTGGACATAGCCAACGCCTTCAACACTCTACCCTGGAGCACGATTAGAGAAGGGCTAGGATATCATAGCCTTCCAAGCCACCTACAGTGTCTGGTAGGGCGGGGGTATTTGTCGGAGAGAGAGGTGACCTACCCTACCAAAGAAGGAGAAGAAAGGAGCTCAGTAAATCGCGGTGTTCCACAGGGGTCTGCTTTAGGGCCACCCCTGTGGAACATTGGGTACGACTGGGTACTCCGAGGCGCCAACCTTCGTGGCGTCAGCCTTATTTGTTTTGCTGACGACACGTTGGTTACCGCTAGGGGAAAGACGTTTAGGGAAGCGTCAATTCTGGCCACAGCTGGCGTTGCAGCGGTAGTGGCGAGAATCCGTCGGTTGGGCCTGGAGGTGGCGCTTCACAAATCCGAGGCCATCTGCTTCCACGGTCCTCGGCAAGCGCCACCTGCAGGCTCGAACATAGTTGTTGGAGGAACCTCCATTGCTGTCGGCTCGACACTCAAATATCTTGGTGTCGTGCTCGACAGCAGATGGAGGTTTGAAACGCATCTCAAGCGGTTGACCCCCAAACTAATGGGAACCGCTTCGTCGCTAAGTCGCCTCCTGCCTAACATCGGAGGAGGAAACGCAAGCTGCCGCCGCCTTTATATGGGGGTGCTGCGCTCGATGGCCCTTTATGGAGCGCCAATATGGGCTGGATCCCTGGTCCCCAGAGAGACAGCGCTGCTACGACGAGCTCAGCGCATCATGGCAACGAGAATATGCAGGGCATACCGCACAATCTCTCACGAGGTAGCGTGTGCCCTTGCTGGTTCCTTGCCATGGGACTTAGAGGCAGAAATCCTGAGCACGGTTTTCTGGCGCAGAGCGCGCGCAAGACAAGAGGACCTGAGACCAGCGCCCCAAGAAGTGGTAAGATGGCGACAGGACGCCAAGGACAGGGCTCTGCAAACGTGGAGTCAACGACTCCTCGAGGGCCCTGCTCCGAGAGGAACCGGGGCTATACGATTTCTCGAAGCCGTAAAGCCCATCCTCAAAGAATGGACGCAACGCGAGTATGGGGCTCTGACATTCCGGCTGACGCAAGTCCTAACGGGGCACGGTTGCTTCGGGCGGTACTTGTGTCGTGTAGCCGGAAGAGAAGAGACCCCGGAATGCCATCGCTGTGGTTGCGCGGAGGATACCGCACAACATGCACTGGAGGCGTGTCCGGCGGAGGATGAAACGAGACAGGAACTTGTCGATGTGGTGGGGGCAGACCTCTCCTTGTCGACTATCTTAGCCAAGATGGTCGATGATGAGAGGTCTTGGGACGCAATGGTTTCCTTTGCGGAAACGGTTGTGTCAAGGAGGGAAGAAGAGGAACGCGAGAGAGAGAGGAACCCTCTCGCTCACCCACGCCGGAGAGCACGGACACGGGGGCGAGCCATCCCGGCTCGCTCGCCGTCTCCGCTCGGTGGACCTGGAGTGTCGGATGCGGGGGCGTCTGGCACTCCCGATACATAGGTCCCAAGTAGTCGGTGATGCGCTGTGTGTTCCAGTGCATCGCCGAAGTCGCAGGAGGAGGGCTTAGGCCCTCCCGAGGCGGTTCCTCCAGGGAGGATGCTGCACCGACTGGGTCGAGATGCGTGCGAGAGCGAACCCTCGACCCGGTCCGTATGGTCAGTGCAGGTGGAACACCGTGGGGTTTTAGTCGGTAGTGGCACCAATCCGGTGTCGAGCCCGACATAACCCGCTGCTCTCCCCCGGGCGGCGGTGTATGCGTAAATGCATTTCCCCACGTAAAAAAAAAAAAAAAAAAAAAAAAAAAAAAAAGGTTAGGTTAGGTTAGGTTAGGTTAGGTTAGGTTAGGTTAGGTTAGGTTAGGTTAGGTTAGGTTAGGTTAGGTTAGGTTAGGTTAGGTTAGGTTAGGTTAGGTTAGGTTAGGTTAGGTTAGGTTAGGTTAGGTTAGGTTAGGTTAGGTTAGGTTAGGTTAGGTTAGGTTAGGTTAGGTTAGGTTAGGTTAGGTTAGGTTAGGTTAGGTTAGGTTAGGTTAGGTTAGGTTAGGTTAGGTTAGGTTAGGTTAGGTTAGGTTAGGTTAGGTTAGGTTAGGTTAGGTTAGGTTAGGTTAGGTTAGGTTAGGTTAGGTTAGGTTAGGTTAGGTTAGGTTAGGTTAGGTTAGGTTAGGTTAGGTTAGGTTAGGTTAGGTTAGGTTAGGTTAGGTTAGGTTAGGTTAGGTTAGGTTAGGTTAGGTTAGGTTAGGTTAGGTTAGGTTAGGTTAGGTTAGGTTAGGTTAGGTTAGGTTAGGTTAGGTTAGGTTAGGTTAGGTTAGGTTAGGTTAGGTTAGGTTAGGTTAGGTTAGGTTAGGTTAGGTTAGGTTAGGTTAGGTTAGGTTAGGTTAGGTTAGGTTAGGTTAGGTTAGGTTAGGTTAGGTTAGGTTAGGTTAGGTTAGGTTAGGTTAGGTTAGGTTAGGTTAGGTTAGGTTAGGTTAGGTTAGGTTAGGTTAGGTTAGGTTAGGTTAGGTTAGGTTAGGTTAGGTTAGGTTAGGTTAGGTTAGGTTAGGTTAGGTTAGGTTAGGTTAGGTTAGGTTAGGTTAGGTTAGGTTAGGTTAGGTTAGGTTAGGTTTTTTTTTTTTTTTTTTAATTAGTGAGTTGTAATGATTATCTTTTTTTAGGGATGGAAGGGTTGATAGAGAGGGGGTTGTAGGCGAGAGACGGAAGGTGCTAATGGGATACTCGCTACCGTCCCTCGCCTCGATGGGGATATGGAGTTTGTTGAACTTGCTCCATATCTTCCACCAGTTGGGAAGTGAGTTGGGGGAAGAAGGTTGTTGTGGGGTTTGGGTGAGGGAAAAAAAAAAAATGGGTTGTTGTAATGTTGGGGGAAGAAGGTGGTTGTGGGTAATGGAGAGTGGGTTAAAGGATAGGTGCTGTAAGGGAAGAGGGTTGTAAAGGAAGGGGAGAGGGGAGGGAACCTTATCATAACCTAAACACCACTGAGCGCACCTCCACCCAGCCCCGACCCGTCACACGCGATAGTGACTCTAACTCACTAGGAAGGAGAGAGCCCTTATCGCACGTGAGTAGTCAGAGCAAAGTTGAAGTACGCCCAGCGGCGTGAGTCGTTGAGTCGGTGTGAAAGTCTAAGTAGGTGTTAGTCAAAAAGTCAGTTGGGTAAGTCGAGTCGGTGTCAAATCAAAAAGTGGGGTGGGTCGCTCGGGTCGGTGTTAAAGTGGGTGTAGGTCGAGAAGTGGGGTGGCATGTACAAAACACATGATCAGTAATAAAAGGGGAGTGCCATATTTTATAAAAGGGTTGGAGTTGTTGTAAGCAGATGTGATGCTGTGAGTTGTTTGAAATAAGTTGGGTGGAAGATAGAGATGTTTTGAATACAAGTTGTTGAAAAAGGTGATGTAAAGTGGGTTGGTGTACCGAGGGCATGAGATGGAGTGTGCCCTTTTAGACTCGGTGAGTGTCCCTTAGACGGCTTCTACGTCATCCACGGGAAGATAGGGGGCGGTCCTGTTCTAACGCCGGGGCCGCACGGCGGAATTTTGGTCTAATCTTGGGCTTATTAAGTGGTAGTAAGTTGTAGGTGGTTCGTTGTAGTTATGTCTGAGTCCGAGTAGTTGGGTGGGTGGGTTGGAGTGGAAAGGTAACCTATCGTAACCTAAACACCACCGAGCGCGCCTCCACTCCGCCCCGCCCCAGCATACCCGAGAAGGACTCTTCTCACCAGGTGGTAGGAAGAGTCCAAGTCGCGCATGCAGGGTCAGGACAGAGTTGAAGTGCACTCAGCAGTAGTCAGTCTGTAAGTCGGTTCAGTAGGTGTATGTGTCGGTCAAGTCTAAGTCCAAGTATTGCAGTTGATGTAGATGCACGTTAGTTATGTCAATGTTAGATAGTTGGTGGTCCGGTTGGTGGTCCGGTAGGTGTGCTTGTAAGTCAGGAATATGAAATAATTTTTTCAGGTTGTTTTTTTTTTTTTTTTTTTTTTTTTTTTTTTTTTTTTTTTTTTTTTTTTTTTTTTTTTTTTTTGATTAAATTATAAATAGTAGTTGGTAGGAACGTTGACATGTGGAGCAGGTGGAGCAGGATCCAGTAATCTCTGGGCAGCCCTGAAAGACTGAAATTGTAAGCAGATGTAATACTGTAAGTTTGTTTGAAGTGAGTTGGGTGGAAGATAGTGATGATACAAGTGGTTGAAAAAGGTGTTGTATAGTGGGTTGGTGTGCAGAGGGCATGAGATGGGGTGTGCCCTCTGAGACTCTGCGAGTGTCCCTTAGACGACTTCTACGTCACCCACGGGAAGATAGGGGGCGGTCCTATTCTAACGCCGGGACCGCTCGGCGTAATGCTGTAAGTTTGTTTGAAGTGAGTTGTGAGTTGGGTGGAAGATAGTGATGATACAAGTTGTTGAAAAAGGTGTTGTAAAGTGGGTTGGTGTGCAGAGGGCATGAGATGGGGTGTGTCCTCTGAGGCTCTGCGAGTGTCCCTTAGACGACTTCTACGTCACCCACGGGAAGATAGGGGGCAGTTGTATTCTAACGCCGTGACCGCTCGGCGGTAGGTCGGTGTTACAGTGGGTGTAGGTCGAGAAGTGGGGTGGCATGTACAAAACACATGATCGATAATAAAAGGGGAGTGCCATGTTTTATAAGAGGGTTGGAATAGTCGTAAGCCGATGTAATGCTGTAAGTTTGTTTGACGTGAGTTGGGTGGAAGATAGTGATGATACAAGTTGTTGAAAAAGGTGTTGTAAAGTGGGTTGGTGTGCAGAGGGCATGAGATAGGGTGTGCCCTCTGAGACTCTGCGAGTATCCCTTAGACGACTTCTACGTCACCCGCGGGAAGATAGGGGGCGGTCCTATTCTAACGCCGGGACCGCTCGGCGGTTATTCGAGTGGGTGAATTATTTGTATAGAGTGGGTAGGGTGTAAAGTGGGTCAAGTCAAGTGAAGTTGTAGTTTGTGAATTTAGTTGTTGGCGAAGGGGATGGCAAATATGATATGCAAGTTGAGGTTGACGGGTATATTACGGGCAAGACTAGCACTAATATTCTAGTGATTTGCATTGTTGGTTAGTCATAGTCGCTACTGAGTCACCTTCTTCCATACTCATGCTTTAGGTGAGCCAGAAGGTGATATGGGCTATCGCGGAGAACTAGGTTAGTCCACGTGTGTTAGGTGTTATGCATAGACAATGATTATATATAGTACAGAGAACTCCGCGTTTATTTACAATGATGCGTTTTAGGTTTATATGTATTGTTAAAGATGAGGTGGTTCGAGGAGCGCACACAATTATGAGTAGATGTTTTGATTAAATGTTTGGTGTTTGGTGCTGGTATGATTGTTTAGTTTGAGTGGTCCCACGTAGATAGATATGTATGTTTTTTTTTTTTTTTTTTTTTTTTTTTTTTTTTTTTTTTTTTATTTATTATCAGTGTTACTCCTGTTCAATGCCAAAGTCCGTAGTTTCCATAATAGCCTGCAGCTGTTTTTGCCTTATTGGGCAATGGTCAGATGTAGGTGTATGCGAGATGTTGTGGATTTGTTGTAATTGCCTTGAGGTATTGTTTAGCGTGTTGTTCTTTTTGTTGCAGTTGTAGCATTTTAGTTTTTCCCTGATTTCTCGTTCCGGGCAGTCGGCGAAAAGGTGTCCTTCGGCCGCGCAGTGTGAGCAGGCCATCTTAGTTCCTGAACATCTTATTCTGGTGTGTCCATACTGCAGGCAGTTGTAACATTGTAAAAGGGGGGTGTATATCTCCCAGTGTATCTTCTGGTGGTTGATGTTTATTGCATCAAGGCTCGCAATTTTATTAAAAGCTTGTGGGGAGGTAGTCATGATAGCGTTGTATAGGTTTTCGTTCTTGTTTTTCCTGGTGAATTTGATGTTGAGCTCGTTTTTGTTGGTATCCTTTAAGGTTTCATTTTGGCTGAGGATGATGTCTGTTAGTGCATTCTTGTCGTTTGTTTTGGAGATACCTTTTATGATTATCATCGGCTGCAGTTTGATTGATGGTTGTGCGGTGAGTTTCCCGGTGGCGTTGGTTCTTTCCATTGCTATATCACGTTGTTGTTCGTTGTCGAAGATGACTTTAATGTTTTTGTTGTTTAATAGCCTGATAGTGGACGGGGCGAAATCGGTGTCTGTGAAGGATGTGTTTTTGTGCCATGTCAATAGTGTTTCTGAGGCCTTTGATACTTTGTCTTTTGATTTTATAATGAGGGCTGGTTTTAGCGGCTTTACCGGTGGCCTGGTTGTTGTCGTGGCTTCTGTTGTTGTTGGTTTCGGCATAGTGGTTGTGTCCGATACTTCTTTGTTGATGGTGTGGATTCCTTTTCCAGTCATGTCTGCATAGGTTGGAATGTTTGTGTTTGGTGAGACGATGTTTGTGTTGGTATTAATTTCGTTAATCTTGATCGATATATTATCTATGTTGTTCTGTAGTTTCATTATTTCCTCCATGATTGATGTTGTGTCCGGCTCCTGGGTGTCTACGTTGCGTGTATGGTGGTTAGCATTTGCTAGCTGTTGTATTTCATTTTTGACTTCTTGGATGAGTGCCTGCGACACTTTTCCGACCTCTTTCTTGATGATGTTCTTTATGGCGTCGATATCTATCGGACCCGAGTCCGTTCCGGATTTGGATTTAGTTTTCCTCTTTTCTTTGTGATCCTTTGAGAGCTGGATAATTTCTTTAGTGATACCGATGATTTTCTCTTTGTTGACTCTTGTCAGGCTTCTTGCTTCGTTTAGTTTTTGAATGATTTCGTTGGCTTTATGTTTTATACGGAGGTGGGTGTTGTCATCGGAGAGAGTAACATCTGATTTGTTGAGGTTAATGTTGGGGGATGATGTGACGGAAGTGTTGGTGTATGTGGTTGGTTGTATGCACTCCTGTTCTGGTTGTGAGCAGTTTAGTGGTGAAGGGCTATTTCCCCTTGATTCGGGGGGTGTACGCATCAACATCATTTTAATTGTATTGCGGTTGTGATTTAAGTTAAAGTAAAGTTACGTGGAGTTCTTTGTGTATTTGGCTGTGTTATATTAATTTTTTTTTTTTTTTTTTTTTTTTTTTTTTTTTTTTTTTTAAATTTGAAGTATACACGTGGGCTAATTTAAAGTAATCCGAGACGCGGAAAGTTGTGTTTAATATTAAATTATAGATAAAGTTGAAGGTGCCTCAGTGGCGTGTGAGAGGGTTCAGGTAAGATTATTTGAAAGTGTTGGAAGATTTAAAGAAGGAAATTTATTTGAATTATTAGATTTTAGGGAGTTGTTGGTTTATTATTTATTTTATGATTTAATATTTTTATTATTTGTAACTTGTTATTAATGTTTCTTTATTAGTGCTCAGTATTCAGTGGCGAGAGAGTGTAGTGATAAATAGTGGTTATAGTTTAAAATGCTGAAAATCCCTGAAAGTCACAACATACAATAAGCAGCATATATGATAGCAAAATAGAGTTGCAAAATAATATGTGGGCCAGTGAGTTTGATAGTAACGAGTATTTGATCCGTGGCTGAAATGCTCTGTCGGTGATCTGCAGCTGAAATTCGTTATTATGTGGATACCCAGGGACAGCGATACTAAGCACTTAGTGATGATGGTTTAGATACAATATTTGAAAGTCCCTGTAAATCACTGTATCAACACGTATACCATAGAGAATGTCAAAAGAGTGTATACCTAAGTTTATATGATATGTTTATGTCCAGACCAATGGTACATAAGCCCGTGTGATTGGTAGTTAGTGATGTTAGATGCTGGCGATCTTGATGTTGAGATGAGCGCTAGATTGTTGAAATAAACCTAAGGACAATAGTACACATGGCACAATGCTGGATGTTAAGTCAATAATACGGGTATGCTGAATACCGGATGCTCAGGATGCTGGATGCAATATGTTGGTTGCTCGAACCTATGAATACGTTGGCCCGTGTATTTGTAGGTATCTAAAGCTTTATCCGGATGTGGTGCACCTTATTGTTGATTGATTATCATAAACATAAACATGCATCACATAACACAAATAATTGACAGCATTTACACATAGTTTTGAATCCCTAGGAAGCAACACAAAACACATACAAGTATGACACGAGCACAGTTAGTTCACAGATATGGCGCCTCGGCAGTGATAAGTCACCACCTGTTGTTGCTGAAATGTTGTTGAACACGGGTGTGCCTTCATGTGCCACTGGTCAATGGCCAGCAATAGCGTTGTGGGCCGTAGGCGACTGCCCCTGGAGTCCGGTGTGTCGCTGCTTTGCTACTAAGATATTTCCCTATATTCAGATGGATATTAAATTCGCGAGTCGGGTGTGTCTTTGCATCACAGGTTATGGTTACTTTACTTTAGTTGTTTTATTATTCAAAAGTTTTTGTTTATTAATTTACGTTCACGTTTTGAGTTCACTGTGTCACTGAATCACTATTGTTCTCAGTCTGTCTGATTCTAGTAACGTTGTTTTAATTTTGTTAGAACTTTTAGAATTTTAGATGAATTAAAATGATTGAAACATGATCTCGGCTGAAAGTTATTTTACGAGTAGCGATTTCAAGGTCTATGGGTTCGGAAGTCGCCTTGGTTTGGGGTGGCTCTGTGTGCCTCGGAGATCGCCCTGGTAGTACGTGGCATGGGACCCCAGGCTGGGGTACTTACCAGGTCTCGAACATACTGCGGCTGCTTATCCGTACTCCCTATACACCAAGTCACTGCAATCCGGGTAGATGTTTGCACTTTTGCACACTTGCACGTCACCGAACTTATTTGGCACTGTGAGGTGATGATGTTGGATTACGACGTCACCAATCACTATTTGCTAAATCACTAAATTGTTAAAACACTAAAACCGATATGATGGCTGGTACTCGGGTGCACTTCGTACCCGGGGGCGATTCGTACCCGGGGGCACTTCGTACCCGGGGGCAGTCCGTACCCGGGGGCAATTCGTACCCGGGGGCAATTCGTACCCGGGGGCAATTCGTACCCGGGGGCAATCCGTACCCGGGGGCAATCCGTACCCGGGGGCAAGTACCCGGGGACTCGGTGTGGTGCTCGCTATGTCGAAGGCAGGTACCCGGGGGCAGTCCGTACCCGGGGGCAATCCGTACCCGGGGGCAGGTACCCGGGGACTCGGTGTGGTGCTCGCTATGTCGCAGGCTGGTACCCGGGGGCAATCCGTACCCGGGGGCACTTCGTACCCGGGGGCAGTTCGTACCCGGGGGCAGGTACCCGGGGACTCGGTGTGGTGCTTGCTATGTCGCAGGCAGGTACCCGGGGGCAGTCCGTACCCGGGGGCAATTCGTACCCGGGGGCAATTCGTACCCGGGGGCAATCCGTACCCGGGGGCAGGTACCCGGGGACTCGGTGTGGTGCTCGCTATGTCGCAGGCAGGTACCCGGGGGCAGTCCGTACCCGGGGGCAGTTCGTACCCGGGGGCAATTCGTACCCGTGGGCAGGTACCCGGGGACTCGGTGTGGTGCTCGCTATGTCGCAGGCAGGTACCCGGGGGCAGCCCGTACCCGGGGGCAATTCGTACCCGGGGGCAATCCGTACCCGGGGGCAATCCGTACCCGGGGGCAGTTTGTACCCGGGGGCAGTTCGTACCCGGGGGCAGGTACCCGGGGACTCGGTGTGGTGCTCGCTATGTCGCAGGCAGGTACCCGGGGGCAGTCCGTACCCGGGGGCAGTTCGTACCCGGGGGCAGTTCGTACCCGGGGGCAGGTACCCGGGGACTCGGTGTGGTGCTCGCGATGTCGGGGGCTGGTCCCCGGAGGTTGGTACCCGGGGGCAGTTCGTACCCGGGGGCAATTCGTACCCGGGGGCGCGCACCCGGGGGCACGGCTCACTGTCGGAGCATCCGCTCCCGGCGGCGGACGTCTCACCACTGAGGCGCGGTCGCGGTGCGGGTGGGGGGCGGGGGAGGGGGAAGGGGAAGGGGAGGGGGGACTTACTTGCTCACTGTGTCCCTCGACCTCGTCGCATGAGGTTGCCGGGGACTGGTACCCGGGGGCAATCCGTGCCCGGGGGCAATTCGTACCCGGGGGCAATCCGTACCCGGGGGCAGTTCGTACCCGGGGGCAATCCGTACCCGGGGGCAGTTCGTACCCGGGGGCAATTCGTACCCGGGGGCAGTTCGTACCCGGGGGCAATCCGTACCCGACCCGGGGACTGCTGGGGACTTGAAGCGGTGGACGCGTCCGCTCGCCTCGAGCTCCCGACGATGACTGGTTAGGTTAGGTTAGGTTAGGTTAGGTTAGGTTAGGTTAGGTTAGGTTAGGTTAGGTTAGGTTAGGTTAGGTTAGGTTAGGTTAGGTTAGGTTAGGTTAGGTTAGGTTAGGTTAGGTTAGGTTAGGTTAGGTTAGGTTAGGTTAGGTTAGGTTAGGTTAGGTTAGGTTAGGTTAGGTTAGGTTAGGTTAGGTTAGGTTAGGTTAGGTTAGGTTAGGTTAGGTTAGGTTAGGTTAGGTTAGGTTAGGTTAGGTTAGGTTAGGTTAGGTTCGTGGGAGGCGGCGGTCTCCTTCTGTGAGCAAGTAATGCTCCGGAAGGAGGCAGCTGAGCGCGAGCGGGAGGCCCTCACGGACCTACCGATGCGCCGCCGTCGTCCTGGGCGTCGGAGGAGGATCTTCCACGCCCTCCTCCGACCGCCATAGAAGGGGCCTTGGGGGACGGACCCGGGGGGGTCCGTCACCTGACGAGCGTAGCCCCAGAGGTGGCGCGCGCGGTGTTTCCGCGCGCCACTCAAGGAAGAGGGGTGGAGATCTCCAGACCTCCACCCCTACTAGGGAAGGGTCCCAGGGGACCAGAGCGCGCCGGGTCCGTGGAGTGAGTGCGAACAGTGCTCCCATAGGCTCGGCACATAGCGCCAGGAAGGAACACCCCAGAGGTTTTAGTGGGTAACCCGGTATACCGGGCAATCTGCCTGGGCGGGACTCCCACATAACCACGCGCCTCCCCCGGGGCGTCGTGTGTATCCATAAAGGATTTCCTCTGGGTCAAAAAAAAAAAAAAAAAAAAAAAAAAGGTTAGGTTAGGTTAGGTTAGGTTAGGTTAGGTTAGGTTAGGTTAGGTTAGGTTAGGTTAGGTTAGGTTAGGTTAGGTTAGGTTAGGTTAGGTTAGGTTAGGTTAGGTTAGGTTAGGTTAGGTTAGGTTAGGTTAGGTTAGGTTAGGTTAGGTTAGGTTAGGTTAGGTTAGGTTAGGTTAGGTTAGGTTAGGTTAGGTTAGGTTAGGTTAGGTTAGGTTAGGTTAGGTTAGGTTAGGTTAGGTTAGGTTAGGTTAGGTTAGGTTAGGTTAGGTTAGGTTAGGTTAGGTTAGGTTAGGTTAGGTTAGGTTAGGTTAGGTTAGGTTAGGTTAGGTTAGGTTAGGTTAGGTTAGGTTAGGTTAGGTTAGGTTAGGTTAGGTTAGGTTAGGTTAGGTTAGGTTAGGTTAGGTTAGGTTAGGTTAGGTTAGGTTAGGTTAGGTTAGGTTAGGTTAGGTTAGGTTAGGTTAGGTTAGGTTAGGTTAGGTTAGGTTAGGTTAGGTTAGGTTAGGTTAGGTTAGGTTAGGTTAGGTTAGGTTAGGTTAGGTTAGGTTAGGTTAGGTTAGGTTAGGTTAGGTTAGGTTAGGTTAGGTTAGGTTAGGTTAGGTTAGGTTAGGTTAGGTTAGGTTAGGTTAGGTTAGGTTAGGTTAGGTTAGGTTAGGTTAGGTTAGGTTAGGTTAGGTTAGGTTAGGTTAGGTTAGGTTAGGTTAGGTTAGGTTAGGTTAGGTTAGGTTAGGTTAGGTTAGGTTAGGTTAGGTTAGGTTAGGTTAGGTTAGGTTAGGTTAGGTTAGGTTAGGTTAGGTTAGGTTAGGTTAGGTTAGGTTAGGTTAGGTTAGGTTAGGTTAGGTTAGGTTAGGTTAGGTTAGGTTAGGTTAGGTTAGGTTAGGTTAGGTTAGGTTAGGTTAGGTTAGGTTAGGTTAGGTTAGGTTAGGTTAGGTTAGGTTAGGTTAGGTTAGGTTAGGTTAGGTTAGGTTAGGTTAGGTTAGGTTAGGTTAGGTTAGGTTAGGTTAGGTTAGGTTAGGTTAGGTTAGGTTAGGTTAGGTTAGGTTAGGTTAGGTTAGGTTAGGTTAGGTTAGGTTAGGTTAGGTTAGGTTAGGTTAGGTTAGGTTAGGTTAGGTTAGGTTAGGTTAGGTTAGGTTAGGTTAGGTTAGGTTAGGTTAGGTTAGGTTAGGTTAGGTTAGGTTAGGTTAGGTTAGGTTAGGTTAGGTTAGGTTAGGTTAGGTTAGGTTAGGTTAGGTTAGGTTAGGTTAGGTTAGGTTAGGTTAGGTTAGGTTAGGTTAGGTTAGGTTAGGTTAGGTTAGGTTAGGTTAGGTTAGGTTAGGTTAGGTTAGGTTAGGTTAGGTTAGGTTAGGTTAGGTTAGGTTAGGTTAGGTTAGGTTAGGTTAGGTTAGGTTAGGTTAGGTTAGGTTAGGTTAGGTTAGGTTAGGTTAGGTTAGGTTAGGTTAGGTTAGGTTAGGTTAGGTTAGGTTAGGTTAGGTTAGGTTAGGTTAGGTTAGGTTAGGTTAGGTTAGGTTAGGTTAGGTTAGGTTAGGTTAGGTTAGGTTAGGTTAGGTTAGGTTAGGTTAGGTTAGGTTAGGTTAGGTTAGGTTAGGTTAGGTTAGGTTAGGTTAGGTTAGGTTAGGTTAGGTTAGGTTAGGTTAGGTTAGGTTAGGTTAGGTTAGGTTAGGTTAGGTTAGGTTAGGTTAGGTTAGGTTAGGTTAGGTTAGGTTAGGTTAGGTTAGGTTAGGTTAGGTTAGGTTAGGTTAGGTTAGGTTAGGTTAGGTTAGGTTAGGTTAGGTTAGGTTAGGTTAGGTTAGGTTAGGTTAGGTTAGGTTAGGTTAGGTTAGGTTAGGTTAGGTTAGGTTAGGTTAGGTTAGGTTAGGTTAGGTTAGGTTAGGTTAGGTTAGGTTAGGTTAGGTTAGGTTAGGTTAGGTTAGGTTAGGTTAGGTTAGGTTAGGTTAGGTTAGGTTAGGTTAGGTTAGGTTAGGTTAGGTTAGGTTAGGTTAGGTTAGGTTAGGTTAGGTTAGGTTAGGTTAGGTTAGGTTAGGTTAGGTTAGGTTAGGTTAGGTTAGGTTAGGTTAGGTTAGGTTAGGTTAGGTTAGGTTAGGTTAGGTTAGGTTAGGTTAGGTTAGGTTAGGTTAGGTTAGGTTAGGTTAGGTTAGGTTAGGTTAGGTTAGGTTAGGTTAGGTTAGGTTAGGTTAGGTTAGGTTAGGTTAGGTTAGGTTAGGTTAGGTTAGGTTAGGTTAGGTTAGGTTAGGTTAGGTTAGGTTAGGTTAGGTTAGGTTAGGTTAGGTTAGGTTAGGTTAGGTTAGGTTAGGTTAGGTTAGGTTAGGTTAGGTTAGGTTAGGTTAGGTTAGGTTAGGTTAGGTTAGGTTAGGTTAGGTTAGGTTAGGTTAGGTTAGGTTAGGTTAGGTTAGGTTAGGTTAGGTTAGGTTAGGTTAGGTTAGGTTAGGTTAGGTTAGGTTAGGTTAGGTTAGGTTAGGTTAGGTTAGGTTAGGTTAGGTTAGGTTAGGTTAGGTTAGGTTAGGTTAGGTTAGGTTAGGTTAGGTTAGGTTAGGTTAGGTTAGGTTAGGTTAGGTTAGGTTAGGTTAGGTTAGGTTAGGTTAGGTTAGGTTAGGTTAGGTTAGGTTAGGTTAGGTTAGGTTAGGTTAGGTTAGGTTAGGTTAGGTTAGGTTAGGTTAGGTTAGGTTAGGTTAGGTTAGGTTAGGTTAGGTTAGGTTAGGTTAGGTTAGGTTAGGTTAGGTTAGGTTAGGTTAGGTTAGGTTAGGTTAGGTTAGGTTAGGTTAGGTTAGGTTAGGTTAGGTTAGGTTAGGTTAGGTTAGGTTAGGTTAGGTTAGGTTAGGTTAGGTTAGGTTAGGTTAGGTTAGGTTAGGTTAGGTTAGGTTAGGTTAGGTTAGGTTAGGTTAGGTTAGGTTAGGTTAGGTTAGGTTAGGTTAGGTTAGGTTAGGTTAGGTTAGGTTAGGTTAGGTTAGGTTAGGTTAGGTTAGGTTAGGTTAGGTTAGGTTAGGTTAGGTTAGGTTAGGTTAGGTTAGGTTAGGTTAGGTTAGGTTAGGTTAGGTTAGGTTAGGTTAGGTTAGGTTAGGTTAGGTTAGGTTAGGTTAGGTTAGGTTAGGTTAGGTTAGGTTAGGTTAGGTTAGGTTAGGTTAGGTTAGGTTAGGTTAGGTTAGGTTAGGTTAGGTTAGGTTAGGTTAGGTTAGGTTAGGTTAGGTTAGGTTAGGTTAGGTTAGGTTAGGTTAGGTTAGGTTAGGTTAGGTTAGGTTAGGTTAGGTTAGGTTAGGTTAGGTTAGGTTAGGTTAGGTTAGGTTAGGTTAGGTTAGGTTAGGTTAGGTTAGGTTAGGTTAGGTTAGGTTAGGTTAGGTTAGGTTAGGTTAGGTTAGGTTAGGTTAGGTTAGGTTAGGTTAGGTTAGGTTAGGTTAGGTTAGGTTAGGTTAGGTTAGGTTAGGTTAGGTTAGGTTAGGTTAG
>OX387383.1:2500-7500 GCA_947563715.1 Lycia hirtaria | reverse complement strand
TTAGGTTAGGTTAGGTTAGGTTAGGTTAGGTTAGGTTAGGTTAGGTTAGGTTAGGTTAGGTTAGGTTAGGTTAGGTTAGGTTAGGTTAGGTTAGGTTAGGTTAGGTTAGGTTAGGTTAGGTTAGGTTAGGTTAGGTTAGGTTAGGTTAGGTTAGGTTAGGTTAGGTTAGGTTAGGTTAGGTTAGGTTAGGTTAGGTTAGGTTAGGTTAGGTTAGGTTAGGTTAGGTTAGGTTAGGTTAGGTTAGGTTAGGTTAGGTTAGGTTAGGTTAGGTTAGGTTAGGTTAGGTTAGGTTAGGTTAGGTTAGGTTAGGTTAGGTTAGGTTAGGTTAGGTTAGGTTAGGTTAGGTTAGGTTAGGTTAGGTTAGGTTAGGTTAGGTTAGGTTAGGTTAGGTTAGGTTAGGTTAGGTTAGGTTAGGTTAGGTTAGGTTAGGTTAGGTTAGGTTAGGTTAGGTTAGGTTAGGTTAGGTTAGGTTAGGTTAGGTTAGGTTAGGTTAGGTTAGGTTAGGTTAGGTTAGGTTAGGTTAGGTTAGGTTAGGTTAGGTTAGGTTAGGTTAGGTTAGGTTAGGTTAGGTTAGGTTAGGTTAGGTTAGGTTAGGTTAGGTTAGGTTAGGTTAGGTTAGGTTAGGTTAGGTTAGGTTAGGTTAGGTTAGGTTAGGTTAGGTTAGGTTAGGTTAGGTTAGGTTAGGTTAGGTTAGGTTAGGTTAGGTTAGGTTAGGTTAGGTTAGGTTAGGTTAGGTTAGGTTAGGTTAGGTTAGGTTAGGTTAGGTTAGGTTAGGTTAGGTTAGGTTAGGTTAGGTTAGGTTAGGTTAGGTTAGGTTAGGTTAGGTTAGGTTAGGTTAGGTTAGGTTAGGTTAGGTTAGGTTAGGTTAGGTTAGGTTAGGTTAGGTTAGGTTAGGTTAGGTTAGGTTAGGTTAGGTTAGGTTAGGTTAGGTTAGGTTAGGTTAGGTTAGGTTAGGTTAGGTTAGGTTAGGTTAGGTTAGGTTAGGTTAGGTTAGGTTAGGTTAGGTTAGGTTAGGTTAGGTTAGGTTAGGTTAGGTTAGGTTAGGTTAGGTTAGGTTAGGTTAGGTTAGGTTAGGTTAGGTTAGGTTAGGTTAGGTTAGGTTAGGTTAGGTTAGGTTAGGTTAGGTTAGGTTAGGTTAGGTTAGGTTAGGTTAGGTTAGGTTAGGTTAGGTTAGGTTAGGTTAGGTTAGGTTAGGTTAGGTTAGGTTAGGTTAGGTTAGGTTAGGTTAGGTTAGGTTAGGTTAGGTTAGGTTAGGTTAGGTTAGGTTAGGTTAGGTTAGGTTAGGTTAGGTTAGGTTAGGTTAGGTTAGGTTAGGTTAGGTTAGGTTAGGTTAGGTTAGGTTAGGTTAGGTTAGGTTAGGTTAGGTTAGGTTAGGTTAGGTTAGGTTAGGTTAGGTTAGGTTAGGTTAGGTTAGGTTAGGTTAGGTTAGGTTAGGTTAGGTTAGGTTAGGTTAGGTTAGGTTAGGTTAGGTTAGGTTAGGTTAGGTTAGGTTAGGTTAGGTTAGGTTAGGTTAGGTTAGGTTAGGTTAGGTTAGGTTAGGTTAGGTTAGGTTAGGTTAGGTTAGGTTAGGTTAGGTTAGGTTAGGTTAGGTTAGGTTAGGTTAGGTTAGGTTAGGTTAGGTTAGGTTAGGTTAGGTTAGGTTAGGTTAGGTTAGGTTAGGTTAGGTTAGGTTAGGTTAGGTTAGGTTAGGTTAGGTTAGGTTAGGTTAGGTTAGGTTAGGTTAGGTTAGGTTAGGTTAGGTTAGGTTAGGTTAGGTTAGGTTAGGTTAGGTTAGGTTAGGTTAGGTTAGGTTAGGTTAGGTTAGGTTAGGTTAGGTTAGGTTAGGTTAGGTTAGGTTAGGTTAGGTTAGGTTAGGTTAGGTTAGGTTAGGTTAGGTTAGGTTAGGTTAGGTTAGGTTAGGTTAGGTTAGGTTAGGTTAGGTTAGGTTAGGTTAGGTTAGGTTAGGTTAGGTTAGGTTAGGTTAGGTTAGGTTAGGTTAGGTTAGGTTAGGTTAGGTTAGGTTAGGTTAGGTTAGGTTAGGTTAGGTTAGGTTAGGTTAGGTTAGGTTAGGTTAGGTTAGGTTAGGTTAGGTTAGGTTAGGTTAGGTTAGGTTAGGTTAGGTTAGGTTAGGTTAGGTTAGGTTAGGTTAGGTTAGGTTAGGTTAGGTTAGGTTAGGTTAGGTTAGGTTAGGTTAGGTTAGGTTAGGTTAGGTTAGGTTAGGTTAGGTTAGGTTAGGTTAGGTTAGGTTAGGTTAGGTTAGGTTAGGTTAGGTTAGGTTAGGTTAGGTTAGGTTAGGTTAGGTTAGGTTAGGTTAGGTTAGGTTAGGTTAGGTTAGGTTAGGTTAGGTTAGGTTAGGTTAGGTTAGGTTAGGTTAGGTTAGGTTAGGTTAGGTTAGGTTAGGTTAGGTTAGGTTAGGTTAGGTTAGGTTAGGTTAGGTTAGGTTAGGTTAGGTTAGGTTAGGTTAGGTTAGGTTAGGTTAGGTTAGGTTAGGTTAGGTTAGGTTAGGTTAGGTTAGGTTAGGTTAGGTTAGGTTAGGTTAGGTTAGGTTAGGTTAGGTTAGGTTAGGTTAGGTTAGGTTAGGTTAGGTTAGGTTAGGTTAGGTTAGGTTAGGTTAGGTTAGGTTAGGTTAGGTTAGGTTAGGTTAGGTTAGGTTAGGTTAGGTTAGGTTAGGTTAGGTTAGGTTAGGTTAGGTTAGGTTAGGTTAGGTTAGGTTAGGTTAGGTTAGGTTAGGTTAGGTTAGGTTAGGTTAGGTTAGGTTAGGTTAGGTTAGGTTAGGTTAGGTTAGGTTAGGTTAGGTTAGGTTAGGTTAGGTTAGGTTAGGTTAGGTTAGGTTAGGTTAGGTTAGGTTAGGTTAGGTTAGGTTAGGTTAGGTTAGGTTAGGTTAGGTTAGGTTAGGTTAGGTTAGGTTAGGTTAGGTTAGGTTAGGTTAGGTTAGGTTAGGTTAGGTTAGGTTAGGTTAGGTTAGGTTAGGTTAGGTTAGGTTAGGTTAGGTTAGGTTAGGTTAGGTTAGGTTAGGTTAGGTTAGGTTAGGTTAGGTTAGGTTAGGTTAGGTTAGGTTAGGTTAGGTTAGGTTAGGTTAGGTTAGGTTAGGTTAGGTTAGGTTAGGTTAGGTTAGGTTAGGTTAGGTTAGGTTAGGTTAGGTTAGGTTAGGTTAGGTTAGGTTAGGTTAGGTTAGGTTAGGTTAGGTTAGGTTAGGTTAGGTTAGGTTAGGTTAGGTTAGGTTAGGTTAGGTTAGGTTAGGTTAGGTTAGGTTAGGTTAGGTTAGGTTAGGTTAGGTTAGGTTAGGTTAGGTTAGGTTAGGTTAGGTTAGGTTAGGTTAGGTTAGGTTAGGTTAGGTTAGGTTAGGTTAGGTTAGGTTAGGTTAGGTTAGGTTAGGTTAGGTTAGGTTAGGTTAGGTTAGGTTAGGTTAGGTTAGGTTAGGTTAGGTTAGGTTAGGTTAGGTTAGGTTAGGTTAGGTTAGGTTAGGTTAGGTTAGGTTAGGTTAGGTTAGGTTAGGTTAGGTTAGGTTAGGTTAGGTTAGGTTAGGTTAGGTTAGGTTAGGTTAGGTTAGGTTAGGTTAGGTTAGGTTAGGTTAGGTTAGGTTAGGTTAGGTTAGGTTAGGTTAGGTTAGGTTAGGTTAGGTTAGGTTAGGTTAGGTTAGGTTAGGTTAGGTTAGGTTAGGTTAGGTTAGGTTAGGTTAGGTTAGGTTAGGTTAGGTTAGGTTAGGTTAGGTTAGGTTAGGTTAGGTTAGGTTAGGTTAGGTTAGGTTAGGTTAGGTTAGGTTAGGTTAGGTTAGGTTAGGTTAGGTTAGGTTAGGTTAGGTTAGGTTAGGTTAGGTTAGGTTAGGTTAGGTTAGGTTAGGTTAGGTTAGGTTAGGTTAGGTTAGGTTAGGTTAGGTTAGGTTAGGTTAGGTTAGGTTAGGTTAGGTTAGGTTAGGTTAGGTTAGGTTAGGTTAGGTTAGGTTAGGTTAGGTTAGGTTAGGTTAGGTTAGGTTAGGTTAGGTTAGGTTAGGTTAGGTTAGGTTAGGTTAGGTTAGGTTAGGTTAGGTTAGGTTAGGTTAGGTTAGGTTAGGTTAGGTTAGGTTAGGTTAGGTTAGGTTAGGTTAGGTTAGGTTAGGTTAGGTTAGGTTAGGTTAGGTTAGGTTAGGTTAGGTTAGGTTAGGTTAGGTTAGGTTAGGTTAGGTTAGGTTAGGTTAGGTTAGGTTAGGTTAGGTTAGGTTAGGTTAGGTTAGGTTAGGTTAGGTTAGGTTAGGTTAGGTTAGGTTAGGTTAGGTTAGGTTAGGTTAGGTTAGGTTAGGTTAGGTTAGGTTAGGTTAGGTTAGGTTAGGTTAGGTTAGGTTAGGTTAGGTTAGGTTAGGTTAGGTTAGGTTAGGTTAGGTTAGGTTAGGTTAGGTTAGGTTAGGTTAGGTTAGGTTAGGTTAGGTTAGGTTAGGTTAGGTTAGGTTAGGTTAGGTTAGGTTAGGTTAGGTTAGGTTAGGTTAGGTTAGGTTAGGTTAGGTTAGGTTAGGTTAGGTTAGGTTAGGTTAGGTTAGGTTAGGTTAGGTTAGGTTAGGTTAGGTTAGGTTAGGTTAGGTTAGGTTAGGTTAGGTTAGGTTAGGTTAGGTTAGGTTAGGTTAGGTTAGGTTAGGTTAGGTTAGGTTAGGTTAGGTTAGGTTAGGTTAGGTTAGGTTAGGTTAGGTTAGGTTAGGTTAGGTTAGGTTAGGTTAGGTTAGGTTAGGTTAGGTTAGGTTAGGTTAGGTTAGGTTAGGTTAGGTTAGGTTAGGTTAGGTTAGGTTAGGTTAGGTTAGGTTAGGTTAGGTTAGGTTAGGTTAGGTTAGGTTAGGTTAGGTTAGGTTAGGTTAGGTTAGGTTAGGTTAGGTTAGGTTAGGTTAGGTTAGGTTAGGTTAGGTTAGGTTAGGTTAGGTTAGGTTAGGTTAGGTTAGGTTAGGTTAGGTTAGGTTAGGTTAGGTTAGGTTAGGTTAGGTTAGGTTAGGTTAGGTTAGGTTAGGTTAGGTTAGGTTAGGTTAGGTTAGGTTAGGTTAGGTTAGGTTAGGTTAGGTTAGG